>OX344842.1:13395191-13995191 GCA_947037095.2 Nycteola revayana | reverse complement strand
AACGGGAAGCAACCTTTACCATAGGTTACTTAGTATATGATGTCAAATTCAAAAAAATATACACCTAGAAACATTAGAAATATTTTAACAACCCACCCACCTGCCTAAACTAAGCCGTAACCTAACTAGACGATCATGGCCTAAAGTGAGAATTAGGCTTTGAAACTTAGTGTTCTTCTTTGTTACGATAGGTTGGTTAGGATAGGTTAGACTAAACCTCAAAGGTTTAAGTTAAGTATGGTGACTATGTCAGAGCCATAGCCAAGCTTCCCTCAAAGCCACCTCATCTTGTATTCAGCAGTGGCTATTACACATGCCGATGATGTAATATTAATCTTGAACAACAATCAAGTCTAGAGCAATATGTGTATATGTAAAGAAATGACAGATACGTAAAGTGATGGATGTTTTGAATATCGCATTTACATACAATGTAACATCGATGCTAATTTTAGTAATGTCATATAAAATATGTTCATTTCTTGTCTATAATCTATATTAATAATTATAAAGCTGAAGATTTTGTGTGTTTGCTTGAACGCACTAATCTCATGAACCACGGGTCCGATTTGAAAAATTCTTGCACTACTTTTATACATAATGTAATAATGGAAAAAAATGTGTCATAATTTTTGTGTGTAGCAAATAGAGGTCACCGTCTTTTAGCTTAGCATGGAGTCAAAAGGTAATTGGGACAACCAGTAACAATCACCTTAAGGTTTTTAATTAATTCATATGTTAAGAATATATAAAAACCCTTAAAAACCTTTAAAATGTTCAGTTTTTATATATTGAACCTCAAGGAATTCTTACATCCTGCTTAAAAGTATTTAGGTGAAACTACTTTCATAATTTAAATAATGTATTTTTTTAATTAATTACGATTGTATAATTGTAATTATGTTAAGCACATTGAGACGTAAGTGCCTTATAAATAAAAGAAATATGACAATTAGCACAAGGTATCCAATTTGGCGAAGTTACGTCAGGTTGCGTAAAGTAAGAAATTTTGCAAAAATGGTTACTATATCGAAGTATCATAATTTTGCTCCTATATATACTAGTATTATAAATAAATAACATGGTGTTATTTTAACTTGTAATGTTATTAACCCAAAATCTATATAACCGATGTTTACATTACTTCCTTTAGGCACCTATATGTACAAATGGTTTAAAAGTTTAAAATAAGGTTTACTTTCGAAGATCATTCTTATAAATCATTTTATATCTGATACCTTATTTCGACAAACAATAATAATTGCACGAAGCGGTTCCAGTCTTCGTTTATAATATAAGAAAAGCAACGATATGAAAGTATTTGTCAACGTCTGAGTTACCTGGAATTATAATCATCATCAATCATCATCCCGTACAACGTCCACTGCTGAACATGGGCCTTCCTATAGAGGGTTTTGCCATAGTTACCTCGCTAGGCAGGCAGGCGGATTGGTGATACACAGGGAAACGCTGCTGCCCGTTCCCTGGAATACGCTTGTTATAACAATCGGGACCAACGGCTTAACGTGCTTTCCGAGGCACGGAGGGTAGTCCCTCAACCAACCAGACCCGGAAAGAAATCTAAGAATTTTCACAAAGATTTTTTGTCCGGTGTGGGGATCTAAATGGGGGGGGGGGGGCTTAAAGCGAGCCAAATACCACTAGGCTACGGAAATTATAATCAAGCGATCTCCAAGTCAACAGTGAATCGGAATTTGCCAGCCAACACACAAAAGAGAACATACAAATTGCGCATCGAAATTCGGCCAAAATGCATTTAATTTTTAATGATGTCTTACATTAAATTCTTTAAAAATAATAAACTAATATAAATTATATTGTTCCTAAGACTTAGATCTAGACACTAAGACTTAGTAGGCTTACCACGACGAGTTTTAAAAGTTTTTTTTGAAGCGCCATAATACCTGTAGAATGTAACCACAAGTCTACTATTTCAACGGACACAAACAGCAAGTGAACTTCAGCCCTAAAATTATTGTGGGTGCAAAATATGATCATGCTACATTTCACTCTTGACAATATAGTTAAATAGGTATTTATTTTTCTACCAGTCATAATGTTACGAAAACCACTAGTCAAATACTTGACTTAGTTGGCACCGCTTATTCCAATATATTTTAGCTGTTTATAAATTAATACGGAGAAACCACATTTTATAAAATAAAAGTTTCGTAATATCATATGTGTACCAGTATGAATTCATGTCTGAATTGGGCCCTCCGGCGCCCGCTAAACAAACAGTTAGGGAACTCAGAAACGGCGGGCCCAGACTGATCCAAAAATATAAAAAATGTTGTTATTTATATCATACATTAACAAAGACTGCTGCGATTGTGAAAAACGGTCAATAGATTTTCATAACCTACTTATTGAGGATCAAAAGTCTCTTAGTACACTTAAAATCCCATTCACACTAGCTTGCATTTGTCCAGTGTCGACGTTCGATGTTCTTATTCAAAGCACAGACGTCGTGTTCGTGGCGTTTCCCTGCACATTAACATTACATTGATTGCTGCGCTAGCGCAGACGTCACTCAATTTCTTTGTGTGTTGCAGTAACATCAACATTGCGCAAAAGTTCATCGAACGCTTCCGCTGGACAAACACTAGTGTAAAGGGGCTCTGAATTTGATGTAATCTATAGTACAGTTATGGTGCTCTGCTACATAGAATGTATGTTACGTTACATAAGTGAAAGGTTAAATTTAAACACAGCTAATAAATAAGTATGGTACACTGATATATTATTACGTGTTCGAATATTTAGTGCCCCCAGCGGCATCGTTTAACGAGATTTCTAAATTTTTTGTAACTTTTTGATGACTTTCTAAACAGGCGTCGCCATATAATTTTAACGGGACAATGCTGCCATCATTGTAGGAAGATAACGTACTTTATAGGTTAGTACAATAGATTAAATATATAATATATAATCAAGCTTTTGACCCGGAATCCGGACTCCAAATAGAATCATTTTTCTCGATACAGATGTGTGAATGAACTCTGCTGTCAATGTCGAAAGATGACGGAGTTCCAAACCTAAACCCGAAGTTAAAACTTAGGTTGCCGCAGTTCATCTGCAAAGCTGCCACTTCCGTGAAGAGCTTATAATGGAATAAGGGTACATTTTTCAGATCATATTACATATTTTATATACACAATCGTGGAGAACGTCCCATTGTAATTCATGGTGCGTTGTCCAGTGTACAAATGGTTAAAATCGGTCCCGAACCGATTTTAAAAATCACAAACAAATTTATGTCAATATTAAAAAGAGGAAACATTTGATTGTTTATTTTGCATTGAATAGGTAAAGTAATTCCCAAACCTAATTTGAATTGATGAAAAATTTATTCTACCCCCGGACGGGGGGTATCAGGAGATGCGATTTCTCGCCAAAATCTACAAACGTGAGTCAAACCGGACTTTATATAAAATATGAACAATACTCACGAAAGTTATTATACAAAAATAAGTTAGTATCTCAACTGACCCTTTTTTTTCAAGTGATTTACCAATTATCCCTGCGGTCCTGAATCTATGTATAATGCCTAACGTTAGCGGAACTATAGTCCTCTGGTTCTACACAAGCTAAATTAATCCAAAACTGATACCTTTGGGGAATCCGCCCCTAAGACTACCCACTGACCAACATTATTAGAACACTGCGTTATCCAGAAGTCTCATAGGCAATATTTAATCATACATTTGTTACGAGAACGCGTGAGAAGCTAGTATACCTACAATACTTTTCTCTTTACGATATGAGTGAGTATAGATGATGTATGGAGCGAATAATCTGTCATTTGTAATACATTGCGTATACAAACAGGTTTAGTAATCATTGCGACCATCGATCTCACACATTCTTGCTGTCAATTACTATATTGTATGCTAAGATAGACCATTTTAATAGGTCACATTTGACACTTCATCAATTTATTTTATGGGGTACCTATTAGAATTTCGAACATTAAAATACCTACGGGTAAAATGGCACTGATCAAACATCGTAAAATATCGAATGACTATATTACCGAAAATAAAAATAACGCAAGTTGATAATTTCGAATAGTAAGATAACCTACGTCCAATATATCTGAAATCTAATTATCTACAAAAGTGACATCGAAATACCTATAAGTATTATCGAAAGTACAAAATTTCGAATGTCCTAAATATCGATATGTATTTACTATGTATGTCACAGGGTAATTAAGTGACAGAAACTAATCACTAGTGAACCAAATAACATCTGCAAGCAATTTGGACGTAGCGTTCGCCGAATCAAGCTCGGTTGGTCACAGTTTTAATCTAACCTAACCTATTTCACCTAGTTCATTTTGATGAATCATACAATCTGCTTGCGACTAGATAATAAGGCAATGGCGAAATCATTTCTGCGGGAGATTATGATTCGTAATTTTGAAATGGGTAAATTTGACACCCTCGCATAATTGGAATCAAACATTGCGCATTGGTTAGAATAGCCGCGTGCCGCGCCAGCGGCCGGCGAGCGCTACATCTCAATTAATTTCGATTTCGATACTTTAACGAGTAGGTATTTTTAACGTACATAATTATAATGAACTTAGGTGTATTAAATGTTGGCATTTTGAATTTAGGTATAATGACTATCGACATTTTTAATAATTATATATTTGAATATTGAATTTTAGATATTAGAATCACTCAGCTTTTTAAGATTAGGTACCTACAACAATTTTCTTTACTTTGATACATTTTACCCGTAGGTGACGGTAGGTGTTCTAATTTTCCATATTCTAATTGGTACCCATTTTAAGTGTTTACATATTAATTGTATAAATTTTACTTTCAATAATAAACCATGAATGTGATTCCTTTGTCTTGTTAAAAACTAGGGATGACACGCCAAATCATTGTAAGTTAATAAGTTGAATCATCTGTAATGATTACTTGTACACTACAAACTAAAAACCTCATTGAGATTATAATTCGTTTTTTAAATAATTATAATAAATGTTGAATTAATTTACGATACCAAAAATATAATGGGACAGCGATTTGACTGATGATGATATTATTTGTCAGCTGTTCCGTAAAATAAAAACATTATTTAAGTTCAAATTATAGTTCAAGTATCATTACTGTATTCACTTTACATATTATTATTTTTAAGTCCGTATCGATTCATCCACTTTAATAGATCTATTTTAAGCAGGCCACCATCCTAAGCACAACTTCCGTGGCGTAGTGGTATTTAGCTCGCATTAAATTAAAAAGTTATGGGTTCGATCCCCACGCTGGACAAGAAATGTTTGTGTAAATTCCTAGATTTCTTTCCGGGTCTAGTTGGCTGAGGGACTACCCAGCGCCTGCGGAAAGCACGTTCAGCCGTTGGTCCCGATTCTAATAATATTATCTATCATACCACCAGCCAAGCGTGGTGACTATGGCAAATACCCTCCCTCGGGAGGAGGCCCATGTTCAGCAGTGGACGTTTTACGGGCTGATGATGGTGATACTAAGAACGTAAACGGGACAGTTGTAGAAGAAAAAGAAAAGAAAAGTGGCCCGACTATAAACAATTTTTAAACCACCGAAGACTGCAGCCCTGCCCACCTTTATGCGCGGTGAAGAAGCAAAAGCCTCGGAGCTATCTACATATTATATCCGTGAGAAAAAATATTTTAATACGCTTACCTACATTTTTATTTTCGGTAAATAGTTCACTCAGTTGCCCTTTATTACTATACGTTTGTTACCGACGTTAATACTTTTTGGTTTTATAATTTTCTTTTTATATTATTTGTATTATTAGCGTTTTTGTTTATGTTCACATTTTTGGAACTAAAAATACATGAATTTGTTTGCTATCTCTGCCGTGTTTACGTTACCGAAGAAAAAAAAGGGGATCCTATTACTAAGACTTCGCTGTCTGTCTGTCACCAGGCTGTATCTCAAGAACTGCGATAGCTAGACAGGTAAAATCTTTACAGATGATGTATTTCTATAGCAGCTATAACAACAAATGCAAAAAATAAAATAAAAAAGTTTTTAAGGGGGGCTCCAATACAACAAACTTTTTTTGCTCGATGTCAATAATGGCAACCGGTAGGCACTTGAAAATGGTACGGAACCCTTCGTGCGCGAGTCCAATTCGCACTTGGCCGGTTTTTTCTATTAAAGATATCGGGCAACGGTCCGGATCCAGTCGACAATTCCGTTTTTGGTACCAATATAGATAAAATACTAAGTAATATAACAAAATACCTCCAAGTAATAATACTCGTAAAAAACTTACTTCTATCAAAATCACGTTGGCATGAGGAGTAATTAAAATCAATCTTATAGTATTATATGTATATAGTTGAAGAGTTTGTTTGTTTGTTTGCTTGAAAGGGCTAATATTTTACTGGTCCGATTTGAAAAATTATATCAGTGTTAAATAGCGTGGTAGGATATAGGAATATTTCATTGTGAAGGTTCTACGGGAACGGTATAAACGCGGGTGAAACCGCGCGCGGTAAGCAAGTCAATACAAACAAGTTTTCCTAAATCGTTTGGCTTTCCTTAAAGAGTTCTTCAACGGATCACATCATACTCATATTATAAAAGCGAAGGTTTGTATGTGTGGATAAACGTATGTTTGTTACTCTTTCATGCAAAATCTAATGAATGGATTTGGCTGAAAGTTTATAAGCTGGATAGGCTACAAAATATGATGCTCCGACCCACTGGAGAAGAGTACCAACGCGGCCAAGTAAAATCGCGGGGCGCAGCTTAGTTCTTTATACATTTAATTGGCCGTGGCTTCTCATCGACTTTTAATGTTTATTTTTCAAGCCAAATTACAATGTTACACCTAAGGTTGCCAAATTTTTTTAAGAAGAAAATCTTATATTAAAATTTGTTTTACGGTCTGAGAAGAATATTTCTGAGAACAGTATTTACAAAAATGAAGAGTACATGTCATACTTGATGTTTTTAATATTTGTCATAAGAAAGAAAGAAAGAAAATACATATATTTACGGCACATACAAGGAAATAAAACATAAAAATTGATTAATAGTATTACAGGTATATGACCATAATGGGAAATGGCTTCAGCGTTAAGCCACATCAAAAATCTAAAAGATCATTGAGCAGCGCTGGTATCCTTACATAAACAATTTAAAAAAGTGGGTCAACGTCAGTTCCCATATTTATTGTGTTAAGCATTTTGATGCTCAAACAGTATTTTGTATACTTTATTTTTGTTCAACAGTAAAAAGTATAATATAGTGCAAAACAGTATATAGGTAATAGTATTTTTAACAGTACAGTTGGCAACCCTAGTTAGACCATTATAAAATAACCTTGATAATTAATTATCTGTATGTTTTCATAATAATTGGTGGAGATTATGTACCTACTATTTACGTTGTGTATGTAAAAGTTTTGATATTTGCACGTTTGGTCACATGCGTTAAAATATATCAATCGAATTAAAGTAATATTAGGATACTAGTATATAACTTAGTTTGACATTATAACTTAGTTTTATATCAACACAGAAACAACGTAACTCTATTTAACATTTTTTATCTTTTATTTTTTTCATTTCCATTTTGTATTTTATCGGTTTTTTTTTTCTTACTTACTGTATAATTTCATTTAAATTACCTCTGTACCACCTACTTAAACATGATTAATGTAATCTAGGAAGGTCCTGTCTCCTGAGATACAGGTCAATAGCCTAGTTCAGGAGACAGTGCATATATAGCATTTACACAATACTTGATTTAAATAAAGTTATTATTATTATCGAGCGTGTTCTTTTTCTCAGCTCGTAGGCTGGTTTTAGCTACATTTACGGGCCAAAGCCAAGTAAATGCAGTGTGTGGTGTGTATTTAGGATGAGTGTGTATTTTCTTCCTCTAATTGCATGAATTTTCTAACTATTCTACAGGTGTTTAAGATGGCTGCTTTCTGTAAGTTGATATAAACGGATTCTTCTAAATCTATTAATTTTAGGCTACGGAGAAGATGGCTGGGGATGACGCCTGTCTTGGAGAGAACTATCGGGATAACGTAAACTTTTTCTTGTCTCCAGATTCTTGTGACTTCTTCTTTAAGGTTACTTATTTTTTCACATATGGTTTTTTGTAGGTTATGGGTATTAGGAACTGCAATGTCTATAAGGTAAGTGATTTTTCTTATTTTATCCTGTAGAGTGATGTCTGGTTTATTATAGTGGATAGTCCTATCTGTAAGTATGGCGCGATCGTAGTATATTTTGTGTGTTTCATTTTCTAGAATAGTTTGTGGTGTGTACTTGTAGTAAGGGGTGTTAGAGTTTTGTATGAGACTGTGTTTGAGTGCTAGTTTTTGATGGATAATGTTTGCAACCTGGTTGTGTCTGTGAGTATAATAGTCTGTCTGTGTGAGTGTTGTGCATGCTCCAGTTATGTGTTGTATGGTTTCTGATTGAATGGGGCATCTGCGGCATTTATCATTTGTTATGGAAGGGTCTTTAATTATAAATTTCCTGTAGTTTTTGGTGTTAATAACTTGATCTTGTATAGCTATGATGAAGCCTTCTGTTTCAGGGAATAGGTTTCCTATTTTAAGCCACTTATTAGACGCCACTATGTTAATATGGGGTTGTTCTAAATCATGAGGGTGTCTACCGTGAAGGACTTTCTTCTTCCAGTTTTCAATTTTTTGGTTCTGTGGGTCAGGGTTATCTGTGTCTTGTGTATTTTTATTATATTTGAAACTGAAAATATTGCTAGTGGATGAAGTTGTAGAGTAAATAATCTAGGTATTAACATATTATAATAAAACTGTAGAAGTCGAATGTCTGTAAGTACATAGAAAAAAAAATGCAATAAACTGAGTTACTCGCACGTTAAAAGTAAAATAGAACACAATGTTTCATCCATTTTTTTTTCTTGTGTTGTAGTTTTCTGAAAATTCTTTATTCATATAGACACGTTTAAAATATTTTAAATCATTTTCTTATGATGCATCCCTTTCTTTTACTACCACCAATTCTGAACGTGGCAACTCTGAGAAGAACTGGCAAGAAACTCAGAGGAATCCTTTTTTAAATAAATTTGGTGTTACAATTATTAATAAAGCAGTTTTGTTTCAGAGCAACTCACTCTTAAGTGTTGCCCCATAAAAGAATTGCTATTCTGTGGAGACGTGTAGCATGTCAAACATGATTATGCTTAGTTCTAGTATTAACATTATGAGTGTCACTCTTTTTCATAAAACTATCAATATTCTTATGAACATTATATTATTATAAGGTTTTCATATACATATTGTGATGCGTCTGTAAGAATATTAGTCTCTTTGAATTTCTCCCGTAGGGAAACTAAACTAAAGTTTATATATGGACCGTACAGCTCTTTTCTGTAGAACAAAAATGGTATCAATGTCCGCAAAGTTTCCCCATAGAAGAATCCCATAAGACATTATACTATGAAAATAACTAAAGTAAACCATTCTAGCAGTATCCACATCAGTGAGTCGCCTCATAGTTTTAACAGCATAGGCCGCAGAGCTAAGTTTTCCTGATAATTTTGTAATATGTGGGTCGCATTGTAATTTGGAGTCAATAGTTATTCCCAAAAAAACCGGTTGACTGCACTGGCTCCAACCGAAAACCATTCATTAGAATAGACCACCCATGACTTCCCATAGGTGTCGTAAGAGGCGACTAAAGAAAATACAGCTGATAGATGGGCAGCAGCATCTTCAGGTTCCAGGTTACTTATCATCTTACTGCGATCACTAGGGACCGGATTATATGCATTTGCATATTTGCATATGCATAGGCATATTTAAGCCATTCTCATCGGTACTAGCATATTTTACCTAATATCGAGTTATAATGCATATTATCGGTATATTAACAATATTTTTTCCAGTGCAGTGCATTCATCCTGCGTTCCGATATTCGATAAAAGTGATAATATCGCGAATTAAACCAAATTATAGTCCCAAAATAAATATATACATTAATAATAATAATAGTGATAAAGATTTATAAAAATTAAAAAAAAAAATGTCACTTAATAAACTGTAATGTGTAGTGACACCTATGGTCGCCTATTCACTTATTTACTAATTGTATGCTGATTTTGAAATTAAATTAAATTAAAACTAACTTTTCTTCTTTTTTAGGGACTGAATTGATTGATTGAATTAAAACTTATCATTTAATTTTGCATATTCTGCCAATTTTTGTGCATATTTCAAGCATTTTTCATTCATATTTGCATGCATATAACAAGTTTTTTATGTTGCATATAATCCGGTCTTCACTTCCGGTCGATCACTAATCCGCCTGTCAAGAGTGGTGATTATGGTAACATCCCTCTACAGCTCTGGCTTACCAAGGTCTTTTAAGAAGAGGCCCATGTTCAGTAGTGGATATAAACAGGCTGATAAAGTGAAAATTAGAATTTATTTCTTGTAACTAACTGTGTTGTTAGTTGTTATACATAGTAATACAAATAACAAGTAACTTTTAAGATTCTTATCCTATATAATTCTAGTCATCAGGTGCATAACGACGGATGTACTATTATCTTCAGAAACATTTGGTGGTGCCAGTTTACACGATAAAGACACATACGTCAAAAGTTTCTGACGTATAACAGCACATCCGACCTTATGGTTCTGAGCTCTAGATAATGACATTGTACGCCATTAGCAACATCCTTAATTCTTTTTACTTCAGATGCAGTTGGTTCACGATGAAGGCACATACGACGAATGTTTCTGACGTATAATGGCACATTCGACCTTATGCGTCTGAGCTCTAGATATAGATATTGTACGCCATTAGCATCAACCTAGATTAATTCTAGATCCCGGAAACATAAGAACGGATATACTATTTTACTTCAGAAACATTTCCTTACTTACTCCCTTTAAAACGTAATATATTGACATATATACGCAATCACTCACACAAACTCTCTCTCACACACACACACACACTACCACTACTTTTCAATGTTGTGCCTAGAAAATAAATGCTCTACATGTAAATCTTAATGTATAGTACCGTCTATAACCACTATAATGAATCATATGGCTGAACCCTATCTCTTAAGATACAGGTCTAACCTAGTTTAAGGGATAGTAGTACCTACACTAAACTGTACCTCTAACTTATCATCAATAATTTTAAGGATTTTTTGGTATCGTATTCTGTGCACAAACATTACTATTTTTTTTTGTTTGGTCGTAAATGCCAGTTCACGATGAAGGCACATATGACGAATGTTTCTGACGTATAATGGCACATCTGACTTTATGCTTCTAGGCTCTAGATAAAGAAATTGATCACCATTATTAGCATCATCATTAATTGCATTGATAGAATCTTGATATGCTGTCCTTTTTATTTCGCATTAAACAAATAACGTGCGTTTTATAGGATCCTTTTAAATTGTTCCGTTGCTACTTGCAATATTGACAGAATTGACACTATATTTACAGGGGGTCTTATGAATACATTTTGTAAATATAATACACTAGCTTTTGCGCGCGGTTTGATCCCTTTAAATCCCGTTCCCGTAGGAAATTCATAATTAAATTTAATATAACGTGTAATATAGTATAGTTTCTTAACGGTAAAAGATTTTTTCAAATCGGTCAATGTTACATCCACGGGCCGTGTCGGTTCAACTCGTGTAAAACCGCGGGGCATATCTCTATTTCTGTTAAAGTGTAAACCTACTTGTGTTATTATGTAAATACAAGACAAGTGCACTTAAAAGGTCGTATTAAATCGTTTCTAGCAATTATATAAGTTCATGGGGAAAGTCATTGTAACCATAGATGTATCCGTCTACATAGATTTTATGGAAAATACCCATATTGAATTGTTTGGCTTATTAGAATTGGTAGCAGAATTTACAGAATTGAGCCCCTTTAAGCAAAATTACAAGCTCCGTCACGGTATTCGGCTCGCTTTAAATCTCGGGTCGTGGATTCGATCCCCACGCCGGACAAAAAAAACTTTGTTTTAATTCTAAGATTTATTTCTGGGTCTGGTTGGCTGAGGGACTACGCTCCGTGCCTCGAGAAACACGTTAAGCCGTTACTTCTGACTGTTATAATATTACAATCGTTTATCAGAAAAGAATCCTTGTATGTTAAAAAACAACACTGCGATCACCAACCCGCCTGCCAAGCGTGGTGACTGTAGCAATTACCCTTCCTTTGGGGTTGAGGCCCATGCTCAGCAGTGGACGTTTTACGGGCTGATGATGATAAAGCAAAATTAAATTACATGCAATCGAAATACCAGAAAATCTCCATTCTGAGTGTGTTGTGTCACGCCAATTGAAATATTAGGTAACTCAAACTGTACCAAAATATATCCTTAACGAAGTTTGTGTCTAAAGATAAAGAGAAGACATAAACGAAATATTTTTTTGGAAAATCTACGGGTAATCAAGTCATAATACATATATATACATATATATTAATCATAGTATCACTATCAAATTGAATTTCTTACATCAAATCTCAAGCCACAGCTAATTTATTATAATTTAAAATAATACTATGAACAATTAAATAATTGTGTAATATTTGCACCAACTTTCAGTCTTTTATATAATATATTTAAATATTTTAACATTATGTAAGGTTATTAAATAGAATTATTTTACCAACGGTGTACGTAATATGAGTATAAATTGTATTACATTATCAAACGAAAGTGCACAGATGTCGTACATTTATACGTTGTACTTAGGATTCGGATAGAGAGTGACAAGTTACTCTCTATCCGACCCGCCGGAGAAGATTGCGCCCGCGAACGCGACACGTCCCTCTTCGCCCTCCCGACCCCTAAATTTGCTAAGAACCTTCCTTTGCCCTCGTAGACCCAAAGTCCGAGAGGCCCGCGAACTGTAAAGTAGAGCGACAGTTGCACAAAACTCCCCTAAAGAAACTAAAAGCCATAATCCCTCAATTGAACCCGAAGTTTCGGGACAAAAAACAGATAGACAAAGGAAAAAGTAACCAGTGGTATACCTTGCTATCTACCAGTGAAAATTCCGTCAAAATCGTTACCAACTCTCAGCAAAGGCTGGATCGATTTTGACGAGTCGGAACAAGCTGGAACAAATAGACAAACGACAACCATTTTCTCTGTATACATTTAGTTACGCTTTCAGCAAAAACCTGTTATTTTTCCATTACAAAAAGACACTTTAATTGTATTATATTTTATGAAATAACATACTGGGTTATTTTTAAAACATTAGATACCTTTCTTTTAGGGGGTGAAAGTACTTATTATAAAGATTATAATCAAATTTAAATATTAGAGCAATCAACTTTTACCAAAGGGGGAGTCAAACCCTAGACCTTCGATAAATAATTATGGCGAGCGAACTAAGACGGCTACAACACGGAGGTTGTCTAATAAATAAGTTAACTAAAAGGAATAAAATAAAAGATAGTTTAGCTTAAAAGCATTTTTGACATTTGTAAAGAGATCTCGTAGTTACTGTCAAAACAGGTAGTACCCGGGTTCGATTCCCCGGTCTCTAGCATGAATAGAATTAAAGACTGGTGTCCTGCTCGTCTTTATGTGAATTTGCAAGTCTCGTAGGACACACATTTTCGTCTAAAAAACAATACTCTTAAAGACTCTTAATGAATGAAAGATGCAATGAATGCTCCGCTTACGTAATGTTAATAAATGTTGAGCGTAAAAAGAAAAATAATTTGGAAGTCAAAACGCTAATTAAATAAAAATACACTTTCACTTAAATGAATATAAAACGTTGTTATAAAATATTTCAGTTTTTTTTTTATAAAATACTAGATAAAGTATGGCCGAAGTGGTTTCACTTGCTCAATGATGTTTCATATTTATGTTCAGGTCCACGTACACGCGTATGCCCATGGCTTCGCCCACGCCTGTCTATGACTACGTTCATAGTTACACAAATGGCTATGCCAATGCCTAAAGCTATTGTTACTCCCATGGCTATACTCATATTTACGCCCATGGCTATACTCATGTTTACGTCCATGGCTGTATAGCTATGAGTATTCATGTTTACGCCTATGTATATACTCATTTTTACGCCCATGGATACACTCATGGCTACGTTGGTACGTTAATACAATTCATGAGCAGTCAATTTCAATAGATGTTGAAAGTCCAAACCCAATTAAAAAAGTAGCCTACCTGGTTAGAATGTCCCATGCATGTAGGCTGTCCCAGCGTTACCATCTTTATTATATAAATTGGCTTTAACTCTAGTGATACCATGATCCTTAGTCGTAAACCCATTTGGTATACATGGAAATACTTACTAAACATCATTGTGTAATAATATGTTATAGAACCATCTGATCATAAAATCATAATATCAGATAATCACAGCCTCACAGGACGGCCGGACGGACGGATTAAGTTGGTATAATTATAGCCACCAAAAATCAATAATTACGTGTTAATCTAAAGGCTACACACATGCCGGTAGCAATGCCGCCGGGTATATGCCGAGCGGCTATGCCGCCGGCAATACAAGCCATGTATTTGTATGTGTAGCCATGCCGGCGGCTCCTTTGTGTGGCAAAGCCGGCGGCTTTGAATGCCGCCGGGTGCAAGGCAGCTTGCCGGCTTGCTTACTAAAATACAAGAAAAAATAAATAATACCCATATTTAGGCGGGTCTTCCGTAAAACACACGCGGTTATGAGCGTGTACGGAAAGGATCCCACAAATGGACCCAATTCATGATCGTTCTTATTATTCGGTTCAGAGCAGGGATTCATTAGGAATCCATAAGATCAGTTCGGAAATGGGATCTGTTTGTTACAGAAAACTTTTTGTAACTACATTTCTAACGAAATCCATGAATGGGATCATTTCGGAACAAACCCAATTTTTACCATTTTTCTCGATTTTATCAACTGGTAGACAACGGTACGTAACCCTTCGTGCGCGAGTCCGACTCGCACTTGGCAGGTTTTTATTGTTAGTTATTGCAAATTAATAAAAAGTTCATCAAAAAATCATTATGCAGATGAAACTGCACGGGACAGATAATAATATACTGTTTATTACGGACATATTCGCATATGAAAAAAAAAGGTAATGCTCAGCTAGTAAAAGCCCGCGGGTCGGCTAATTGATTATAGACATCAATCACCGTGACTGAACCTCAGTTGTACAATAAGCTTAAAGCCACCCCGAAGGGAGTGGCATGGCGAAATGTCCCCTTGTATGAAGTCCAGCCGAATTTATCTTCAGGCTAGGAATATTTTATGATTGACTGGACTGGACTAAATTTATATTAACAACATCGTGTCGATATTATTAAGACTTAATATTCACAGTATGGTGGATTATTGTTGGGGTGTGATGTTTTATTTAATTATAGTCCAGTCATTTTAGGTTTTATCTGCGGAAAAAATCCTAGTGAGCTGAATGTTTGTATATCCTCTTATTACGGCGGCGTTGTAATGAAGATCCACATTGATACCGTGCCGGCTACAAAAGTAATAAACGTCAAAAAGTCACGAAAATCAGTTTTTCGCAATAGCCAATATTTGGACTATTAAGCCGTGATTTTAATTGTCTTTCATAATATCAAGTAAGTAAACAGATTCAGAGAACAGCATACCTAAAATGTTTTGTATAGAAAAATAAATCACACAACAATACACACATTCGCTTAAACAAAGTACAAGCATTATTTATTTATTATGACATCCAGTAGTTGGTACATTACCTACAAATTTCCAAACAAAATAAAACTATTATAGTTGTGAAATGCACTTTAAGATAACACCTTAAAGTGCATTTTACCTTAAAGGACATTAACAGCATCACTTTCGATCTGGCTTTTAATTAAATTTTCTGTTATACATTTAATAATTATTATAAGGAAAGGTTAGCTTGTTAAATTTTAGTTCATAGTAAGTACTACACTTAGTATTTATAGACCACCGTATAGAAGTTCTTAGCTCTCGCAATACAAGGAATACTAATGTCTCGCAATTAAGTATTATTATTATAATTATTATACCACCTACGCCCTGCGGTTTTACCCGCGTCATTCTGCTCCAGTGGGTCAAAGCGTGATACTTTGTAGCCTTTATGCTAACCCAGCTTAAAAACTATCCGCCATAACAAAATTTCAGCCAAATCCATTCGGTAGCTTTTGCGTGAAAGGTTTACAAACATACATACATCCACACATACCAACTTTCGTATTTATTACTAGCTTTCCGCACGCGGTTTCACCCTAGTAACTCCCGTTCCGTTAAATATATATTAATCAGTGATAATGTAGCATTCCAATGGTGAAAGAATGTTTAAAATCGGTCCTGTACTTTTTAAGCCAATTCGTTACAAACATACTTACATACAAATATTTCCTCTTTATAATATTAGTAGGATTTTACAAAACCTGAATAGCATAATTAAGCGGTTTAAAGTCAAAAGTGAATGGGCATTTGCTAGGGGAAGTGTGGTTCCTCTTAAGGTTCTTAAGGTTTACACAGAAAGGACGACACGGTTAATTGTCGTCCACGCCCAAAGATAAATGTTTGGTCTCGCGCTCACCTAGATCGGTATCTCGCTCGCTAAAAACCATAGTTTCGAAAACTCAATATTGTAGTGTGTTTGTGACAACCTCGCAGTGTAGCGGTATTTGGCTCGCTTTAAATCTCGGAGGTGGTGGGTTCGATCCCCACGCTGGACAGAAAATCTTTATTTAAATTTTAAGATTTCTTTCCGGGTCTGGTTGGTTGAGGGACTATCTTCCGTGCCTTGGAAAGCACGTTTGTTATAACATCATCTGTAATAATCGTATGTCAAGGAGCGGGCAGCAGCGTTTCCTTGTACAACTTAATATTGCGGTCTTAACCCGCCTGCGAAGCGTGGTGACTATGGCAAAAACGCTCCCTCCCATCTCCTTACCCGAGAGGAGGCCCCATGTTCAGCAGGGGACTTTATACGGGCTGATGATGATGATGAGGCTCTGTACCGATGGTATGTGATCCCGATGTCCTTCTTATTTCTTATAGTGTTATTTTAACACAGTTTTACCACGCAAACAGGCACATTACTACGATTATAACCAACATTTAATAAAAATTTCCACACGTATACCTCGCACCGAGCAACTCGGGTACGCCTTTTACGGCGTACTATATTTGCCTCATTTATTAAGTACGAAGGTGGTATCTAGTTGAGCGCGCGATACCAATCACTTATCTAAGTCCTCGCTAGAATTACAATGACGACAGATTATCAATAATAGGAACAGCAACAAAGCAATAGCTAGAAAGAGGTGAAAGTCATATTATAATAAACTAGCTTCTCGCGCGCGGTTTCACCCGCGTAACTCCCGTTTACGTAGGAATTTCATAATTTAATATAGCCTATAGCCTTCCTTGGTAAATTGGCTATATAACATTGAAAGACTTTTTCAAATAGTTCCAGTAAGTAGTTCCTGAGATTAGCGCGTTCAATCAAACAAACAAACTCTTCAGTTTTATTTATATTAGTTTAAGATTAAACGTCACGATAATATTAATATATTGGGAAGGTGGGTAGCTACTAGGTTTATTCCCGTGTATCGCGGCCGAACGCAGACGCTAATAGTGTGATGTGTCAATCAGAGGCTGTCGGAGTGTCGGTTGCTAAATAAGGCTTTTACCATGAAAAGGGGATTGCGAACAAACGCGAGCCCATTAATTATAAATTACTTTATAACCTGTGGTGTTTTAGAATAATTTATTGACTAACAAATAAAGTACATTTTGCTCCTACTGTGAGTATTTTTGCATGTTTCATTGCTTGAAATAAATTCAGTCTTGCTTGTTATTTAGTCTATTTCCATAGACCCTTTTAATTTTTTTTCAAGGTTACAGTGGATCCTCTTATACTTCATTTTTATCATAATTTCAGACTAACAACTTTGAACCTGATTTTTTAACGCCAATGTAGACAATTGAGTCTCCCGTTGACCCATGTCGGCCTAAGTGGACCACTTTGGGATTCACTGGTCTAGTGGTTACATGTATGTTACTAGAGAGGTCTCTATATAACGTCCTGGGTCGGGAAAAAATGTGTCAGAAACCGAAGTCAGTTGGTGGTGTTTCACCAATACCTCACAGCACTTTGAGCTGTCGTTCCTGAGATCCAAGATAAAAGGAGCCATCATCGATTACTTATCGTAAAGGCTTTAGCTGACAAATCTTGATTGTTTTGCTAGCGATTTTCTAAATTCGATTCATCATCAACCTGTATAACGTTCTCTTATGAACATGGGCCTCCTCCCGAAGCAGGGATTTTGCCTTAGTAACCACGCAAGCGAGTTGGTGACCGCAGTATTATAACACACAAATAAACGCTGCTGCGTTGCCTGGCATACGGCTCAACGTACTTTACAAGACATGAAGGGTCCATTAAGGAACCAGACCCGAAAAGGAATATTAAAATTTATTCATGTTGATTATCATAGAATCTTGTCGTCCGAGACTTAAAGCTACCGCTATGCCACGAAAATTGTCAATCTATTCGATTAATAAAAGTTAAAAATTAGGATATTAACTTAATAATGCTAGACCTCAGAAGTATAAGGACGTATACTATTACACTTCAGAAGCATTTGGTCGTAAGTGCCAGTTTATGATAACAGGACATACGACGAATATTTCTGATGTCTAATGGCACCGACCTTATGCTTCTGAGCTCTAGAATGGTCACTTGTAAAACCGTGCTTTTAAAAGTAAAATAACAGTTTGCAACTGTGTTTACGCATACACTTGTCAAGTACACTATAATATGGTCTAAACAGATGGCCATTGTCTAAAATTGGGTTGTTATTCTACATCGGTCGCGAGTGCAATTGGCAGCGTATCACAGAAAGTTCAATTATACGCAGATTTAATGCAATCACTAAAAGCGAATAAAAAATACTGTTTATAGTCAAAACATCGCCGATGTTTGATACCTAACGTTGGAGTGGTGGTCGGTAAATGCTCCAATATTGTTTTTATCTGCACCTAACGCACGCACGTATATGTTTTTTGTAGCATCGGTATGCCATATAAGCGAAATGCTTTCACATTGCTTTATTCTGCACTTAACGATATATTTTCACGTTTCACGCTTTTGTTGGCTTGTTTGTTGGTGACCGCAATATTGTGTCGTAAAACTGGGAAACGCTGCTGTCCATTCTTTGGCATACAATAATTGTTGTAGATGGTTTTAACAAACGGGACTAAACTTAACGTGCTTTCCAACGGAGGGTAGGTAGTGACTCTAGCAATCAGACCATAAAAGACAAGAGGCAATCTTAGATTTCACACAAACATTTCGTTTCCGTGTGGGGATCAAACCCACGACCTCCCAGGCTTAAAGCGAGACTACAGCTACGCCACTGAAAATGAAAATGAAAACGTTTATTGGTAATGTAGACGAATCGATCGTACTTATTATAAGTCAAATACAATGATAATGAAAAAAAAAACAATCTTAATTAATAAATTAGTTTACATTTCAACAATAATGTTATTAAATTTATTAATATTGTTATGGCATGTTCGTAATTAATCGCTTATTATAAAATATAATTAAGATCAACCAGCGCGGACTGGGATCGGGTCTGAAGCATAGAACGCGTCGCGAGCCACTGAGGCTATCAATACTACCTAAAATACAATACTAATGTGTGATCAGTGTGGCCAATAATAATTGGTCAATTTGGCTATGAATGGTAAAAAAGAACAAAAGTTGGAGCATTGACAGCAAAGAATAAGAATTATTGGATTTCCTCTTCCATGACCTTAAAAAAGTTAGTCTAGTATATTTCTTTACTGACAAACCAAGAATATAATCAACAAATTGCTTAATTTCCGCACTAAATGTATTGAGCCCTACGTAATAATTATGCATGTTAATATTGTTATCTATGATTGAATAAACTGACTATACACAACTGAAATTGGTTCATATATTTAGTGGCCTAAGTACTAAATTCGAACGTGTACCAAACAATCAAAGGCAGAACAAGGGGCCTGATCACACGTGACTGCACCTTAGGTTCACAATTAGTGCACTGCGTGATATCTCGGACCTACGCGTACAATACTGACTAAATTAATTAAGCTTGCCTATAGGAGACTAAATCACAAACACGAAACTGATTATTGAGATGGCAGGTGGGTGCGGTATATGAATTAATGATGGTTTGTTGTGTTGTTTTGTTTATTTACTACACATTATGAAGTACAACCTAGTTACGCGTGCACATATTCCAGAAGGTTCTATTCTCTCCTAAAGAATAACACGGCTTGCATCCGGTTAAAACAACTTTTATGCATACGCAGCTTTTCTCTGTGGTATTTTTCCACCTACTTGTAATCTTAGAGTAAGACAATAGATTTATGTGCATGGCACTTACTGTTCGATCGTTGAACAATAAAGTCGTCATTTAATATTAATTTTGTATTTTTAAAAGTTACTCCAGCGCTCCCCCGATTAAACTGGCGCAGCCGGTAGGATTCCTGAAATACGCTGAAATGTTGTGCTACAAGGACACTAAATCGGTTTGTGTGCAAAAATTCGGTTACGGGAATCCTTCGAACCAAATAAATTTGTTTAATTGAACGCGTATCGACTGAAGGCGCAAGGCGACCTGGAGCTTACACCTGGAGAGAATGGCGAGCGTGTGAGTAGACCCAAATTGCTATTCCTTGTCTTTCCTTTCTTATTCCAATAGTTTTAATAATTCGTCGTAACATTACGGGACCGAACATCGCCCACTCAATTGAACGTTATCTTATTTCCGACTCGATGCATCGTGCATTGGTATTGTAAACATTTATTTCTAAGAACTGTGATTGAATAATTAACAAATCTTTTTTAGTAACATTGTCTGTGTATTCTTTAAGTAGTTTTTATTACAAAGTGAATTTTATATTATATTAAAAATGGATCAAAATATGATACCTAGGGAAATATCTTCGATCATACCAAAATTTGATGGAGATGAAAAACTTTTAAATCTTTTTATAATTAAATGCGAATACGTAATAAATAGATATTAAGAGATCGGAAATGCTGATCAAGATTTATATGTTTTTCACACCATAACTAGTAAGTTAATCGGTAGAGCCGCCGCGCTCATTAGTGAACGACAGGATATACGAACTTGGACTGAATTAAAAAATGTTTTCACTCAACATTTCGGCGACCCGCGTTCGGAAGAATGTATTGCAATAGAATTAGAGACATTAAAAATAAATAGCACCGAGTCTTATCTGGATTTTTGTAGTAGAATTCAGCACGTGAAAAGTACCTACTCTGCTTTCAAAGGTAATATTAAATGTTGACGCAGAATTGCGTAGTAGTAAAATAACAATTTATGACCATATGGCCCTGAATGTTTTTCTATATAATTTGCCAGAGGATTTAATCCGTATAGTTCGATTAAAAGATTGCACTACATTAGAAAAAGCTCTTAGCATAGTGTTAGAAGAGGTAAACTTCCAATTTCAGTATACATCGAAAAATAACATGTTAAAACCTAACAATTCACTTAGGCTGCATACACCTAACGATAATTCAGTGCCCCATAACCCGTTTGTAGATAAGTTTGGATTAAAACAATATTATCCAAATAACCCTACACAAAATTCTAATTTTAATAAAAATATCCAACCATTTAATAAACCTCAGCCACAAAACTTTAAATTTGGTGCCCCGCCGAATACTCAAGGCTTTAGGCCCACTTTACAAATGCAACCAACAAGGTTTAGTTCAAACTTGCCACAGCAACAATTTAAATATGGTATACCAAACCAACAATCATTGGTTAAATATGGAGCGCCGCAATTTAGATATGTTTCACCAAACCAACCGCAATTTAGATATGGTTCGCCGAACCAACCACAATATAAATTCGGTATTCCTCAGCAACAGCAACAAGGTTACAAACCTTATAATAATCCACCTCCACAGAACCAATTTAACAAGCCTCCACAAGGTCAGCCAAATTTTGGGTTTCGACCTCAAGGATTAAATACTGATGTGTCAATGCGCACCGCCGTCCCTGCTCCTCGCGTAAATAGATTATTCTATAGTAACAACGACAGTGAAAATTTGGAAAATTATGATTTTTATGAAAACGATTTAGATGTCAATCACCAATATTGCGAAAATGTAGAGACTGATTGTAACTTTGGCGGCGTAGAACACCATTTCGAGGTGTTAGATATAACTGAAGCAGAAAATCAAAATTTTAATTTTTAGGCCTCGGAAGTGAATCCGAAATAATACAAATTAATAATAATAAATTAGATAACTTACCTTATATTACTATACCAGAAATAGACTCGCGATTTATGATAGATACAGGTAGTACCAGATCCTTTATCAGTCCTAGGAAAGTTAATGAATACTTTTCAGATTATAAATACATAGAGCCTTTTCAAGTAATCAGTACGCATGGAAAAAGTCAACATGACGAGGTCATTTATATTCCCCTCCTGAAAACATTTAAAAGTAATCTAAAACATAAATTCTTTGTCTATGATGTAGATTCAAATTATGATGGTCTAATTGGCTCGGATTAATAACACAATTAGGAGCTAATATAGATATGAAGAAACAGTTCCTATGTACCCATAACACGGAGATACCTATTACATATAGGCCACCAAGTCAAGTAATCCTTGAACCGCGATCTAAAACAAAAATAAGAATACCCACTAGTTTGCGAAATGGAGATGCAACCCTCGACTATATTAATTTCGGAAAAGGTGTACGAATGCCCTCAGTTCTTACAACCTGTAAAGGAGGATATGCTGACACCATAATTCAAAATACTTCTGAAATGCAAATAACAATAGAATTTAAAAAACCATTCAAGGTTCAACCATATAAAAATGATACTGATATATTTAACTACAATAATAATGACGTGATGTTAAAAAACGATGACCTTGATAAAATATTAAAAACAAATTTACAAAGATTACATACTGACCACATGAATGAAGAAGAAATAACTGTAATTCAAAATTTATGTAACGAATATAGAGATATTTTCCATTCAGATAGAATACCCGTATCCTTTACCAATAAAGTGAAACATCAAATTAGAACAAAGAATGAAGACCCGATATACGTTAAACCCTATAGACAACCTCAAACTGTTAATGCTGAAATAGATAGTCAAGTACAAAAATTACTAAAAGATAATGTTATACAGGAATCTCATTCGCCATGGAACGCACCTGTACACCTTGTACCAAAAAAAATGGATGCTTCCAATGAAATTAAATACAGATTATAGAAGATTAAATGAAATAACTACCGACGACAAATATATCTTGCCCAATATTTCAGATCTTTTTGACAAATTAGGAAAATCCACTTATTTCACTACAATAGATCTAGCCAGTGGCTATCACCAGATAGAAGTTGAGGAGTCCGATCAATGTAAAACAGGATTTAGTATACAAGCAGGCCATTATGAGTTCAAAAGAATGCCTTTTGGCTTAAAAACAGCTCCAGCGACTTTTCAACGCGCAATGGACAGTATTCTTCGAGGCCTACAGGGCACGCATTGTATGGTATATCTAGATGACATAATTGTATATGGATCTAGCCTCAAAGAACATGTAGAAAAGCTCAAAAACGTTTTCGATCGCTTAAGAGAAAGTAATCTAAAAATTCAACTTGACAAGACGGAATTCCTTAGGAAAGAATTTTTATATTTAGGTCATACTATCACAGAGAAAGGTCTTAAACCAAATGAGGATAAAATAAAAGCTGTGGTATATTTCCCAGTACCAAAAACTCAAACTGAAATTAAGAGCTTTTTGGGTTTAATAGGATACTATAGAAAATTCATTAAGGATTTCTCAAAATTAAACAAACCCCTAACGGCTTGCTTAAATAAGAATAGTAAAGTAATTTTAAATGAGGAATATATGTCGGCTTTTGAAAAATGCAAAGAACTATTAGTTAATGCCCCTCTCCTCCAATACCCAGATTTTACAAAACAGTTTGTACTTACCACTGATGCGTCAAACATAGCACTGGATGCCGTATTATCACAAGGATCTATAGGCAGTGATAAGCCCGTGGCTTATGCCAGTCGGACGCTTAACGATGCTGAAACTCGTTATAGTACAATAGAGAAAGAACTCCTAGCGATAATTTGGGCCGTTAAACATTTCAGACCATACTTGTATGGACGAAAATTTGTGATATATACCGATCATAGACCGCTAGCCTGGTTACACTCTCTCAAGGTGCCCAATAGTAAATTGACTCGTTGGCGTCTATATTTAGCAGCTTATGATTTTGATGTTATTTATAAAAATGGTTCACAAAATACTAACGCTGACGCGTTATCCCGAATTGAACTTAATGCAATAGATAAAGATAGTGCGTCTGATGTATCTATGGAAGTTAATAGGCCTATTAGTTTATCGTCAGATTCAGAAGATTTAGCATCTATAGCCAATAAACGTAGTTCCTCTTACTCTAACCCTTCACCATCAAGCGGTACCGATACAGCATCTGAAAACCTAGATACAATTCACTCTGCTGATGAATTAGAATCAACAGGTATTCCGATTTTGAAAGAAGCAATAGACACAAAGCCAAATCAAATATTAGTTTATATGTGGCACAAAAATCAACTATCCGTTAAAGACATATCGACCAATAGACAACGAATTCTCGAAGTTCACTTACCTTTAGACGACCCTGAATTAGTCAAACAATTTTTAAAAGAATATATCAGAAATAATGTCAAATATTTTATCTATTTCGAAGATATCGGACATAGAAGGCTATTTACCCAAATTATCATTCTACTTTTCAAAAAAGACTCGGTTCAGTTCTTTGAGTGTAACGAACGAGTTGTGTTAGTAGAAGACGAAAATGAACAACGTCAAATCGTACTTAAATATCACGAAGGAAAAACTTGCTATCGCGGTATAATAGAAACCCTAGTTCGCCTTAAGCGTACTTATTATTGGTTTAATATGGAACAAACAATTTCTGCTATAATAAATAATTGCATAACATGCAAGAAAATGAAATATGATCGAAACCCTTATAAACCCGCATTACAGCTTACACAAACACAGAAAAAACCATTGGAAGAAATATTCATTGATCTTTTTTCAATTGAAGGGAAATATTTTCTCACCATATTAGACGCTTTTAGTAAATTAGGCCAAGCTTTTGAAATAAGCAACCGATCTACTTCCGAAGTAGTAAAAGCGCTCATTAAATACTTTTCCTTTTATGGAACCCCCAGAAAAGTTAGCTCTGATGCAGGATCAGAATTTAATAATGCTCTCGTTAAAGAATTGTTATCCTTACATAAGATTGAGATGCACATAGGCACTCCCAATAATACGAATTCAATGGATCTTATCGAAAGGTTTCATTCAACCATTTTAGAAAATTACAGATTGGCTAAATATGAGCACAAAATTACGGACGTTGCGTCTGTAATGACTTATGCTATTATGGCATACAATCAAACTATTCACTCTACTACAGGATTCACACCCTTTGAAATTGTCTTTGGACATACAGACTCTAATAACATATTTAATTCTAGATTCGACAAACAATACATGCAAAAGCTAATAAATGATCATAACAAACGCACTAAACATTTGTATGAGTATATAACGAATAAAATTACTGATAAAAAGAAAGCTATTATAAATAAAAGGGTTGGTGAAACGTCCTTTGAAATCAAACCTGAATGTGATGTTTTTGTTAAAGGCACTAATAAGCGCCGTAGTAAAGACAAACCTCGCTACACCAAGGCTAAAGTCACAGGTAGCCCTGAAAGAAATATTGTTCCTGTGACAATACATAAACGTAACACACGAGTGCCCATTAAAGACATTAAGCGTATTCCACAGAAATCTCGTGGTGCTCCTGCTGATAGTGCCGGTAGCCCCACTGCTGGCCCTTCAACTCCAGCCAATGAATGATAATCCAGGAATTCTGCCTATAAAGGAAGATTGCATCTATTAGTAACAATAAATGGATTTTAATTAAGATTCTAGACTTTAAGAATATTTACTCAGACTTAGATAGTAATATCCAATTGTATTCTCAATTGAATTATTTAGTTGATAATTGTTTAGGTATTAGTTTTAAGAATGATTTAATAGACTCTAGAAATCAAGTAGAATATATATTTAATATAACCATTAATAAGTATAAACAGTTAGTACCATCTTATAAAGTAAAAAGAGGTCTATTAAACCCGTTGGGTTCAATCATAAAATTAATTTCAGGCAACTTAGACAATGACGATGCCATTAAATACGATAATTTGATTAAACAGATAAGGACTCGCCAAAAGGTTACTAATGAGAAAATTACTTTGATATCCGAAATGGTGGAAAGATTTGTTAATGTCACCCTAGTTATTAGTAATAACCTTATAAAGCTTGATGAAAATATCAAAAATTTAGATGATAAAATTAACTCAATCTCAAAGAAGGAACATTTAAACTATGTAGGAAATCGCATAGTGAACACCTATAATCTACTTTTACATAATTTCCAAAGTATTTACATCAAACTTAATGAGATGGAAACCGCTGTAGCATTCAGTAAGGTAGGAATTCTGCATTAATCTATTATAGAGTCAGAAAAATTACTTAAATTATTAAAAGAAATTGAACATTCTGATAAACTTATATATCCGGTCTTATCAGAAAACCTTGTGAAAATTGAAGGAACTATTGGAATAAAATCTTATTATAGCGAAACTAAGATAACGTTCATACTAGAGATACCACTTGTGAAAGCAAACACATATAATTATTATAGACTATTATCCATTCCAATATTAACCCCTAATAATCAAACTCTTATTATTATACCCAAATATCCTTACCTCATAGCAAAAGGGCTCGAAGTCAAATCGCTCGCCCAACCTTGCCAAGAAATTGACAGATTTCGTTTCCTGTGTATCGAAGAAAATAGCGCGCAATTCATAGAAGATATCTGCATGAAAGATTTAATGCAGTACGCTAATAACATTAGTTCCTGTCAACAGATTCCTATTGAAATTGAAAGTTTTAAAATAGAATTTTTCCAACCAAATCGATGGATAATATATTTAAAGAATAATGTTGTACTAAGCAATATATGCGAAAATGAAGTTTTCCGGCAAACCCTTCGAGGAACATACATACTTACCTTGGACGACTCATGTAGTATCCAAGTACATAATATGACTCTACGAATGCATAAGGCTGAAACAGAACAAATCACCTACGATAAAATACCAATAATACATTTACCTGCAATTGAGTCATATACACCGACACCTGTAAAACTCATGAATTTGGAAGGAGTGGACTTGAAAAACCTGCGTTTCCTCATGTACGCTCTACAGAGAAGTGAAATTAATAGTGAAAGTGTAAACCATGGCCTTTCTTTAAATATAAAAAGTGTTAGTGTCTGGACCATCATGTTATATATAATGTTAACTATAAGCGTTATCATTGTTATGTATAAGAATAAATATAGAATAATTAAAATGTTTAATCGAAATTTACCGAATACTATATCTTCGGTAAACGTCGATCTTAATGAGGGAGGAGTTATGCGTGCACATATTCCAGAAGGTTCTATTCTCTCCTAAAGAATAACACGGCTTGCATCCGGTTAAAACAACTTTTATGCATACGCAGCTTTTCTCTGTGGTATTTTTCCACCTACTTGTAATCTTAGAGTAAGACAATAGATTTATGTGCATGGCACTTACTGTTCGATCGTTGAACAATAAAGTCGTCCTTTAATATTAATTTTGTATTTTTAAAAGTTACTCCAGCGCTCCCCCGATTAAACTACCTAAATAGTGAATTGTTTTGGTTAATTCTATGTTTACCTGACAACCTCCATTATATAATGGATAAGTCTCTAATTTTAAATCTTTGTGCAAATTTAAAATGTCTTTAGGTGTCTAGTTGAATGACAGGCTACCCTTTGTGCGTTGGTAAAAAGGTTATGAACGTTAGAACTGAATGTGTGCGTTATTTAAACAACAATATAAAATGTAAGTTTTTACACAAAATTGGCTCGTATTGGCTATCGCTATGTTTACCTATAGCTGATGTGTCATCCGTCTTTGTGAGATCTAGATATAGATTATTCTAGATACATAAGTTACAACATATTTTTTACTAGTATTCTAAGCTAAAATTATTGTATAACGACGACGACAGCAATTTACTTGAACATGAAATAGTACAAAAAATTAATCTTTGAAAGCAACCAAGTTTTATATTTCGTAACAGTTTGGCTGGTGACGGAAACTCCTGATGTGAGGACCGTGACCTGAGCTGACACGATCGTTACAGGTTATGACGACACGTCGGGCTTTTTTGTCTGAAATAATAAATGATTTACGTTTCCATTAAATTCTTTGGCATGCTTTATATGAATATATTTTTTTTCTTTAGTTACTAGAGTAAAATATGAAGGTTTATGTTTTTACTAACGAGGTTTTTGGCCGCGTTGGTCTGCTACTCTTCACGAGAGGTGATAGGAAAAGAAACGGACTCATCGTATAAACAGAATGATGTTAAACCGGCCAAGTGCGAGTAGGACTAGCGCACGAAGGAAAATAAGGAACTATTTCAAGCATCTCATACAAATCCATTCAGGTTTCAAGCTTTTAGTAAGTTAAAAAAAAAACAAATATTATTTATATTATTTATTGCACACATAAAGTAAAATGATATAAATTGTATTAATTGGAAACAACATGTACAAAGGCGAGCTTAATTCAATTATGAATTCTCTTCCAGCAAACCTTTAGGAAAGAGATACATGATAATTATTGGTGCATAGCAAGTGTACAACAGATTTAATTAAACAATTTTTTACCAAATTGGTAAATACATAACTATAAACTTACACAATAATAGTAACATATACAACTACATACATATACAATTACATACTAATAAATATGCCTGCTATATAGGGTGACTGGTAATTAGTGACCGATACCTAAACATTGATGTGCATGATTGTGCTCATGATAGCAAACAACTTTTACTATGGCACCAACCCTGAAATCGTGAAAAAAAATCAGCTGTTCCATACATTCATGTTCACATAACTCGTCAACATGGTAGGGAGCAGCTGATTTTTTTTGCGATTTCAGGTTTGGTGCCATAGTAAAAGTCGTTTGTTATCATGAGCACAATCATGTGTTTAGGTATCGGTCACTAATTACAGTCACCCTATATATAATAAACTGCATACACTAACTTATATGTCAATATTACATAATAAATTACTGAGACAAAAATATTCCTTTGTTCTTCTTTTAAATGCATCACTAAATATTTTACTTTACTCTTTTCTTACTAAGTTTAAATGTTTATAATATTGGTAGGATGTGTGCCTATTGTTTACAATAAATGAGCTGCGCTCTTGTCAAAACTAATGTTCACGATTACTAATAGCTTTTCCAAGGTTCAATTTATTTAGAAGGTTAACAAAAAATATCTGTCTTTTGAAGTAGATACCTATTAAAAACCCTAAGAAGTACAAACTAGGCAACCTTCGCCAGAGGGCGTCCCCTGTGAGACTAGGACCCCGGCTCAGGGCGGTCGCTGGTGGCTATGGTAAATACCCTCCCTCGGGCCCTTCCGAGGGAGGGTATTTATTAGTATTATGTTGTACCACACAAGGAAACGCTGCTGCCCGTTCCCTGATATACGATTATAATAGATGATGTTATGACAATCGGGACCAACGGCTTAACTTACACAAAGATTTCATGTCCGGCGTGGGGATCAAACCCACGACCTCCGAGATTTAAAGCGAGCCAAATACCGCTACGCTTCGGAGGTTATATAATAATAATCATCATAATCATCATCATCAGCCCGTACAACGTCCACTGCTGAACATGGGCCTCCTCCCGAGGGAGGGTATTTGCCATAGTCACCACGCTTGGCAGGCGGATTGGTAACCGCAGTATTATGTTGTAATACACAGGTAAACGCTGCTGCCCGTTCCCTGGTATACGCTTGTTATAGATGATGTTATAACAATCGGGACCAACGGCTTAACGTGCTTTCCGAGGCACGGAGAGTAGTCCCTCAACCACCAGACCCGGAAAGAAATCTTAGAATTTACACAAAGATTTCTTGTCCGGCGTGGGAATCGAACCCACGACCTCCGAGACTTAAAGCGAGACAAATACCGCTACGCTACGGAGGTTGTCTATATAATAATAGCCCGCTCTAAATATCAAACATATGAGTATGTTTCCGAAGAAGTGATTTTATTTTAAGTAAGACTTCAGATGCGGGCCGCGATTTACGCCACTCACCACGTCTACATAAACGAATCCTTCACCAGTATCACCTGTCCTGCGTTCTCTTTCTCATATATTTTTGCATCAACCTTTAATGCAAATGCTATACAGCTCAACCGCAAAGTTTTTCAAAGAATATTAACAAATTTAGTCATAGCAAGGACAGATCAACACACAGCATCATCAGCAGCACATAGATCAACCCCGCCAAAACGATTATGAAAAGAAGACGATTTTTTTCGTAACACAAACCGTTTATTACCACTTGAATTAGGCAAAATTTACTGAAAGAGTATCATCTGCAACCATAGTGCTGGTATGTAAACAAACAATAATAATTATTATACACTTGTTTACACAAAGTATCTTTGATCCTCTTGATTGGAAGTTTTTGTAAATACGGTAAATAAAAAAATAAAACTAGCTTCTCCTATACCTTTGAGGGTGACAAATTTTGCTTTGACGGTTAGCCAACCGTATGTGTCCACACAAGTTTGACAATATCATAACAAACGTAAGTTGAACATATTTTATATATACACACAATGCCAAATTCAACCTTATGCTAACTAACTAAAGTACATTCTGCATTGACCGTTAGCGAATTTTATGGACAAAACTTTGAAAGTCACGTTAAGCCTTTGATTGTACGTCGAAATTGTCAATACCTACATACAATTTAGTAAGTATGAATATACGTTTTTAAACATTGCGTTTTGGTTTGGCTACTTCAATGAAAGGTAGCATAGGGGTGGTGGAAAACATGATTACTTTATCTATATAGGCACGCAGCTCTAAGGCTGAATAAGGACTTAGAATTTCAGACAACGTCATGAATTCTACATCACTTTGAATCTAAATCTTTCGCGGGCATCAGGCAATTTAAACTTTTCCTAAGACTTGGTGGGTGAGTCTCGGTGCTCATAGCCATTTCCAGTGTGTGCTACTGTTGATCCTGGATTACAGGAGTTGCAATGTGGTGGGACTAGTCCCAAAAATAAAAAAATATCCTGCATGACATAATAGGAATTCGCACGCCACTTCTCCCTGCTTATTGTACTTGCAGTAATCGTCATTTTTGGGATTTTCACTTTTTTGCGAAAATGACATTTAGAGACCCAAATCTATACAAAAAAAAATTAAATTCATATATATTTTTTTATGAGAAACTTGTATCTTATTTAACAAAATGTGTTTACCGCGTTTATCTCGAAATCTCCATTTAGCAAGTACTGCGTTTGCAGTAAGGAGGGCTGACTTATGGATATATAAGCCTATAAGCCCATTTTTGCTGTGCTATAATAATTCTTACCAAATTGAACCTACTATTTAGGTAGTAAGATCGTTTTTCTATTGGCATCATATATGTATCTATCAAATTTTAATTAAACCGACAGAGCCCTTTGCATTTATTTTATTTAGCCGTTGCAGTGTATTAGTACTATCTGTAGATATATATCTATAGAATGTGTTGCGAAAGGGTAGTCAGTCATACTGATGTTTTGATAGGTACCACGATTTTAAGGAATAAAGAGTACCTACATACTGCCCGCGGACACACGGACGCGTATTAACCGTGTCGGTTGGTTGTATTGACATTTCCGTGGATTTTACAAAATTTTCTTTCATACAAACCTTATTCCCATGAAAACAAATTATAATTAAATAAGTCATTGTCAAGTTATGCCCTATATACATTTTGGCGTTTCATTTTTATTTATCTCGATTTAACATCTAAGTGGTATGCGAATTTCTATTGCGCGATTCAGGAATCGTGACGTTATTTGACATTTGACTTTCTCCGTTTAAAATAGTTACTGCGTTGATGAATTCTGCAAGGAATCTTAGGAAAATTTTGTCATCTTAACGCTCATCCACAAAGAGCAGATTCTATAATTAAATTTTCATACCGAAAAATCATCATCGAAAAGTCCCTCAACCAACCAGACCCGGAAGGAAATCTTAGAATTTACGCAAAGATTTATTGTCTGACGTGGGGATCGAACCCACGATCTCCGAGATTCAAAGCGAGCCAAATACCATTACGCTACGGAGGTTATTATTATGCTTTGAGATTGCCACAATTGAGCCATAATTGAAAGTGTTGCAGAAGCTTGATTGCGACAAAATACAATACAGATTTAATTAACGCCTATGCTCTGAATAACGTATTTTCACACACAGGATAATCTGATGATACGTGTACTAATTATGTATATTAATTATGTTAACACCGAAGTCATCTAACCAAATAAATAACACTGAAGGGTATGTTTATGTAATGGAAAATAACAGGTGTTAACAAAAACACTGTAAAAAACTGTTTTTCTGTTTTTGGTCTGTTTGTTTGTTTGTTCCAGCTAATCTCAGCAACTACTGAACTGATTGGCACAGTTCCTTTACTGTTAATAGTAATATTAAGCCTAAGGTCTGACTTGGCTAGTTTTCATATACGAATTATATAATAGCATTCGCAAGTGCTAAATCTGTTACTTGTCGGTTCTTATATTATTATTCCGAAAATTTCACTTGCTGGTAGAAATTAGCAATCGAACATAATAATTCGTATATAAGAACTAGCCAAGTCAGACTTTAGGCTACAATATATTATCCTAAGTTATAAGATGAAATGATATTTTATGTTGTTATAAATAAAGTTCTGGACTGACCATTGAACTTGGCACCCATTTAGATGTCACTTCTTTTGTCGTTGAAGCCAACAACCCAGGCATATATCATAATATTGAAATTGGCTCTCATTTCACATTTATGTTTTTGATGGGGTGTATTTAACGTTAACGGAAGAATTTATTAACAAAAATTGTAAACAGTCAACAGTTATTTTAACCATGCAACGACTATATTTTATATGTGTTTTAAATGAGAATCGGTGGCAAAGTGATGTTACAATAATTAATTTACATTGCGCGGTTAAGCCGTTCTCCATACATTAACAACTAATTGTACATGGCTGTTGAAATATGGTCTGTTCATATTTTATCATAATATTTATTGTTAACATAACATATACTTACAAACAATATTTTATAGAAGCCATAATTCCCACATAAAATCATTTAAGTTTTACCATTAAAACCCAAACAAATAAATTATTACCAACTGGATGACCCGATGAGCTTCGTATGACCTACTAACTACAATAGTTATTAAAAAAAAACATTTTAAAATATAAATTCGATATTCTTTAAATATTTTTGTATTGATGTCAAAAGACGTTCACTGCTGTTCATAGTAGCTGGAGAGCCCGTTCATACAACATAGATCTTTTTATATTCTACCAGCAGGCCAAATTTTCGGAATAATAAAATAAGAACCGACAAGCAACAGGGGGACGAGTCTGCTATTTTTTTAAGTATTGTGCCACCGTATTGCCATCATGATATAATTATGCCAAAAACGGTAATCTACTAATCTCACTATGGTGTCGGCGCTGGAATGGCGGTCGGTGTTGCTACCGCAGAAAAAGGCCGTCAACAGAAGTAGCAGGGGAGATGGTTAGGGAGATTGTAATGTTTATTTAGGCGATTTCAAAACTTATAAATGTATCATTTGTTATTATATTCAACTACGCTAATGTCATCGTGACGTCATAGTGGCACCATTATGACGTCAGTTGGATTAGTAGATTACCAAATGGGAAAAAACCGATCATTGAACTGTCACTAACAGTTCATGACACGCCAATACGATACTAGACTCGGGGCCCAGATTTAGAACTTGCGAATGCTATAATATAATTCCCACGGGATCGGGAGCTTCGCGAGAGAAACCGCGCACGGGTATGTACTAGCTAGTGTACATTATTAATGAAATTGTAGTTGTAAGAGTAAATCATGTTAAAAAAAAGTGGCTATGACATACGGACGGACTGACAGACAGACATGACGAATCCATAAGGGTTCCGTTTTTGCCATTTGGCTACGGAACCCCAAAAAGGCTGTTACTAAGTATGATTGGAAATGTTAATGGTTGTATGACAAAGGAATCTTTTTTTTTTTTTTGACGGAATATCTAAATAAATATCCATATTAGTGCAGTCATTAAAGCGAAAAATAGGGTCTTAACTCCGATTTTTGGAATTTTGGAATTAGGCTCATCTTACCCTTAACTTCAAAAGTGAAAATGATCTGAGCTCCGCCTATTATTTTTAAGGGGTGTAAACAACCCCTTAATGGAAAAGTTGACATTGAGCCATTTTATCGCTAGAAAACGATTAGTTTTTGGACCATAACTCCTTCAATTCTGATGCTATCACAACTTATAAAAAAACATTTTAAAGGTATTTAAAAGAGCTACAACTTTTTTTTATTACAGTATAGTGAAAAACCTTTAATTTTAAAACGGTGAAGAGTCATAGGGCTCGAGAGATACCGTGATTGCGCTGCCGCGCGCTCTTAAAACAATCATATCGCCGTCAATTTTTGTGAAATAAAAAAAAAATTGGCAGAAAATGACCTACATTTTTTATCAATATACTTTTAAACGTAACATTCATCATTTTTGAGATATTATGAAAAGAAGGTGGTTTTTGTAAAAAATCGATTTTATTTTTCTTAAAATCGTGATTTTTATGAAAAATATGTGTTCTAAAGCAGCCAAACTGCTAGAATCCATCGAACGTTAATTCTAGACGGAATACGATTAATTTAATTTTGGTGGAATGGCTCTTATGAAACCCATTGATTTAAAAGAAAAACCATTAGATGTCACTCTGATTTGCATTACAGCTCACTCATTTTACGTGCAAAAGACTTTTAACGGTGCTCATTTTAAAGCTTATTTCAAGCACTACAAAACCCTATTTTATTAGAATGCATAAAATGTATTTGCTCGCCGCTAGATGGCATTAAATACATCGATTAAATTTCAGATAAAATAAAAAAAGGCTTTGATCTTTAATATCTAGCTTAATATTGCCCTTAAAACACTTTATAAAAAACCGATTTGTTCAGTTTATTGCCTGCTACACTTTTGTTCATCATAAAATTTTCGTGAAAATGCAGATTTTTGGAGATATTTGCAAAAACCGATGAAAAACGTGAACAATTCCGAATTTTCAATTGCTAATAACTTGAAAAGTATTGGGTTTTTCAAAAAACTATACGTATCTTTTTTTTCTTAAAATTAGGCTTGCAATAGACATTCGAAGCTATTTTGAAAAAAAAAAACCACCGAGAAGGGTTGGCAACCTCCCCCAGGGTGGGTGCGGAGTTCAGATCATTTTCACTTTTGAAGTTAAGGGTAAGATGAGCCTAATTCTAAAATTTCATGCAAAACGGTTTACAGTAAAAAAATTCGGACCAATAACGCTTCAATGACTGCACTATATTTCACGGTAGATAGTTCACATTTCAAAAAATTACTTCAACAGTCTGTTTACCACCATTGCTGAACTTAGGCCTCCTCTTAACAGACTTAAGCAAGCCACGAGCCATCGAACATGATACCGCGTAACAAAATAGCCAATACGTTACTCCAACGCAAATAACACTAATCGCAACTATTATCCAACAAGCCATTGTTGAATAAATTAAAAACGGCGCCACAATATAAAGCAATATCAAGATCTTATATGAAAAAAATCGTAATATTATTGTAATATATGCAATATTCATGTGTTGGTGTCTGTGAATCTTACAAAATCTCGTTTTTAGGGCGTGGCTTACATTCTTTTGTAGTCACGTGAACTTGTAGAAAGTATACTCTTAATTACTTCGTTCTGAACGATGACCTCAGAAGGTTTCGGCATGATCGCAGAATTATACGTTATACCGTTCGTATAGTATAAGAAAGATAAAATAATAGAAATACATAAAAAACAATACATCTTGCATCTCGCACGTTTTGCCGAAAAGGTCGCCTCTTCAGCAATGGCTAGGCAAACAGCTTTTTTTTTGGTCCGTTCCCGCGCCGGACCCTACACCACTAAAACCTCCCGGGTACTCCTCCATCCGCCGTTGGTGAGGGGCCCGGGTACTTTGTGGCTATCCGGGACAAAGGCAAACACCTAGCGCTGGGTTTCAGTTGGCAACCTGAGTACCCACAGACGAGGGACATACTAAAAACAATATTTAAATTATATATAGTACAGGGGGCGATCTCTTGTGCAGATTGCTTAGTAAGTCCGCAAAAATGAATGTTATTTTCTTGGTATATGATTATGTGGCGCCATTGGCCGTGGTCCTTACCGCTTAAGGGTGCCCTCAGGCATGTGTCGCTTTAATTTAAATATAATTTGGCTAAGAACCTCTATTTTCGTTATTTGAACAGTCATTATACTAGGTATATTCATGTTTTAATTGTTATTTATTTTAAATCTCTAAAAAGTTTGAATAAAACAAACATAGAAAATAGTTATTAACATTAATATGAATAACCTTCACAATCCCAATGCCCCTAAATATGCTCGCGAACGATTTGAGTATTTAATACCTAGAGACATACTCTATCGTACTGCCACTACTCTCCTTTTAAAAAACCCTACTCATGTCTCTAGCAAATATAACCACTCTTTCACCGTCCGTGCAGTGCGTTTATGGAATACCAGCTTGCCAGTCTCTTAATGTTTAAAAAAAAACAAGGGAGTACTTTTTCTATCAGAATTTTTTTATGTAATATGGACATATAAGTTAGTATATTATGTAGTTTATTATAAATAGCAGGCATATTTATTAGTATATAACTAATAAATATGCCTGCTAAGTATACAACTGTATAATATGTTGTATATGTAACTATTAGTGTGTATGTTTATAAATATGTATTTACCAATTTGGTAAAAAATATATTAAATCTGTTGTACACTTGCTATGCACTAATTAACTAATTATCATGTACCTATCTCTTTTCTAAAGGTTTGCTGGAAGGGATTTCTTAATTGAATTCAGCTCGCCTTTGTACATGTTGTTTCCAATTTATACAATTTATTTCATGTTATTTTCTGTTTGCAATAAAGTATAAATAAATAATAACCTATTTGTTGACACAAGACTCACAGATTTCTAGTATACCTGAAATTAATTTAAACATAATTTCAAACTAAATGTTTGAAATGAAATGTTTTTTTTTTCCGATGCTGAAATCTCATATTATTGTGGTAGACCTTCTTTTCGTTTCTATATCGAAAAGACTACCACAATAATAAGGAAGATTTTAATAAATATAGACCTAAATATTTATTCAAATCTAAAATAGTTATTACGATTAATGTCAATGTACAAAATTAAAACTATTCAATATATTCGAACAGATATCTTTGCTAATTTACCCGTTAGGAATTCACTGCGCAGGATAGACTAAGCCTATTTGTTAGGCAAAAAAAAAGCCAGCCTTTTAAGCAGCTAACTTCTCATCAGGCCTATTAGGCGTCTGGACAGATTTTATAAGAAATGCTGGAAGTTTAAATGTAAATTCTGCAATATACTAATGTGTTATATGAATACGCCATTAACATATGTATATAACATACTTACGTGTATTTCAATTTAGATCTCTATTTAACCCATAAAACTAGCCGGCGTGAATAAAACAATTCGCTATTTGTCACTTTTACACAGTTTTGTAAGAAAATAATCTTCATTATTTCATACTTGAGATATAGACGTATGTTACTCAATTCTGCTTTTAATAATTCTGACAATACTATAATGACTTGTTATAAAAACTCCCTGTGATTCCCAATATTTATTAAAGAGTTTAGCCAGTAGTATGGAGAAATGCATGGAGAAGGCAAGAAAATAGAAATGGAGAACCGGTTCGGAGATGTCGCAGCGGCGGAATGGATGCGGATGCAGGCTTTCCCCCCCAAAAAAAAGTTGTTTTTTTAATTAGCCCTTTCTATATTTGTTAGTTTATTAACTAAAATAAATAAATAACCAGGTAGGTTGGTACTTGTTTCCATTATTCATATCGGGCAAAAAAGACACGTTTGTTGCATGGGGGGTCCATACAATATTTCTTTTATTGACAAATTTATACTGTTTTTAGTATTTTGAGTTATAGCGGCAACAGAAATATGTCATCTGTAAAAAAAAACAACTGTCTAGTCAACGGTTCCTGAGATACAGCCTGGTGACAGATAGACGGACAGCAGAGTCTTAGTAATAGGGTCCGGATTTTCGCCTTTATGTACGGAACTCTTAAACAAAACTTCTATTAGTTAATTTGAAATTGGTAAAACTTACTTATGAAATGTCTCCTGTGGAAACGGAAGAAAACGCGAGAAAAGCGCTTGAAGCCTAGTCTCATTATAACCAACTAAATATACATACAATACAAAATACAAAAGTAATAATATGCATAGAAATAAATACTTAATATGCGAAATTTCACGTTTGCATATTAATAGAACCATGTTAGTGAGTATACTTAATATTTTTGTATGTGATTTTACACATTATTTCTTTACATATAAAGACCATTTCACGTTTTACCGTTAGCCAGAGTTGTATTTTTTGAGCGCCTTGAAAATTACATCTTATGTTAAAGCAATAAAGATTATTTTAATTGGATATTAAGTTTCGAGTACAGGAATTCCATAATTTTTAATGGCATTATAAAAAGATGTTCGGTAATTTTATAGTTTAGAGATGAAATTAAACTTCTTATTGATGATAGAAACCAAATTTATAATTGCATAACAATATCATAATGATTCTGTATTCGTTTTTAATACTAGCTTTCGAGCGTGACTTCATTCACTTAATAGTTATTATTTATTGCGATATATTATAAAATCACGCCTATACCACTGAATCGATTTTGTAAAATAAATAAATGAAATATTCCAGTTCCGCTAAATTTTCGGAAGGACATTTATGTCTTAGCCACGGGGCTTTTGATACTTCATCGGGCATAAAGGGGAGCAGAGCTCCAGCCTTACTAAATGGTTTAAAAACTACAAACTTAGCAACCTGCGCAAGAGGGCGTGCCATGTGGGACATGGACCTCAGTTCAGGGCGGTTGCTTGCAAGGGGATTGAGTGATTTGACTTTTGAAATTAAAAGCAGCAGAGTAGAAACTCTTTGTGTGTTACAACATAACACTGCGGTCACCGACCCACCTGCCATGCGTGAAGACTAAGGCAAATCCCTTCATCGGTTGGAGGCCCAAGTCCAGCCATGGATTTTATACCGGCTGATGATGATTCTAAGCTGGAAATTGTACGGTGAATAGCTAGGATACCCAGTGGCACGTAGTGTCAAAAAATATCAAACTAAAATAAGTTCGTCTGTGAGTAGTAGTTACTTTGGGCTGGCTTATTTCGAGGCAAGTAATTGTAAGCAGCTAAACATAATTTTGCACAGTCATCGAGATATTAAGGCTAAGGCAATCTAGTATTAACACACAAAGCTAATATAATGCTAAGTGTATTTGCACATTGCGATCACCAATACCTAAGTACATACCTAGTACCTATTTGAATTATTTTGCAATATCGATAATCATCTTGAGAACGGTCATGTGTTTTGGTCGTATTGCCACTCATCTCTCATCACATCGGCTTAAAATGTTTGTCGTGAAAGACCGACACATAGACAGAGTTACTTTCACATTTATAATATTATAAGGATATATGGATAATACCACTTTGTAGTAATTCAACTTTGTCTTCTCTTAAACCGTTACTTAACGGTTACGGTTGCTTCTAAGATCTGATGCTATGGGTTCGATTCCCGACCGGGATAATTATTTTTGTGAACCACACATAGTTGTTCAGAGTCTGAGTGTGCGTCGTTTTTTTTTCGTACGGACCTACTTTGTTAGCCCTGAGGCTTTTGCTACTTTACCTAGAAGTGTGCCTTGTGTCCGTGACTTATGTGTTTGTAAAGTCCCACTCATGGATTACTTCCTAGTGCGAAATATACCTTTCAAAAACTTTAGCACATCAAAAACACAGTTGACCGATTACGTCGTTATTGATTTACAATGTGATCAATAGACATATTGAAACCCCGTTAACGTTACAACGTTACACATTAAATTCTATACTAATATTATAAAGCTACAGAGTTTGTTTGTTTGTTTAAACGCGCTAACCTCAGGATTTACTGGTCCGATTTAAAAAAATATTTCTGTGTTGGATAGTCCTTTTATCGAGGAAGGTTAAAGGCTAAATTTTATTTTCAACAAAATTAGGGAGTCGTAAGAAAATTACGATTTTGTAACCCAAGGTGTAAAATCGAAAACCTATTTATGCGTGCGCTGCAAAAACTATTGACAATAGAACAAAATGATGCACTACGGGTTTGTTTGTCTTATTATGATCTACAAAAAAGTCCGCGAGAGCACATATCTAACTATCATAGTTTAGTCACAATAACCGCTTTTATGTTCATAAAAAAATATTAAATCGTCTGAAGAAAGAAACTACGTTAAATGTGTATCGTAATATTAATCCTTATCCAAATTAAGCATTATGTTATCAAGGGTATTTAAACAGAAGTAAAATACTTTTTGTTTTATTCCAATCAGACATTTTTTTGAGAGATTATCACGAGTATAAAAACGCAAAGAATTGGTACCTAATAATGAGTTATTTGCCATATTAGATAAAGCTGAAGAGTTTGTTTGCTTGAACGCGCTAATCTCAGCAACTACTGGTCCGATTTGAAAAATTCTTTCAGTGTTAGTTAGCCCATTTATCGAGGAAGGCTATAAGTTATATTTTATAATAAAGTTTCTACGGGAACGGGAGTTACGCGGGTGAAACCGCGCGCGGAAAGCTCGTTGTTCATAAATTTAAAACTATAACGGAAAATCTTGTAGTACAATTATTATTGTCTATGGTAAAAACCATTATTGTATGTGTAACTCAAACCTTTATGAAATATATGTTATTATTATTATTATGTTGGTACATTTCACTGCCACGGGCCCATGGGGACCCGGTCATCCCATGAAAGGCATTCATGGGGCCGAAGCCAACATTGAAGAGGCCTTTGGGACCTTCTAATATAAAAGTGAGATGGCTGGATTTATGAAGGTCTATGCATTAATATACCATTGAGATATACCCAATGGACAGTCCTCCAGAGATACACTTTTGCCGAAAAGGAAGAAACTTGGTTTGTGCTATACGGGTAGGATGTTAAATGTACTGGAATATTGGGCTATGGAATGAGATTAAGATCGGACATCTGCCTCGAAGACTCTCATATATTTTATATTGGCATACGGTGACTAGCTGTCTGCCACTAACCTACGAGTTAGCTTCGGTGGCCCCCCTATGAAAAGCCACAACATGGCGGCCAGGGGACAACACTATGTAAACAGCTAAGGTTGTCGAGAGGTGAGACTGCGGGGCGCAAGATCCTTGTACAGTCAAGTGCCCCCGTCGCTATGACATTTTACACTTCCAACCTGGAGTATAGGTTCCGCTCTTGCAACTCCACTCTGGCCGGCCAGTTAAGGCAAGCTCAGAGGCAAGGGATGTGTCACTGTGTGTATGTGAGTGTAGTGTGCATGTCTGTATGTGTCCCCGGAAGATAGGGTCCGAGGTGTCGCCATTCACCAACAGCTCGCCATAAGCTGCCCTGCGGTGACTGATTGCACTGGTTATTATTATTTAACTTAAGTTGCTAATTAAAAATTCTGAATATAAATTAATTAATTAATCCATAACACGCAGTATGGAATGACAAACGCAATAAATATGGTTTAAGTGCTGTTTGGGGTCTCTCATGGAGCCCTGGACATATGCAATGCAAGCCAGGCTTATATAGGTACATAGTATAACTAGTTTCCTGCGCGCGGTTTCACGCGCGTAGCTTCCGTTTCCGTTGGAACTTCATATGTCCTATAGTCTTCCTCAATAAATGGGCTATCTAAAATTAGAAGATTTTTTTAATCGAACCAGTAGTTCCTGACATTATCTCGTTCAGGCAAACAAACGAACTCTTCAGCTTTGTATATTAGTATTATATGGATGTAAATGTGGATCGACTGCGATAGCTGTTGGGATTGACCGGTCGATCGTAGTCCACCGGTTGGCCATCCTTGGTGTATATCTACGCATTATAATCTGCAGTTAATTACCAAGTAACAGACGCATCTATAACTAAAAGAACATTCAAAGCCCGGAACTCATATCTACAGCGGAATACATATTATACATAAGTACCTACTTCACTTGAGAACAATAGTTCATAAATATGCAGCCTTGACGCTCTCGATCTTTGAGTTTTATACCTACGAGTTTCTTTTACGCGAGTATTGCGACACGTACGATCTCGCCACATTTAGGTTTATCTTCATCATCAGCTTGTTGTCGTCCACTGCTGACTTCCGGAACGATTGCTAGCGGCCTGCATCCACTGACTTTCTGCGACCTTTAGGTTACTATGGACAGCTGATAATTTTAATTGTACAGACATGATACTTGAAGAGAGTGTCCTACTAATATTCTAAATGCGAAAGTGGAATGGATTTGGCTGAAACTTTGCACGGGGATATTTAATAAGCTCGAATAACATAAAGCCTACTAACAATCACGCTCCGACCCACTGGAGCAGAGTACCGCGGGTGAAACCGCGGGGCGTAGCTAGTAATTATATATTATATTTTTTATGACTACACAACCACACACACACTCAAAGACCTGTTCTCGTAGGAGCTTTATAATGAAATCCCCCCGCTTATATTCGCTTAGGGGTCGAATATTACAAAATCCTTTCTTAGTCGACCTATACGTCCCAAAATGAAGCCGCGGCCCAAATATTACGTGTCCAGCTTCAATAGTTTTGCCTCGGCGATGATGAATAAGTCAATCAGGATGTTTGCCAGATGGGTTTTCTTGGGTTTCGGGATGTCACTTGTGTAAAGCGAGAATAGGAGTGGCAGTCAATCAGGTCTTACGTTACTTAATATATCTAGAGCTCAGAAGCATAAGGTCGCTGCTGAAACTTGGTAAGTAGATGTATTTTGTGAACCGCATTAAGATTTTACTCAAAAATAGAAAAAAAACAAAACAATTTGGGGTTTCCCCCCACTTAGAATTGAAACTCATTTTTTTTTCATCAAACCCTTACTTGTCTATGGATAGGTCTTCAAAAATGATATTAAGTTTTGTAATATCATTTTTTCTAAACTGAATAAAAGTGTGCCCCCCTGTAACTTCTAAAATAAGAGAATGATAAAACTAAAAAAATATATGATGTACATTACCATGCAAACTTACACCGAAAATTGGTTTGAACGAGATCTTGTTAATAGTTTTTTTTTAATACGTCATAAATCGTAAACCGCAATTTACCTTTCATTCAATCAACTCGAATATAAAAATAAAAAATTACATTTCATTTCATAAACATACGCTTTTTAATTGTTGATATCAATAATAGGTACGCATTTGTAACTTATACGGAACCCTTCGTCCGCGAGTCCGACTCGCACTTGGCCGGTGTTTATTTATTTGCACAACTATGTTTAAAGATAGAATTATACACAATTAATTTTAAAATAAAGCTTTTTCTACTTCACATACGATGGCGTTAATTAATTCCAAACTTTATTTATTTTACATTTGATAATCACTGCACAACAGTGTTTCTGATGATTTGGTTTGGGATATGTTACATGACTTTAGTCCAATTTTTAATGACGATTTCAAATCTGTGACTGAAATTTTGGTATCAGCTCTAGTTTAATAAATATGACACATGGGATTTTCTTACAATAAAACAGTTTAAATTTAGATCTAATTTATTTAGTTTTAAGTTGAAAAAAACTTTCTTTTATTTGATTTTCTTGCTCAAGCTGAAGGCAGAGGGCTATTCTGAATGCTCCAACAATAGTCGGCCATCATATGTGCGTTCCAGTAGCCTTGATAGCGTTCTTCCATCGTACGGAGGTCTTGGTGGAATCGCTCGCCCTGTTCTTCACTTAGATCCCCAAGAGTGGCTGGAAAATAGTCTAGGTGGTTGTGTAGAAAATGTAACTTGATACTCATGTTACATCCGAGCGTTTGAAAGTGACTCATCAGGGCTTTCACGTGTTGAGAATAGTCCAAACTCTTCTTATTTCCCAAAAAATTATGTACCAGCCAAAACGAACTGATTCCAGGCCATTTTCTCCACATCGGTCATAGTTTCCGTAAAATTTAAGGCTTTTATCAACTATCTTATTTGTGGCCCGTCAAAAATTCCTGACTTTATCTTCTCTGCACTCAGTTTAGGAAACTTTTTTGATAGGAAAAGGAAACAATTTCCGCTTTTGTCAAGACCTTTTACAAACTGTTTCATAAGTCCTAATTTTATATGTAAAGGTGGCTAAATGATACGATCCCTTGATACTAATGGTGGGTTTATCACATTCAATTGTCCTGGAAATAGCGCTTCCCGAGGAGGCCAATCTTTTTTCAAAGTCACTATCACTTTTGTAAGATTTCGCCTTAAAATGCATAGTATCCACCTGAGAAGGACCAGCTTGAGATTCAGGTGCTATTTTAGGGCTCAAAACACGTCTATGTGCTGACCGTATGCAAGGATATTCCCATTTGGCTCGATTCTTTCGATTAATGCCAGTTATGTTCACTAAGTAAAAATAACAGTCATCGTGGTGATTCACGGGTTCACTCCAGATCATAGCGGTTTCGTACCTAAATCTATTCCTTTTCTTATTTGTCCAAAGACGTAGAAACTCAACACATGTTTTGCATACCTTTTGAGGAATCCATGGCTTGAAATGAAATGAAAATGAAATGAAAACGTTTATTGATAATGTAGACGAATCGATCGTACTTATTATAAGTCAAATACAATGATACAAATATAAAAAGAGGAAAAAAAAAATCTTGACTAATTCATTAGTATACATTTCAACAGTCATGTTATTAAATATAATTTAAATCTACCAATGTGGCATGTGATAGTCGCGTACTATAAATATAATTAGAATCAACCAGCGTGGGCTGGGATTCGGTCAGAAGCATAGAACGCGTCGCGAGCCTCGCCTTGAAAGGACGACCGGACCCTATCCTAGCTTCCTACGAGTCTTTCTCTATCTACCTACGTTGTGACACCCGGAGAAGAAAGACTATAAGAAACTCCGAGATCATTCTTTTGTCATCTTTTAAAGTCTTTGATTAATCATTTGTACATCTTTTTAAAAACATTTTAGTATCTAGGTTAGTGATCCCCATACATCGATATGTAGGTACTCGCAGCAGGATATTGTGACGGAAACCATGAAACCTTTAAGTAAGTATCGAGTATAGGGAGCGCTCCTCCAGATTTACATTTCTTTTTTTTTTACAATTGGAACATACCTACAGTCTGATCAGTTGTCTTACATATAGATTAACAATTACTAATTTATAAATTACATAGAATAGACTTTTAATTTAGTTGCAAATTCGGTGTGATAGCTAAAAGGTGCCAGTCTGCCGCAATGTAACCGATGGACTCATCCGCCAAACATCTCTATCCTCCATGTATTCTTTGATATTGTAATAACCGCGAGTCATAAGGACCTTTTTAACATATTTTTTGAATTTATGATCCGGCAAAGCTGTTACATTTAGAGGAAGTTTATTATAGAATCTTATACAATTTCCAAGAAACGATTTACTTGTCTTAGATACTCTGAAAAAAGGTGTAATGAGCTTATCTTTGTTTCTAGTATTAAAATTATGTACGTCCTTCCTCTTGCTGAATTTATTCATATTTTTACGGGCGTAAACTATATTTTGATATATATATATTCAGAAGGCACAGTAGGTATATTTATTTCTTTAAAAAGACTACGAAGAGAATCGCGGCTTCCTTTTTTATAAATACCTCGGATTGCTCTTTTTTGTAATATAAAAATAGTTTGAATATCGGCGGCCGATCCCCATAATAGGATCCCATATGACATTACGCTATGAAAGTAAGCAAAGTAAACTAACCTAGCTGTTTCTACATCAGTCATTTGTCGGATTTTCCAGACTGCATAAGATGCAGAGCTAAGTTTGTCAGCTAATCTTTCAATGTGTGGTCCCCATTGCAACTTGGAGTCCAGAGTAATTCCTAAAAATATTGTTGATGGAGTTAAGTTTAATAGCTCCCCATTTAGTTCAACATTAGGAATGCTATTTGACACATTTGGTAATGAAAATTTAATACATTTAGTTTTACTTGCATTAAGAAGAAGATTATTGGCGGAGAACCATTCCGATATTAAGGTAAGTGTGCGATTTAACTCAGTAACACTTTTATCTTTTCTGTTTACATTAAATATAAGAGACGTGTCATCTGCAAATAAAACGATATCGCACTCATTCTTGACCACATTTGGAAGATCATTAACATAGATTAGGAATAAAAATGGACCTAGGACAGACCCCTGTGGAACTCCTATTTTGACGGTAGAACTTTCAGAAGTTACATTATCAATAGATACTTTCTGTTCTCTATCTGTTAAATACGATGTTACAAGATCAAGTGCTGAGTCAGTGAATCCGTAGTATTTTAGTTTCATAATAAGCGTGTTATGATCAACGCAATCAAAAGCCTTAGAAAGGTCGCAGAAAATACCTAATGCATCCTGCGATTTCTCCCAAGCTTTAAATACAGATTCTATTAGACTGGAACCGGCATCCTGAGTAGATTGGCCTTTCGTGAACCCAAATTGTTTGTTGTTCAAAAAATTATGTAAGTTAAAGTATGCCAGCATTTGATTCAACATTATTTTTTCAAATATTTTACTTAGCGCTGGTAGTATGGAAATTGGCCTATAGTTTGAAGCATTATTTGAACAGCCTGCTTTAAAAATGGGAACAACCTTGCTTATTTTCATTAGGTCTGGAAATATTCCATCTCTTAAACAAGTATTAAAAATATCTGCTAGGATTGGAGCAATACTGTCAATTATTGAGTTTATTGCTTTGGTTGACAGTCCCCATATATCTTCAGTGCTTTTTTGTTTGATGGTTTTAAAGAATTTTATAATATCTACCGGATCTATAAATTTAAAGCAAAACTGAGATACATCTAAAGTAACATTTTTCCTCAACAGTTTTTCGGCCATTTTCGTTGATGAGGAGAGACATTTAGTCGTTTCTAGGGGTATATCTGTAAAGTATTTATTGAAAAAGTCAGCGACAGTGAGTTTATCCGAAACTAATTTATTATTTATATTTAATGTTACTGATCCATCGTTAGTCCTATTTTTACCAGTTTCCTTATTTATCATTTGCCAGGTTGCTTTTATTTTATTATCAGAAGTAGAAATTTTTTCGCTAATGTAGGCAGCTCTAGCTTGAGCACACACGTTTCTAAATATTTTTGAGTATTTACTGACATAATTTCTAAAATTGGGATCAGGTGTAAAGGACCTCATGTCATATAACTCATATAACTTGTCCCTACATTTGCGAATACTATTAGTTGCCCACATACTAAATTTAATTTTAAAATCTACATTTCTATATTTTACTTTGCATTCTTTATTGAATTCTTCACAAAGTTTATGAAGCAACATGCTGTACATATCATTTGGATTTTCATAACTATAGTTTAATGAATATAGTGCAGCATTCACATTTTTACTAAACTTTTCTAAATTATTTTGGGTCAAAGGTCTTATCTTAATTTTAATATTTTCTTTTACAATAGAATCACAAAATTTTACCAATTGGCATTTATGATCAGAGCGGACCCCAGTAATTAAGGACTTTTCCTCTACTTCAAAATTAGTAATTATGTTATCTATGCAAGTGGCTGTTGATGGAGTAATCCTAGTTGGTTCATCAAATAAACAATATAAATTAAAAGAAGTAAACAAAGATATAAAACTAATTTTTTCATTTGATTGACCCAATATATTAATATTAAAATCCCCACAGATAACAATTTTTTTATTACTTTTAAACTTCTTAAGAATGTCTTCCATTGTGGACAAGAATAACAATAACTCAGATGATGGGGGTCTATACACACAAAGTATTACATACATTTTAGTTTCTATGCATGCAGCTTCACACACTCTTTCAACGGATAGTTGAGATATATCTTTACGTTCTTTAAAAATAATATTGTCTCTAACTAGTATCAGTGCCCCCCCACCCTCTGCTGATACCCTATTGAACGAGCTGGCAACCCTAAAACCATTCACACCGAACCCCATCTTGTGTGCCTTCAACCATGTCTCAGTAAAACACATAAAGTCTGGGTTATATCTATATATCTGGCTTGTTTTTCATTTCCAGTGGGTGACCAAAGTAATTTTTGTAAGCCTCGATTACAAACGTAGTCTTGTTCAAACGATATTCTTTAAACATATAATCTCCGCAATGAAACAAAAATGATTCGGATCATTCACACACACTCTTCTAGACGATGCCATATCAAATTATAGTTAAAAAACTTAATAAATTATAAAATATCAGCAAACTAACACGGTAATACGTTGATATTTATTTGAAAGCTATAACTCGTAAACAAGAGCTGATACAAAAAAAATGAGGGTATATCGAGAATCAGCGACGTCAAATTAGTAAACATCAGGTGTTAAAAGTCATTCATCAGACAAAAGTTGCAATTTTGTTGTGCAGTCTAATGAATGATTCGATCATGTTAAGAATACTACTATTACCTAGATACTAATTTTTGATTTTTGTTTTGTTTACTTGTTTCTACCTTACAATTATTTATTAAACTAAGTTTTACACATTATTTTGGTAACATTATTACGTGAGTAACGGTGTTGATTATGTAATTATTAAAGAAAATTTATAAAAATAAGAATAACTTTGTAATACATAAATACACAATTGTTTGTCTTCTTAATTAAAATAAAATTACGTAAAGTATTTAATAAACAACACATACCTAGTATTTTCCAATCCAATCCGTATGATTACTGGAATGTCCGTATTGTACATAATAGTGGTCATGTCCACGCTAAGATTTCACCAAGAAAATGACGTAATTCGGCACGTAAAAACTACCTATTCTGATCCTTGTTCATCGCCCAACTCAAAAACGATGAGGTAACTTTATACTTTTTTTTTTGTTTTAAAAAGACAACTCCCGCACTAGGGAAATAAATCCCTGTGTCTCGGGGGACTTTACAAACATACATTTCACGGACACAAAGTACACCCAGACTCAGAACAATTATTTGTGGTTCACACAAATAATTGTCCCGGGTGGGAATCGAACCCAGAACACCAGGTCCCAGAAGCAACTACCGTAACCACTGAGCCACCGGTGCAGTCAGATTTTGTTCTTAGTGTTTTTCTGTATTCTATAATCTAAGCAATAGTAATTATTATCAATACCATAATCATTGGTTTGAAGCTCATCCCTTTTGCCATGTTCTAGGGTAATCTTTACAATTAAATTTACGCAAAATACCTCAGAATTTAAATGCATACTTAAAAGCCCTTAATAAATCTATCTACATGATATATCGTGGCAATTTGTCACGTCCTCAATAAATTAATATAATTTAATCATAATACTTTATTGATGGCTTTTACTATTTAGACAACAAATATAATATATTATATAATGTATATTTTTAACTTAATACGTTACAAGGTCATTATGGCGCCTTAATCAATGATAAAGTAATTCTAATACAACAATATAATTATATGGTGACACACCTATCACAAATTTATGTTACGAATTAATTTTCAATTTAACATAAATATGAGAATGTCTCAAAATTTAATTTATGTTAATCTGTAACTAATGTTAATTTTAGATGTTCGTCGGCTGCTTTTATTGTAGAGGTAGATATTATTGATAGTAGTGATCGCCCAGGGGTCGAAATTTAACCACAATACAAAAATAATATTATCATTTAGCACTTCTGTATAAACTATAAGTGTACGCAATTTTCATTATTTTCGTTTAGTTTTTGCTTCAACTATTAATGTATAGATAAGTAGGTATAACATTTTTTCATACAAAATGTCTATCCTACGAAAATAAAGATATAAGAAGTAGATAATGGAGAGACCATATTTGTCTATATCGCCTAAATCCGAAGTATGTACAACACCTAGTGATGATATATTAATTAGTAATCGGGTCTACCCACTAAAAACCCTTGAGTGCCAGATAATGGCACTACATCCATATTATGAAGATGCATGACATCCTTTACCACTCAGAGATCACCCACGGTACTATAGCGTACCTAACAATACCTACTGCTATAATCATCATCAGCCCGGCTGAACATGGGCCTGCTCCCGAGGGAAGTTTTTTGCCATAGTCACCACGCTTGGCAGGCGACAAGCGTGGTGACTATGGCAAAAAACTGTTGGTTGGTGATCGCAGTATTATGTTGTAATACACAGGGAAACGCTGCCTGGTATACGCTTGTTATTATTATGACATAATGTTATAAAAAACGGAATCAATGGCTTAACGTGTTTCCGTGGCTCGGAGGTTGATTCCTCAACCAACCAGACTCGGAAAGAAATCTTAAAATTTACACAAAGATTTCTTGTACAGTGTGGGGATCGAACCCACGACCTCCAAGACTCAAAGCGAGTCTTATAACGCTAAGCCACGGAGGTTGTCCGCCTACCGCTATGGCACACAAAATTAGTTTAGTTTCGGCGGTAAAGACAAAAATACAGTTAGTTTATTTTCTAATTCTGATCCCAAAACAATTGTTTTAATTTTATGGTGCCGGCAATTGTTTGAAAAAAAAACGTTAAAAACTGAAAAATTCCCAATGACGTCATCGTTATGGTCGGACTAATACGGACTTAAACTACTTAAAATTAAAAACTAAGTATTAAAATATTCTTGAGTTGGTAACTCTAATCACAATTTAACATTGGCGAATGTCAGTATTTTTATTTAATTTCTAACCCTGACTAAGAAATTTTGCAACCATTTGACAACCTCCGTAACGAAGCGGTATTTGGCTCGCTTTAAATCTTGGAGGACGTGGGTTCGATCCCCACGCCGGACAGGAATCTTTGCGTGAATTCTAAGATTTCTTTCGGGATCTGGTTGGTAGAGGGACTACCCTCCATGCCTCGGAAACACGTTAAGCCGTTGGTCCCGATTGTTACAACATCATCTATAATAATCGTATATCAGGGAACGGGCAGCAGCGTGTCCTTGTGTACAACATAATGCTGCGGTCACCAACCCGCCTGCCAGGCGTGGTGACTATGGCAAATACGTTATACGGGCTGATGATGATGATGTACAACATTCGAAATTTCTTCTCTAACATCATGTTTTTAACGTAAAACGTAAAAGCTTGTTAATCGTGTAAAACAACCAGCGCCCTTACGAGAATGGTGCTTTGATTTGATAAGACTGATAACATACACACAAGAAGTCTACAAAAAGTTAAACGGACGGTTTGCATCTACCAGTTTACCATTACAAATGACTCACTTCTACAATTAGTCTATCCAGCTATAACTATTTTTGTTTAAATCTACGGGAGTTGCCTCTAGAAAAAATAAACCCTCTCTAGCGGACGACTTTACAAACAAGGATATGCAACAAGGATTTGATCCAAGGTGACAAATCACACCCAGACTCTGACAGGGTATTAAAAAGGTTTGATACCATTGGTTAATTTTGTCGTATGAATACTGGCCGTGTTCCAATGTACCCCATACCCTGTTTCATTGTACCCCAGACATGGGGCACAGCGGAACAAAGAAATGGGTTCACAAAATCAAAGATACATAAATTGGTTTAAGTCTGATTATAGATCTCTGTTTTGCTTTGCAATTATAAGTTTGAAGTACATTGTTGAGTTTGGTAAGCAGAAATTATAAATATAATAAACACTGTTTTTTTTTAAACAAAATTAACTTTATTGGACATTGTGCCCCAACTGTCTCTTTTAATTAAATTTGCGGCATCTGTACTAGTCATATTGACAGGTTATTAAATTGCTAACTGGCGGCGATTTTGAACGTCTGAAGTTTATGTCGCCGAGGGCTGGCTAACCAATTAGTACCTCATTATAAGTGCATTTGCATTTGACGTAAGTGCATTTGGTTGCATCATTGTTATTGCATTTAGAATTGAATATTTAGGTTTAGGTGCAATTAGTACTTACTTTGTCGTTAATTCTACTCAGCTCAGCTTTTTATTTTTGACAAACTACTATGATCAATGTAGGTTATTAATTATAGGTATGTATAATAAGTTGTTACAAAGAGAAAACCCGTACAAAGCAAACACAGTCGGGCACCGCAAGTTAGAAGAGAGGAGGAAGCGATAGATTGATTCTTATATTATTATATCATTAAAAATTGCAGATTGAAATGACTTCGAACTTGTAAGCAGCGCCCGTTCTAACCACCATTTTTTCGTCTTCTTTTTTAGCTTCGACGGCCTCAAAGGCGGTGGATGCCAATGGGCCCTTCATTTGAATTCCGAAAATGGCAGTGCCGGGCCATCTGGTTACCCACTAAAACCCCCCGGATACTTCTCCATCCGCTATTGCGAAGGCTCCAGGTACCTACCAATCTAGCTTCTGGGAACCCGTTCGTAAAACATAGATTATGTTTTATTGCAAGGTACTATAACTATTTTAAAATTTTAATGTTACGTGTAATAATTGAAGAAAAGGTAAACAACAAGTATAGGTACATTTACCTACACTTGTTGATTACGTGCTTAACATACTGTTTTCACAAACATCCCTGTAATTTACATATTGTTCACTGAAATTGTGCACGACAACGTCAGTTTATACCTAGATTAAGGTTAAAGAGGTGCAGTGAAGTAAGTCTTATTTACATGTTGTAAACACATACCTAAGTGGCGTAGTGGTCGCGACTTAAATCTCGAACGTCGTGAGTTCGATTCCTGATACTATCAAAAATAATTTGAGTGTAATCAGAGATTTGTTTCAGAGTCAGAGCGACTATTCTCCGAGACTCTGAAAGCACGTTAAGACATTGGTCCCGATTGTTATTACATAATTTATGGTCATCGCATACCTTCCAAGTAACGCTTGGTAGGCAGGTTTGTGACTGCAGTATTGTGTGCTGGACAATACTGTGGTCACCATCCCGCCTGTCAAGCGTGGTGACTATGGCAATACCCCCTTCGAGGAAGGCCCATGTTCAGCAGTCAAAACCTCAGACTTTACTTAAACGATTATCAATGTTAAAAATATTTATTCAATATTTCTTATCGTGATTTGATTATAGATTAACTAACTCATCTATGATTAACGTGTTGGTATTTGCCCGTCAATTTCTCCGCGCCAATTAATTTGGCAGCAAAGTTTTTAGGTTTCTCCTTAAAAACTTTGCTACCTACCACTTTTGATTATCTTATTGGTAGAACATATAAAAAAATCTTCTCTTTCGCCTATATCTCTCACTTTGTCTCTACATACACCCTCTAAAACCAGCCGTTTAGAATGTCCATTGATCCAAAACACATTCAGGACAAAGCGTTTTATTAAAAACGATTTGGATTTACAATAGTTGTTGAAAATCACTCTATAAGCAAACTGTAGTGTTCCATCACGTCATCATCTCCACCACCAAATTATGTAATAATATAATCGGATTCAAGACGTATTATATATAATTGTATTAGAAATTATCTGACACAATTAATACCTGAGTAATTTTAATAATTATAAACAGACATCTATAAAATATCTTTTAGATTGTAAAAGTTTTAACGATTTCGAAAGGTGTGTGTTTTTAAATGCTATCCAGTTGATTAGGACATGACGGTTTTGGTCTTGACATAAACAGGTCCGGCTATCACTAAAACAATAATGGGTCCTATGAGTGCCCCTGGGCCCCAAAAACGACAATTTTATTTTCAAATTATTCTATTTAAGAATCCATAAATATTCTGGTTACTTTTACGTGTACTTTCATTCAATGAACAATTGAAAAATTAACTATGAATTGAATAATGAATTAACAATTTTTATAAGGTATGAACCCTTTTGACGAGAGTATGTCACTGAATAACTCCTTGAATACTACTTACTTATAATGGTTGTATCGATTTTAGTCTAGTGTACAGTGCAGAAACTCTAAATATGGTTTAAAATGACAATTGGGCCCGGAGCCGTGTTCTAAGGGGCCCCCTTAGAACACAGGGCCCCTATAGTAATGATCAATGTTTTTACGGCTCTGGTTATGAAATTTGCTAATGAGAGGTCAGCACAGTTTAAGTGCAGTCTTTTATATAAGCTCTTGATGTCAGACGCAAAATTGCATGAAAATGCTAATACATAAGTATGTATTATAATGCTAATTTATGCTAAAGTATTAACTTAGTCATATACTGCTTATGGAATAGCAACACCTATATGTAATGTGGCATCAATTAAAGACCGAAGTGGTTTGCACATATCAGCCTAGCGTTATATAGTATCAGAGGTCGTGGGTTCGAGTCAAGGCTAGACATATTTGATCAAAATCGAAGATTCCGGGTAAGACCTTTTTTTTTGTCCGGAGGGAAATACATTTATGCATTCCCACCGCCGCCGCCGCTGAAGCGTATTCGCGCGCTGGCGGTGGGATATGTGGGACTCGCCCTCTCCATAACATGGTATGGTAAACTCATACCACGAGGAGAGGACCCTACACCACTAAAACCCCCCCGAACACTCGTTCGCTCCGCCGTTGGTGGGGGCCGGGTACGCTTAAGCGTTCCGACCCCCGACGGCTTCCGGGTTTGACCTACCAAGTCTTGAAATACATGTTACGATGGTAGTCCCATTTGTCTTCCCTTGTCATTCGTAAGCTAGAAAACGCATTTCCCTGTGTATCCTTATATAATACTGTGGTTATCAAACACTTGTCAATAATAAACGTGGTGACAATGGTAAAGCCCTCCTCGGGGAGTGCCATGTTTAGCAGTGGAAATTATACGGGCTGATGCTGATAACTATAAAACGTTTAATTCCAACTTACTCACAATCTTACTTATGTCACACATGTGATAGGGTACCGAAGAACTTTTGCGCAAGGGATTTAGTTAATAAATCGCATTAAACTGTCTCAGCACGCTATCTAAATATATTTGGCAATAAAATTTTGATGGTTCCGAATGTTTGGAACGCATGTAAATGGTAGAAACATCTAAGGACTATAATGACCATACAATGACACTTATGCTATGCAAGAGTACATGGTTGGAATAAGGAATGGTAATCAGCAGAAGTTGTTTAATAATAACGGATGATTATCAACGTTATTACTTAAATGTATCAAATTAAATGTATATGTATGTGATGTAGGTGTGTTTCACTTAGGTATAGTGTGACCTCTTGCAATTTGATGCGGTTTTTAATTTCACCTTATAATAATTAGATAACAGAAATAAACGTCACAGGGCAGACGGACTATGTAGTCTGTAGATTTGTAAGATTTGTTGTTGTTATTAGTTACCTAGTCGGATATTTCATTAAGTTGGAATTATCATTATTACATTGATCATTATTATTTCACAAGTACAAGTGTATGTATTTACATACCTAAGTGCTGAATAAAAATTCATTTAAATGATATCATTTGATACGATTTGATTTATATATAACTAGCTTCCCGCGCGCAGTTTCACCCGCGTAACTTCCGTTCCCGTGGGAACTTCATTATTAAATATAGCCTATATTAATCAGTGATAATGCAGCATTCAAATGGTGAAAGAATTGTTAAAGTGTCGTTCCAGTATTTTTTGAGCCAATTCGTTACAAACATACTTACATACAAATCTTTCCTCTTTATAATATTAAGTATAGATGGATAAATATTGACCGGCGCGGGGATCAAACCCACGACTTTCGAGATTTACCTAGAACAAGCTAATTAAGTTTTCGTGGTTATAGACATTCAAATCTGTCAGCGTTTTGACATAATAATATAGATAACTAGGCTCAATTACTAAATTTTATTTGATTATAATATTTTATATAGCTTTAGCCTAAAAGCTGTCGTACGAAAATACGAAACAATATTATTTTATTATTTAATAATAATCTTTCCTTTGAGTATATTATTATTTAGACGGACCATAATTATCTCGACTAACTCGCTTTAGTGCTACCACCGGATCCAATACGCCCCAACTGAGAAGACCCGGCGGAACAAACTCAGTGGGGTTATTCTACTGCAGGTTTCAGCGCGGCCTCATCGAGACGATCCGGCGAAACATACTCAGATGGGCACGTCCCAGTATATATCAAAGTATCTTAATATATATCTTATTGATATATAAGGCTGAATAGATTGTTTGTTTGTGTTTTTGCTTGAACGCGTATAAGTTAGGTAGCTATATTAGATTATGAACTTCCTATGGGAACGACTGTTACGCGGTTAAAACTGGGCGCAGGAAGCTTCTCATCTCTATGTACTCTTAGACAATTTTATAAAGAGGAAAGGGTTTAATTTTTATATTTTAGTAAGTATGTTTGTTACGAATAAACTCAAGAACTACTTTTTATCCCTGAGTAACGTAGTAGGTATATATTTCTTGCTAGAAAACCAAAATCCAAATAATAAAATAAATAATACCTTAAATTAAATAAATAATACCTTATAGTAGATTACTTTGAATTATAAAAATCGGCACTTGCACTCAAAAGATATTACGATCTTAAAAATGTCCAGCCGTGCGACTGCGGGACGGACCGCTAGCTAGTTAGAAACATGAAAGTCGAATTTATGTATTAAATAATGTAAAAATAGATGCCGTGTGGTTTTCAGCTTAAAATAGACTACTCTATGTCTTCCTATGGGTGTCGTAAGAGGTGACTAAGGGCATATACAGCTGATGGATGGGTACCACCATCTAGCAGTTCCGCCTGCAATCCGCCTGGCTAGCTTAGTGATTTTGGAAAGTTATTATTTTTGCAGAGACAGAGAGTGAGAGAGAGAGATATTGAGGGAGAGGGTGAATATCAAAATTATAACATACATACTCCGCATTGACCTATTTTATTATATTTTTTGTTTTTGTAAAAAGGCGTCTTCTTCCGTTAATTTCGATTTTTCCATACAATCTGCAGACTTCCGTTTTGTCTGTTATAATAACATTCAAATTTGACATTCAGATAGAATGTCAAATTTCAGTATAATCCGACCAGTAAGTTGCGTGAGTCAGCTAGACGAATTTTATAAATATGTTGTTAATAGCTATTTATGAAATGTTAAAACTACACAACAAACGACTTTTACTAGCTTTAGTTTTACTAAATAATCTTTAGACCGTTAGACGGAAACTGGTCATTTAGAGTCACTATAAAATACTTTTAAACATAGTATAGGTATTAGCGACCCGCCCCGGCTCCGCAAGGGTACAATGCTGACGTATTATACATATAAACCTTCCTCTTGAATTCCTCTATCTATTAAAAACCGCATCAAAATCCGTTGCGTACTTTTAAAGATTTAAGCATACATAGGGACATAGGGATATAGGGACAGAGAAAGCGACTTTGTTTTATACTATGTAGTGATACTTCACGGACTTTTTTATTTAGGTATGATAATATCGTTCCAATGGCAATTTTAATGAGCCTTCTTATAATTATATTAAATCTTCTAAAATAAGACAACCGAATTCCAAAGAGTCACAGGTTACACATTAAAAATGTTATATTATTATATTTATATTAGATACACATCTAATATAAATATAATAATGTATTTAATGTTTAAGTATGGTATATAAGTATTATGACAACTTCCGTAGCGTAGCGGTGGCTTGGCTCGCTTTAAGTCTCGGAGGTCGTGGGTTCGATCCCTACACCGGACAAATCTTTGTGTAAATTCTAAGATTTCTTTCCGGGTCTGGTTCGTCGAGGGACTACCCTCTGTGCCTCGGAAAGAACGTTAAGCCGTTGGTCCCGATTGTTATAACATCATCTATAACAAGCGTAGACGGTTTAGTCCACGTTCAACCCCCACAATCTCTACCCCCGGCCATGTTCAACCCCTAAACGTTGTCTACGTTCAACCCCCAGGGGTAGAACGTACGGGCAGCAGCGTTTCCCTCTGTATTACTTCATAATACTGCGATCACCAATTCGCCTACCAAGCGTGGTGACTATGGTAAAACCCTCCCTCGGGAGTAGGGACATGTTCAGCAATGGACGTTGTACGGGCTGATGATGATGATGATGTAATTATTAGAGAGTGTGTGTTTTTTTTACTGATCAGGTTTATATAAATAGTTGGTTGGTTATACACGGTAATGCTCTATGTTCACAATTTTTTCTCATACTAGAGGTTTGCTGTAAGAAGTTATATAAATTAATTAAGCCCACCTTTGTGCTAATTATTTTTCTGCATAATATATGAATTTTATGTATATTAATGTGTGCAATAAAAAATAAGAATATTATTGGTCTTGGCTACATAGTTATGCTTCTACAAAATAAGTAGGGCCATCCTCCGTAATGTGCACTAAACCATTTATTATATCATTACAGTGACGACAAGGGCGGACACTATAATCATAATCCAGTAATCAATTCAGTTTAAGTCCGCACTACAACCATAGCTCGACAAGCATATTGGACGGAGAGCTGACAACCGAAAAGGCAAGGTAATTTGATCATTCATAAAAATGATTTATCAGCTTACCTGGAGCATTCTAAGCATAAAGACGTCGACCTGGCAGGATTCGCGTGGTGGATGTGGGAGTTATGGGGTGGGAAAAAAATAAAAAAAAGGTAATGTGATCAGGATTACTTTTTATGCCAAATGGTTTGCCTACCACCCCAAAGCACACAAAAAAAATCTGGCGTCATTTGGTTGGTGGAAAGGTAGCGCCAGGCTTCATTAAAGTGAGGAAAAAAAAAATATTTTTAGGTAATAAGAACAAGGCTGGTTTTTTTTGTGCTTAAAGTTTATTATTCCCAAAGGCTAGGAAAAAAAAGCCAGCCAATAATATTGGTGGGAACATGTCGAAAAAAATAATTGAAAATTTATATTTTAAATTGTATTTTGCTCGAGAGAGAGCTAAGGGGCATGAAAAAGAGCGCGTGGAGGGGATACACGCGACGACGGCGTCCGTGCTCTTACGAACTGCTCATCAGGGAATGCCTTACAGGATACTACAGAGAAATAACATTAGTGCTATCGGTATCGATATCTATCGGTTTTGTATTTGGACACCTGTGCTACAAAAAATAAGGTGGATAGTGTCAGGGATAAAAAAATGTTTTTACCACTTCAAATATACTGACTTGTAACTATATTTTAACTAAACTGGTGTTTTAAATACCACCGGAAAATAATAAGAATCGTAAGTTGACCTTCTTTTTTTGTTTTCCGGTGGGAAATGCTTTGACGTATTCCCACCGCCGCGCCGCTGCAGCGCTGGAGCGTATTCGCGCGCTGGCAGTGGGATATGTGGGACTCGCCCTCTCCATAGCGTGGTATGCTAAACTAATATAACGAGGAGAGAACCCTACACCACTAAAACCCCCCGGACACTCCTTCGATCCGCCGTTGGCGGGGGCCGGGTACGCATAAACAATCCGGCCCCATCGTAAGTTGACCTACTTTCTTGTTAGTTGATAAACTACTACTTCAACTTCAATCATGCATTATTTTATTTACCAGCCTAAGGTAAATAAAATAATGCATGATTGAATTTGAAGTTTCTTTGTTATGTTACAACAGTAGCATAGTCTCGTTTGGTTAGGTTAGGTCAAGTGTCGTAATAATGAAGTAAATAATATATATAATAATTATGCGCGTTCACTAAATCTGGCAAAAAAAATTTGACTATATGAGTGTCACGGTAGTTGATCAACTTACGGTTCGTATTATATTCCGGTGACATAAATACATACAAAGCTAGTTCTCATGAAACCATGTAACCTATGGATCATATTTTCGATAAAATCTTGAGTGTACCAGTGTGTGGTACCAGCTTTAGCTGCTTTGCCACCCAAGAAGGCAACCACACCTAACATTTATGAGTAGTAGGTAGTAAGCTAAGAGGCTGAAGCTGCTTTATCACATAACAAAACCGATCATACCTGGCCTTAATAAATGTTGTAACAGTAACCAAAACTGTGGAGCTCAAGTTATATCCGAACAGACAATTTATGCATATCCATCTGATGTAAAGTGAGACGTCAGAGTAATCGGAATACAAGGAAATGCATTCCCAGCAAAATATAGCTAGTTACATCGGCCTTTTCTTTACCATATTCAATATACAACATTAATTAATAATATTCATTGGCAGAGAGCGATCAATCATCATAACGCTTTAAAGTATCTCTATTTAAGTGTATATTAGTTTCTTAATTTAGACCGCAACGTTAAGGTATTTAAATAGGTAGTATGTAAAACATAGTAAACGTGATCTCGTAATGTCCCACACGATGATGTCACACTTTCTCTGCGACAAGAATAGATCAGTGTTGCATTACGCGAAATATATGGCTCTGAATACTTACGATGATATTACTGAGTGCATCGTAGTAAGCTAGTCTGGAGCTCGCCTTTATGTCCGGTGAAGTAGCAAAAGCCTCCTGGCTAACCACATAGAGTCCGTCTGAAAAAAAAAGAAAAAAATAACTGCACTATCCATCTCTTTTTAAAGTGTTCCGCAAAGTGTTTGCCGTGGCTCTATCCGACGGAATCCGACCCGCCGGAGAACGCGATGCATCCCCCCTCGTCCTCCTTACCCTTAGTTTGCAAAGAACCATCCGATGCCCTCGTAGACCCGAAGTCCGAGAGTAAAGTAGAGCGACAGTTGCACAACACTCCCCTAAAATACTAAAAGTCATAACCCCTAAATCTCATCGCCAGCGACCGCCCTAAGCCGAGGTCCAAGCCCCACAGGGGGCGTCCTCTTGCGCAGGTTGCTTAGTTTGTAGTTTTTAAATCATTTATTAAGGCCGGAGCTCTGCTCGCCTTTATGCCCGGTGAAGTAGCAAAAGCCTAATAGCCTAAGCGGAATTACCTAACTATAGGTATTTTATAACAATTCTTTGGGATTTTTGCTGGGTCTGGTTGATTGAGGCGCTAAGTTCCAGTATCATTATAATATCATCTATACGTATACAGCTGTGGTCCCATGTTTGTTACAATATAATACTGCGGTCACCATCCCGCCTGCTAAGCGCGATGACCGAAAAAGTACTTGGTCATCACGAGGCTTGTACATAATGATTAGCCCGTATAACATCCATTGCTGAATAATGGACGTTATACGGGCTAATAATGATAACTTGTAAAAGAAATAATTCAAGTATCATCTACTAACGATTACGTGAATACCACAAGAGAAACCGCAAAGTGTTAGTAATCACCGCTGTGTAGTCGCAGTTAGCTTACGTACATCCTACATAATAATACACTTGAGAGCAATAAAATCGCACACCCCTTGTAATTTGGTTTATTACTGATTGTTTTCTAAAATCTAAAGATATTGAGTAAAAATCATTAGACAAAATTAAAGCATACAAGCTTAGCTTTACAAAAACATAAAATTAAAATCATTGACCTTTACGTAACTTACAAAAACCGACCGTACACCGAATTCCCCAAATTCACGCGTTTGCGTTGTCACTACTTGCACCCTTAGCCGCAGGTATAAAAAGGTCGGTTTATTGGAATTTTTAATCAGTTGCATACCGAAGGTCAACGTGATAACATCTCTACTGGAAGCATACGGATTTACTGGAAAAATATGGATACCACGCCCGCAGAAGCCGCTCAAGTTATTGCCTTGCTCGAAGCAGGCCATAACCAAAGTGAAGTTGCTCGACGGCTAAATTTGAGCCGCTACTCTGTTCGTCGTGTATACCAGAGGTTCCAAGAGACCGGTGGCTACATTCGGCGACCAGGATCTGGCCGGCGACGCACAACATCAGAGCGTGATGACCGCTTTCTTGTGACAAGGTCTTTGAGAAATCGGCAACTGAACGCGGTTCAACTGGGACAACAGCTTCGAGAAGTTCGCAATGTCAGTATAAGTCGGTGGACAGTTCGAAGAAGACTAGGTGAAGCAGGAATGACTTCACATCGCCCAGCAAATGGTCCCAAATTGACCACAGCTCACCGACAAGCCCGGCTACAATTTGCTAGGGAACATTTAAATTGGACGTATGACCAATGGCGGGCTGTTATGTTCTCTGATGAGTGCAGAATGACTTTACATGGTCATGATGGACGCTCTAGGGTCTACAGAAGGTCATCAGAGCGATTTTCACAATGCTGCATAAGCGAACGTGTGGCTTTTGGAGGTGGATCGTGTATGTTTTGGGGTGGCATAATGTTGGACACTAAAACTGACATTGTATTCATCACTACGGCGAATACCGGCCCGAGATCGAGAAGTTTGACGGCTGCACGATACGTCGAAGAAGTGCTCGAAGAACATGTGAGGCCGCTTGCGTGGCTTATGGGAGAAGATTTTCTCTTAATGCACGACAACGCCAGACCGCATGTCGCTAGAACAGTTTGCGACTACATGGAAGACGTTGGAATCACCGCGATGGAGTGGCCAGCTCGTAGTCCTGATCTCAATCCGATTGAGCATGTCTGGGATGAGCTAAAAAGAAGATTTCGAGCAAGAAGCCCTGCTCCTACGCGCCTCCAAGAGCTTCAACTTGCCATTGAAGAGGAGTGGAACGCCATACCACAAGATTTCATGGTGAAATTAATACGGTCCATGAAAAACCGATTAAGAGCTGTAATCAAGGCTAGGGGAGGGAATACACCTTATTAAAAAACAATTTGATCAAGCATTTTGAGTTTTATTTTTATTCTTTCTTAAGCTAGATTGGGTAATTTTATCCGTATGTTGGGTTTTGTGCCCTAAAACTCCCTATGGGTACTTTTTTTACACTGTATTTGATATCATTAGAAAGGTACTGAAGTAAACATTCAAATAGTGTAAGTTTTATTTTAATATGTATTCACATTCATGAAAAAAACTGCTTTAACAACAAAAAGTCAACGTGTGCGATTTTATTGCTCTCAAGTGTACTTATTGTAACTTATTATTATAATTTAAATATTGTAGGAATTAATTTTTTGACAAGTACAAGTGGACCTATGTAAATACCTATGTGCTGAATTAATTTCATTATAATTATTATGATATAATTTATATCTCAAAAATCTTTTTTAAAACGAACTGTTAAAGTCAAGTTAAGGGTGCCTGCCCACGTCCGACAATCGGTGACCGACTTTTTGTAGGAGGAAAATATAACTATACTGATTGCAATACTGCCGTGATATATCTATAATGCCGTTATCTACCACTACGGGCTTGGAGGATAACGGCATTATAGATATATCACGGCAGAATAGTATAACGCACACGTCCTACTACAAGTCGGACAGAAATAAAATCGGTCCATCCCGACCAATCCGATTGTAGGTGAAAAATGGACTGACTTGCCAGGGCACTTGTCCCAAAATCGGTCATAAGAATCGGAAGAAAGATCTGCCCGATTATTGGCCCTACAAAAAGTATGATGTGCACGCTTAACTGAAACCTTATGAGATATATTTTTGGAATAAGACTTATTAGAAAGAAGCAAGTATGGTCTCTTTGCTGATGGAGATATTTTAATATTTTTTTAAAGAAATTTATATAAAAGAGTTGTTAAATACGGGAAACGAGCTTAAAAACAAAATTTCGCTAACTTTCATTTTCAATACGATTTTCACAGTAGAAAGTCGCTTTCTCTGTCCCTATATCCCTATGAACCTATGCTTAAATCTTTAAAACTACGCAACGGATTTTGATGCAGTTTTTTTTAATAGATAGAGTGATTCAAGAGGAACGTTTATATGTATAATACATTAGCATTGCACCCGTGCGGAGCCGGGGCGGGTCCGTAGTATTATAATAATACCTACTATTAATAGTATTATCTACATGGACAATAGTGATAACGAATAACTCTTAAAAAAACATATTAGCCCCTAATGTTTTATTCTCAAATCAATAATATTTGACAACGATACAGAGAAATAACAAACTCTAAGTTCAGGAAATAGTACCTAGATGTGAAGTCACATAAAATTTCAACGTATCAGCTGTTTCAGCTGTATCTTCTTCATTTTTTGATTGAGGAACGAAAAAATAAACTTGTCCAATACTGTTCTTCGTTGTCCAATACTGTTACTTGTTCGAGTTTACAAACAAATAATCATCATCTTTGTTACATAATAGACCACAAAAATGTACGTGTAACCATTCTTGAACGAACCTGAGGTCATGCAGTGTTAGGTTAAGAATAATATGAAGTCATTGTGTCAATGTCAATGAATAACAAGAAAAGAGTGATGATGATGTCTAAAAATATTCATTTCATGACTTATACACATTATTCACATGAATATTATTGTCACTATTTTATAGGTATATATTATGTGTATAGAAATACTAACAATTTGTGTTTGTCTTTTGTTTCAGAATGCAAATTAAGGCCACAATTTATGTTAGGAAAAGAAAATCATTTAGTATTTTACACATGAGTAGTAATTGCATGACACTGGCAGACGTAGTTTGCCAGGAGGCTTTTGCTATTCACCGGACATACATTTTGCGATAATTCTTGAAACTATGCACACTATTCCGTGCTAGTTTTAAGTGTATAATTAGTGTCTAAATAATTCTAAACAGCAGGAGCGTAAAGACAAATTTACTATTATACTTCAGAAGCATTTGGTCGCAAGTGCACATTTACTATAAAGAAAATTAGTTTTTCAAGAAAAATCGATTTGTAAAATTTGCTCAAAGTTTTGGTTGATTGAAAAATGACTCCAAGCCTTCAATCTCCGAATAGATCCGAAATGGTGTTTAAAATTCCGAATTGCTTAAATTCTTTTAACAAGCTCTTAGCCAATTGGCTAAAGAAGTAACGTCACCAGTTCCTACATATATGGACTAATCTTTCAAGGTTTATACTGCTTTATCAAAGGTTTAATTTGCATTTAACTTTTACATTAACTTTCTTCAACCCTTAGTTATACCAACGATAGATTCAACTACGTCAAGGTTATTAAGCTTCAATCATAGAATCTTGTATGTGCTACAACCAGGGCCGTATCAAGGACATTGTGGCATTTCACACGACTTGCTTTAAAATTCCTGTAGTTTATTCCAAATCCAATAGTGTTTATTTTACTCCTGTAAAAACTGCTGTGTTGTTAATATAAACCAGCCTATTCTTCCCATCAGTATCGTTAGAGGCAACTAGTAGACATATACGTGATGGATGGGTAGCAGCGTCTATTAACTCAATTTTACTTATCATCTTACTGCTATCACCAACTCGTCTGCGAAGCGTGGTGATGATGGCAATATCCTTCGACGACCCTGGCTTGCTAACATCAACGGGATGGAAAGAAAAAGATGAATAATTACTGCCCCCTTACCTGCCTATTATTTTTTAATGATATGATTCGAAAATTGCGACGAATGCTAAATATAATCAATAAGAAACAACACTATTCCTTGAAGAAGAAATTAAACGCATAATTTACCAGATAGATAGATCGTATCATGGCACACATCATTAGTGATATTTGATATGTGATATTAGTATATTAACGAAACCTATTAGTTTGTATATATAATTTAGTAACTTTTCAGTAAAAATATCTACTCTATCTATACTAGTATTATAAAGAGATAATATTTATGAGTTTGTGAGGTTGTAGGGGGTAATCCCTGCATCTGCACCTTTCGCCCTCCCGACTCGTTGTTTGCAAAGAACCTCCCAATACACCCTCGTTGATCTGAAGTCCGAGAGGCCCGCTCACTTAGGCTGGAGCTCTGCGTAGACTGGAGCTCTGCTCGCCTTTATTACCGTTGAAGTAGCAAAAGGCTATACATATATAAAATAAATAAATGACGGCCCACGAACTATAACGTAGAGCGACAGTTGCACAAAATTCCCCTAGAACTTTAAAGCCATAATTCCGCAATCCTCTCGCCAGTGACAGTTGCGATTTGTTCATTTAAGTAAGTTCTTTATTGTTTTGTTTTGTAGGAGATTGTCTGTGCCTGAGTAAACTATAATATCTACATTATAGTATCTACGGTATTACTTTTTTTCTTGTCTTATTGAACACTTGGTCGGTATAAATTGACCAGCTAATAAATGGCATTGTGCGTGCATTCGCTCACATCATATATACATACATTGTACAATATTACATGACTGTGATAAAAGACTTGACATTAAAAAAGAAACAGCCCATTCCCACCGCCGCTGCAGCGTATTCCCGCGCTGGCGGTGATATATGTGGGACTCGCCCTCTCCATAGCGTGGTATGCTAAACTCATACCACGAGGAGAGGACGCTACACCACTAAAACCTCCCGGACACTCCTTCGATCCGCCGTTGGCGGGGGCCGGGTACGCATGAGCAATCCGGCCCCCCGACGGCACCCGCGGCCAATATGGTACCGCGCGATCTCCAGGACACCAAGAAACAACCTGCAAAATGTGATACGCAGCCCACTTTGAGTCTAGTAAGCAATATAATTTATTTATTTTATTTTATTTTATCTATATCTTTACATAATATATTGTATAAAAACTGTACAGCTCGAATATAGTAAAAAAAAAGAAAAAAACGAGTCAGGGTGTTGTTACAAGTAAATAGAACACATCCAGATTTTCGTTAATATTTTTGTGTATGTCTGTTTGTACGAGCTAACTCCGATACTGTTGGACCGATTTAAATAAAAAATTGCATTGTGGTACCTTACATCCCCGGTCAACAAATTAAATACTTCTTATCACAGAATTTATGTTTGTATATCGACACGACAAAGATGTTTAATCGAAGAAATAACCAGCACTACACGGAAAACGTCGCGGGCATCAGCTAGTTATGAAAATGAAATAAATCGTCGTGTAGTATCTGGCGTAGATCTACCCATATCTTCCTATAAGTGTCGTAAGAAGCGACAAAGGGACATACACCTGACAGAACGCCAGCAGCATCTATCATCTTAAAGATATTCCCATCTTACTGCTATCACCAAATCGTCTGCCAAGCTTGGTGGTTATGGCAATATCCCTCGACTTTGTTTTTTTTTCTGATATACATATATACCATGGTAGCCACGAGGCTTTTGCTAATTCACCGGGCATAAAGGCTACAAACTAAGCAAACTGCGCAAGAGGGCGCCCCCTCAGGGCGGTCGCTGGCGTTGAGATTGAGGGATTATGACTTTTAGTATTTTAGTGGAGTTTTGTGCAACTGTCGCTCTACTTTACAGTTCGCGGGCCTGTCTACGAGGGCATCGGATGGTCCTTTGCAAAACGACTTTGGCTTGCTTGTCTGTTATAGAAGCTTATGTTCAGCAGTGAATATAAACGGGCTGATAAAATACTGCACAGTAATACGGCGGAGTGTTTACGGTTGTTGCTGATTGGTATTCTTGGTTCGATTCCCACCTGGGACAAATATTTGTGTTACCCACATGTATTTGTTCTACGTCTGGGTGTGCTTTGTGTCCGTGAACTGATTGTTTGTTGAGTCCCCCGCAACACAGGGATTTATTTCCTTAGTGCGAAAGTAATTTCAACTAATTAAAAAAAAAACATTATATCAGATAACTATCTACCGATACATAGAAGGCAGATATTTAAGTAGCACCTTACATTTGCTAATGGAACGTGCACTGTTCTCGTAATGTCGTAATAAGTGGCCAAATTGTACTCGAAATTCAGTCCATCCCATTATACACACGTGGGTGGTATGTGCGACAGTATTCTTACTGCAATCTTGGAAATTACTTCATACTCTCAAATGAGATTGATGCTCTCAATAGCAGGTGTGACCGATTTACTGTGAATTGTTTGTGTTGTTGAATTGTAACAATAGTTGAATAAATTCATCAACAGCCCGTTTACGTCCACTGCTGAACATGGGCCTCCTCTTAACAGACCTTGGCAAGCCAGGATCGTAGAGGGATATTGCCATAATCACCACGCTTGGCAGACGGATTGGTGATCGCAGTAAGATGGAAATGTTGAGCTAATAGATGCTGCTGCCCATCCATCAGCCCTGTCCCTTAGTTGCCTTTTACGACACCCATGGGAAGACATGGGGTGGTCTATTCTAAGCCGGAAACCGATGAATTAGTTAAATATATTCCGACGTATTAAAGCAGCTTCCCTCGCGGTTTCAGCCACGTAACCTCCAGTTCCCGAAACATGACTGGCTTAGGTTGGAATCCTACGGCAAATCCGATTAGGATAAATTATTTTAGTCTTAGATAGCCCATTTAACGAGGCTATAGGGTTTATTTAATTATGAAGTTCTAAGGCGAACGGAAGTCGTCCCGGTAAAAGGACGCGAAGGGAGCTAGTTATAAATAAATTACATGCAAAAGTCTCACGAAAATGAGGTTACACACTTCAAATAGAAGTGTTAGCAGTACTGCCGATCCCGGCCGTCCGGCCTTACCGGTAAATAGGAAGGCGCGGTACATAACCCAATTTAGAGCTTTGCAAAAAGGAAGAAGGTTCCAGAAGATAGTCACGCCCAGGAAACCAGTATTTACCATAAATTTTATTACGCTGTTCCGTCGTCCGCATCGTTTGATGTTTTTCCCGGAAGCTTTAGGTCCCTTAGGTAGGTACTTGCCCTTATATCTGGAAGAAAATTAGATTGAAGAAAATGTGAAGGTAAATATGTTTTAGTTGCAGCGGCCTGTATGTAAATTTATGATTTAAAATTTCGTTCCAAACGATGTGGACAGCCTGCATGGCATAGTGGTAGTTTTGCTTTAAGTCTCGGAGGTCGGGGTCGTGGGGCTTTTAGGACCGGGACCGCGGTCCCGGATTCCACCTATAAATTAAATATTTATTTTTCAGTAGTATTTTGGGACCACAAATATAGATTAAAATATGTCTTACGAAAGTACGGTCAACCAAAAAAAATTTGAATAAGTATAAATAAAACTATTTTTATTAAATGATAAATTGTCTTTTATTGCTAAAATCACAACTTTCTATTGGAATGAAAAAATATGTAGCTACTTATTAAGAAATATAATTACTATAGATACTATATAGATATGATAATAATGTTCAAAAATGAAATACAACAGTTTTTATCCCTTATCTACACATTGCACATAACGATCTCCTACCTAAATTTAACGTCCAAAATAAATGACCAGGTAAGTATTGGTCATTGTCTAGAAAAATTTAGATTTTAAAGCTAATCAATTTTCAATACTTTTAAAACTGATGCAAAATTATTTTATATTGTTGAAATGTTTAATGTTAAGTTCAAGACTGTTGATTATATTCAAATAATTATTAACATGTATGCGAGACTAATTTTTAATAAATTAATAGGTATAGCGGTTTTATGTTGTTGTTTATTATTTTTAAGTTAAGACAATGCTGCGATTAAAAAAAAAAGAAATATTTTATCATTTTATAAAAATTGTTGTGAGACTGATTTTATATATAGTTAAAAGATCTATATTTTTGTCAGTTTTTTGCCTTACGTTCGTCCGTAGTAATTGTTTTCAATAAGTGTAGAGATTTTTATTACTGCTGCCATGTGCTCACTAAGATACTGTTTATTTTTGACGTTAAATTTAGGTAGGAGATTGTTATATGCAATGTGTAGTAAGGGATAAAAACATAAATGTTTTTAATTGAACTGTTGTATTTCATTTTTAAACATATTATCATATTTATATAGTATAGTAATTATATTTCTTAATAAGTACCTACATTTTTTTATTCCAATAGAAAGCTGTGATTTTAGAAATAAAAGACAAATTATCATTTAACTAATTTTTTTTTATACTTATTCAAAATTTTTTGGTTGACCGTACTTTCGTAAGACATACTTTACTTTTTTTTATTTGTGGTCCCAAAATACTACTGAAAAATAAATATTTAATTTATAGGTGGAATCCGGGACCGCGGTCCCGGTCCTAAAAGCCCCACGACCCGGAGGTCGTGGGTATCCACGCCAAATAAGAAATCTTAGTGGACATTCTAAGATTTCTTTCCGGGGCTGGTAGGTTGAGGGGGTCTGGGGGTCAGTGCCTCGGAAAGCACGTTAAGCCGTTGGTCCCGATTGTTTTTCCCTGGTATGTGTTTGTTATAGATGACTATAACCATATACCAGGGAACAATGTTATAACATAATACTGTGGTCACCTCCGATAAACTCGTATACCCCAAGGTGGCCCGCGAACTGTAACTTAGAGCTATAGTTGAAAAAACTTCCCTAAATAATTAAAAATCATAACCCCTTAATCCTTCCGTGAGTGACCGTCTTGAGCCGAGGTCCAAGTTTCACAAGGAGGATTCTCTTGCGCAGATTGCTTAGTTTGTAGTGTATTAACCATTAAGGCTCTGCTGCATTTATACCTGGTGAATTAGGAAAAGCCTCGTGGTTAACTACATAAATATCCGTCCGGAAAAAAAAACCGCGGTATGATAACCGCGGGGTTGATACCCGCCTGCCAAGCGTAGTGACTATGACAAAACCCTCCCTCGGGAGGAGACCCATGTTCAGCGGTGGTCTTATAATGATGATGAAAGCAAATGGCAATGTTAAGTTAACCATTAAGCCAGTTGTCTAACTTTGAATAACGTTTGAGAAACCAGGTGCAAGTATTTAGTAATAGATACTTTAGTTTAATGTTGTTTACGTTTTCAATTAGCTGATTTCCAAGCAAGAGACGTTTGTTTATCGCCGGAGTACCGTCACGTATATGTTACACGTATGTGCTGGCAAACAAGCAAATCTACTATTTTACCGGCTACCGTATAATATGCTACTTGGAAAAAGGCTGGGCCATTAAATGCACACTTTTATAAGAAACATAACGGAAGGAAAAAAAGTAAAATCGGGCAAATGCGAATGGAACGAAGCACGGAGGCTCCGTACAAATATTTAGTATAACAACTTGTTTTTGAGGTAGCACCACCCACTTCTGGTTGTGATTTTCAGAGAAAAAAATTGCATTAAAATCACGATTATTGTTTGTATCGATCAGATAAAAGAAAATTTAAATGCAACTCAGGACTTGACATAGGAAAGAAAGAAGGACGATAAATGTATATTTACGGCTCATGATATGTATAAAATATACAATATAAAAGCACTTGGGCACTAGCTTTTGTGTTAACAATATTGATTATTGATGCACCACTGGTATACTAGTATTCCAGCCCCGTTCATTATGGCACTCATGCTAATCGATTAAATTCAAAAAGAACATGGAAAATACTCCACGGATAAGAAAACTCATCTTACATTTACTACATTGATGATGAGGCCTCTCTACTACTCTTCTGTACTCAGGTTTTATCCCAATCCTTTTTTACAATTAACAAATTTTATGTCATTGGATACCTACTTTCATTATAGAGAGAAATATTTCCACAGTTTCGACAATTTGTTACTTTGTAATAGTGATTTCTATTAACTTTCATTATGTATAACGTGATATCGTACAAGCGTGTTTCTGTCTACCGTTCCACGCTCGTAAATTTTAAATTTAATTTTAGCTGCTAAATTCTACCCCTAAGCTCCAGTCTATTGGTAATCATCCTCCGATCTGCACCAAAATATATAAGACATTCTGAAAACATTTTTTTATCACATCTATTCAAAAAGAGCCAGTTGATTCCTCGTAAACAGGGACCAAAATAGCTCATTAATCCCTTAGGGACCAAAATTGATTTGAATTTGGAGTGTGGATATTGTTAATAATTTTTCAATCAGCAAAGAGGTGAAAATAGAGAGTGATAAAAAGTAGAGTGTCCACCTCGGGAGCAACACTATTTTAAGCTCGAGTGACATACATATAATCCCTCGCTGCGCTCAGGATTAAAAAAAACACTCTCGCCTTTAAATTAGTTGTTTGCTCCCTAGATAAACAATCTACTATTTTTAATAATTCTATGAAAGTTAATGCTATATGTTTATTTTTTTTTGTCTTTCCTTAGGAAGATATTTTAGAAAAGAAGTTCCGGGATCAAATCTTACTGATTTCTGATAGTAAACTAAATACCTACTGAATCTCTCTCTCTCTCTCGAGTCAGAGGGATTAAAAAATTCTCAAAACGTATTAACTTCACGTATTTTTAATAACTTAACGTGGCATTTGAATCCCAACCATTAAAACAATCAAACCTTTGAGAAACCGAACCTAGAGTTCATGACCTTCGTTTTAAGGTCAATTCAAGTTTTAAGGACATTATTGCGTAAAACGCCGCGGTTTGTTTTACAACATGTCAAGAGAACAACAACTTGCAAACAGCAAGAGATGAACTACACTCAAATATTGAAAATGCAACCTTAATATGAAACTTTTTAGATTATATTTAGATTGAACTGATGCGGTTTTTGAAATAAATTTTACGGTGCATTATTCAACTGGTAAGTACCTGTAATTTCATTTCTATTATGACAGTTTTGTGACAGTCATATTAAGTATGCACTCGAACTACAACAATGAATGTATCGAAGTGACAAAAGACGTTTTCAAATAAATTCATTGTGTCTATGATTGTGTCAGCTTCTTTCATTAGTTCTACATGTTAATATTAATTTTCTTTGGTATTTAATGCCACTGTAAGGTCACAATCCTTTGCTTCACCCAGACGGGGCGTGGTGCGTAGCTTGGAGCGAAGCCACCTGCGCTGCGTATGAATTTTTAGCTGGATCCACACCGGACGATCCACCGCGCTCCGATCGCGTGCGGCTTGAGCGCGATCCAAATGTACAGGCGGTGTGGACGTGCCGCGCGCGATCCATGCGCGGCGGTGAGCGCGCGCTCCCCGCCGCGTGCAATCCATTAGTTGTAGGTTTTTTGTACACGCTCAAAGCGGCCTCAGTCGCTTGGCGCGTGCGGTGTGGACGGTTGTGATTTTGAATCGCGTGATCGGCCGTTATGGATAATTCGCAATGTATTCGTTTAATAGCCCTTTACAGGGAGAATAAATGTTTATGGGATAATAATGATACCAATTACACAAATAGAGGCGTAAGAGAAGATGCTTGGCGGCAAATTAGTCTGGAAATTAACAATATTCCAACAGCAGAATTAAAGAAAAAAATGAGGTCTTTGTCGGGTGGTTACAGACGAGAACTATTCAGGGAAAAACAGAGTCGTTTTCGGTTTCGCAATTTTTGTTGTAAATATATAAGTAAAATATAGCTTGTTGCTGCTACGGCTATTTGTCGCCGTTGTTTCACCAACTCCATAGCCAGACAAAGTTCTACTGATTCAGTATGGATCGGCAGGAGCGTCACAGCCAGTCAGGATCGCAAAAGATTGCTGTTGGATCGGCCTAGTACGATCCACGCTCCACGCATCACGATCTTGGATCGCGGATCGCGGGATCGCCGATCCATTTTGGATCGTCTGGATCGTGTGGATCTGGCTTATGAAAATCACTTATCCTTAAACGCACTCATACCCAAATGTTTGAATTTAATGTGAGCATTGTTTTTGGACCGACCTTTAAATATTAGAAACTAGCTGTCCCGACATACACTACTACCCAAGTAGTCAAAAACTACGGAAATACATGACGTTCGCAAAATCAGCTTCGTAACCACAAGATCGCCTCGATTGCACGACCCGGCGTTGAACTCACGACCTTTGCGAAGAAAGTCCATTCATACTTTGTAACAAAATTAACTGTTTACAAGTAAGTACAAAATAGGTTGCCGCTTTACAAACCTATTTAAAGACCTGTTATTTTATTGTATACTTATCAATATATACATTATATACCTATCTATAGGTGTTGTAAAGCAAGAAGATTTGAGTAGAGTACACTTAATTGCACTAAACGAACAAAAGATAAAGATAAAGGTACAATCGGCGCGGCGGTCTTATCACAATTCAATAGTGATCTCTTCAGACAACCGTTGGATGAATCTCAGAGCATAGCTACAGAAAAAAACGGGAGTTGTTTGTAAATTCTACTTATTTGTAGGTTTCCAAATATGACCTATGAATAAATACTTACAAATATAGTAGAATCCGTTTAGTACGACATCGCATACAACAAACAACCTTTTATAGCGACGTAAGTATAGGCACATGTTTAGTTTTATTAAGAGCCTCTACGAGAGTTCATCCGATTATAACGACTCTGCTTATAACGACCGACGGCTTTTAATGTTCGGAATTCTAAAAAAAATTGACCTATTACAACGATGACCATGACGTGTTTACAAATAAATCGTAGTAATCATATTTCGGTGTAATATATTTATATATGGTTTATACACCTAATATGTAAGCACCTAGGTAGGTATACAATTGTGGAATATATATTTGATTTAATGGTTTTTGTTTCTAATGATCACATACATATCTATAATCATTACATAGTTATTAGTATAGTTCAGTATTTAATTATTTTAGTAGGTGTGTCTTCCAGTTACAACGACGTAATATCATAAGTGCCTTGGCCGTCGTTATAGCCGGATTCTACTGTAAATACATATTTATTATTTATTAGCGGCCCGCCCCGGCTTCGCACGGGTAGACTTTTATTTTAAACATTTTGGAATAAACATATTATTATATGGATTGGCTCTAACTGATCATAGTCTTAAAACCCTTGCAGCCATAATCCAACCCGAAATCGAAAATCTTACAAAAAGAAATGTCTTGCTGTTGCAGTGCACGGCTTATATATTTATAAGCTTCCCGCGCGCGGTTTCACCCGCGTAACTCCTGTTCCCATAGGAGCTTCATAATTAAATATAGTCTATATCACTCAAGGTTAATGTAGCTTTCCAATGATGAAATAATTTTTGAAATCGGCACAGTAGTTTTTGGGTTTATTAATTAAAAACGTACACACAATAATACAAATCTTTCCTCTTTATAATATTATAGCGACCCGCCCCGGCTTCGCACGGGTACAATTCTGATACTTATACTACAGAATGTCTTTAAACCTCTAACATACGGGCGAAATTTGGTCAAAACAAACAGAAACAAATTAATATAGGTACCTACTAAAACTCAGTGAAATAAGTAGGTGGGTATACTTTTATCGTATGAAATACCTATACTCTTCACGACTAACAATACAACAAACACTAAATAAATAGGTATTCAAGTATAGTTACAACGAACACAAAACAAAAAAATTGCCCTATAATTCTTAAGGATCGAGCGCGCATAATCGCATTCGGCCTACCTCACTCGCTGCGCTGCGAAAACACGCGCTGTTATTTTGCGATAACTTCTAAGTTATTCGTTTAAAGTATATAGTGTAGGGGTAAAATAATCTGCATGAAATGCTTAAAAATATTAACTCATTTAAAATGATAAGGATAAATACTGAATCCGTCTGATTAGCTTTACAATTACCGCATTAGAAATGATCATTGGGTATAGCAAGTTAACCTTGAAAGATAGACATATGCCATCGCAGATTTTCTAAAAGAGAAGAATATTTCCGCCATATATTGTTTTGTTATATCTCATAGGGTTTAGGCAGCGTTTTCGTTTAAAGCTCCCAAATGGCTTAATTTTTTCCGACACCTCTGACAAATATTAATATATATATTAGTCAAATGTACACATAAACTAAACAAATCACATATCACATAACCTTCCGGAGGAATCGTTCTATCGATTAGTAACAACCGCATTTATCGCGAACAGACAGACAGACGCGGCCGGGGAATTTGTTTTATAATATATTATAGTGATAGCGGTCGCCCGCGGCTCCGTGCGGATGTCGGTTACCGCTGCAAAAAGCCTACCCAGGAAAGACACGGTCAGGAAAATGATTCCCAGTTCAATTCACAGACACCGACACTAACATCGACGACGCAGTCATTATCCGCAAGCTGCACAGATTGTCTTTCTGTGGATGTTAAAGTTGTTAATGATGAAAATATTTAAATGTTAATTACATTTAAATATTTTCATCATTAACAAATAGGCATTTTAGGCATTAGGCATTTTAGGCATTATCAAATGTTCAAGAAAATATTAATAGCGTGTAATATTCTAGCTCTGAAAAGAACTGTTGTTTAGCCCTGAAAAGAACTGTTGGTTAGCCCTGAAAAGAACTGTTGGTTAGCCCTGAAAAGAACTGTTGTTTAGCTCTGAGAAGAACTGTTGATTAGCTCTGAGAAGAACTTTTGCGTAGGTGTAGTTTTAAGAACGAAATCTAAAAAAAATCGCACGAAAATTATTAGACTTCACAACGGGCCGTGCAGCAGAAATCGTAATATTTTAATTTCGCCATAACTTCAAAACCGAACGTCCAATTTTTTAACCAAATATTATCTACATAAACTGTACTTAGTGATGAAATAATTTATTTTGATAAGGATTAATAGAATGCGTAAAATAAACGCGTTTAATTGTAGTAAAAAAAAAAACAAGATTTCTAAATAAAAAAATGGTTGTTGTGCCTCACTTGACATAGATAGGTATAGTGTGTTCCGGACTTTTTTGTAGATATTTATAAGATCTACAATAAATTAGAGCATTTAATGGTTCTATCTTTAATAGTTTAGGCAGCGTAAGCAAAATAAGTAACTTTTCTGGTTGATTTTTTACACCTTGTGTCCGAAAAACCGAAATATCTTACGGAACCCAATTTTTTTCCAAAATGAAATTTAGCCTATGTTACTCGTGGATAATGTAGCTTTTGAAAGGTGAAAGAATTTTTGCAATCGGTCCAGTACTTTTTGAGCCTATTCATTACAACCAAACAAACAAACAAACAAAGTTTTTCTCTTTATAATATTAGTGTAGATGTAAGAAATTGTAAAGTTTTTTCCGTCTGGTTTTCAGGTTAAAATAGACCAGTGCTTCCCTTACATTGTTCCACTATGTCCTGGTAATTTTCACACTGCTCCTTCGTAAACCAATTAAATCCAACCATTAGGTATAATACACATTTATGAATAGTAACAATGTTTTATTTACGACAGGGCAGGAGTTGCATCCCGGTATTTTATTTTAATGGACCGGTACCGGGTCTCTTCATGGCTAATGGGAAACGCGGTTTGATCCCCACGCCAGACAAGAAATCTTTGTGTTAATTCAAAGATTTCTTTCCGGGTTGGTTGAGGAGGTAGCCTTCGTGCCTCGTAAAGCACGTTAAGCCGTTGGTCCCGATGTTTTATTTAAAAGTTCATTTATACAGTGTTTTGAAGTAAGCTACTTCAAAACACTGTATAAATGAACTTTTAAATTTTTAACAATAATGTGTTTACTTAACTAGCTATCACATACAACTGCTTAGAAATAAATTTTAATTACAAAGGTAAGATTATTTAGTTGGAGTAATGAAATTTGAGGGTAAGTGTAAATAAACAGTGTAGTACTTAGAGTTCCAATATTGTAACAATGGAGAAGTGTTAAAGAACAAAGAATTATATATATAAATTACCAACACAATGTTATCGTTATATTATTATTTATTTTGTTTATATAAGGTTCAATAAAGTGTTATTTGCTTGAACTCAACACATAGCAGATTATTTTTTAATAAGTTGTAAAGAAGTGTGGTCTAATAAAATATGCTATGTAGCAGAATATCACATAGCAGTTTTTATTTTACAAAAATGTAGCAGCTACACATAGCATATTTTTAAAGGAGGTTGAAGATTGTCACTTCGTGCTCATAGACACATAGCAGTTTTTGTATACGATAGATAGATCAGTGTTCTATACGAAGACGTCAAAAGGTTGAAATCTCGAAAAAGTGCACATAGCAGATTTTGGTTTGACAACTACGTAAATTCTTCAAGATGATATTTAAGAACTTACATGATTTCAAACGATAGAAGGGTAGGCACTCAAATCAACAGTCTGGACAGGATATTTGATTTTATGCTCTTTTAGGGTTGAAGCCGTGATTTATAACCCCTAATCCTTAAAAGACACATTCTAGAACAATACTATGCACCCCGCATTGCTCAACATTCTCGAATAATACAAATTGTAGTAAATATCAATCAGTTCCTGTATCGTCACGTCGGGGACAGTGTAAGTAACAATTGTCAAAATTCGTAACAACCTAAAACAAAAATACCGTTTCTTTATTTTCGAATTCTGATCCCAAAAAAATATTTTTTATTTTTTCTAGCCGGTACCTACCTATTTAAAATTAAAAACAATTAAAACATTCTTAAGTTGGCAACTCTAATCACAAGCGTTTCATCATTCATCATCATCAACTATGACCAAGAAATTTAGTCAAACAACTGTAACAATTACGTTATCCGGCGCTATTTAGAATGAGCCAGGCTATATTTTTTTGTATAAAACTTTGAATTTAGAAAAAATAAAAATATGTATTCCATAATTTTTGATCTAGTTTATTAAAAGAATATAAAACTACCTAAATGTTAAAAAAAAGAAATGTTGTTAATTGCTAATAAAGTTGACAATCAAAAGTAGCAAATTGATATTTCTCCCTATACACAAATATTTCTTGACTGATAAAATTACATCTTATTAGCAACTACTTTAAGTACTTATGTTGCATTATATTCTACGCTGATTTCTCAAAAAAGTTACACGTTTTTCTAAAGAAAAATTTTATAAGTACCGTTTTTTGAAAAACAAATATATGTATGTATAATTCTTACTTGTAATCCTCTATTTATTCCGTAGTAAAAAAAAATGAATCACATATATGGGCACATAATGCCACTTAATAGTTTATACATACAATGAGAATGGAATAATTAACACTTTAAAAACGGTGTTAAATGAAAAGTATAATATTTCATATTGGAAGTCATTCTTAATAGCTGAGTCATGCGATTGCGAACCCAGATGCCATGCAAGGTTGGGCCGGATTGCTTATGCGTGCCCGGCCCCCGCCAACGGCGGATCGAAGGAGTGTCCGGGAAACGTAAACGCATGGTGGGAATGCGTAAACGCATTTTCTCCGGATAACAAAAAATAAAAATAAAATGCCACGCAATGGTCCCACCGTTAGTAAATAAATGAAAATTTTATGTCTAATTGTCTATACGTAAAGCACAAAAGCGTACTATCACATACCGGGCGTTATTCAAAGTTAAAACTAATAAATGTACTTAAAATTTGAGTTATTGTCAATAGCACAAAAAATATTCATACTAGTAGTCGCCTAATGGTCGAACTAAGACCATAATTTAAAAAAATAACAGAGTTCTGCACTCTATATAAACTTTAAGTGTGCGAAATTTCATACTCCTCCGTCCGCGCAATTTTCGTAAAACGGAGTACAAAGATTTTGCGTCACGTATTATTGTATAGATAAGACAAAGCCGTGTTAGTTACACCATTTAAAGCTCGGAAAAGCTGGATAGATGTCAATTTATTTTTTGGAATTTCTGGAATAAGATATAGGCTATTTAACAATAGCAAAAGACTACAGAAAAAAAAATTAAGTAGGACGTAAATTTTATTATCATTTTTGGATGTTAATTTTCCTTTAGAAACTACGCCATCTTTCTAAATTAACAATGGTTGATTATTATTTTAAAGAGTCCAATTAATTAAACAATTTACCAGGAAGCAAAATCAAATCAAAATTAACAAATACTTTATCTTACTAATTTATAAGTTTTCCGCGCGAAATTATATACTTATGTTTATTATGTTTATTAAAAGAAATCCATGAAATATACGGGAGAAACTGCGCAGGACAGATACCTCTGTATCTGTCCTGATACAGAGATAATGTTTCTAAATTTACTCACTTTTATTTATTTTTATTTACTTTCTAAATTTATTCATACGCTAGATTTATGCACCTATAGGCTATGAAGGTATGGAGAGTTTTAAAAATTGCATTTGCCTCCATACCTACTATGTGTAATGCAGTCACAGCGATTCGATTCCCTTTATCACCCAACTCCATTTTAATATCACAAATTATTTGACAAAGTAATGGCGCGAAAATGAGACAATTACAGATTCCAAATCCAAATGTAATATTTTGTTTGTTTTTAATTGTAACATTATTTATGGCTAGACTTAGTAGTATATAGAAAGTAACTTGTCTATATATATATACTAGCGGCCCGCCCCGGCTTCGCACGGGTGGACTTTTATACCCTACCCCTGCCCTACCCTACCACTACCCTACCCTACCCTACCCCTACCCAACCCCTACCCCTACTCTACCCCTACCCTACCCCTACCCTACCCTACCCCTACCCTACCCCTACCCTACCCTACCCTACCCTATCCTACCCCTACCCAAAAGTATCCTATGTCCTTCTCCCAGTTCTTAGCTACCTCCCTACCAATTTTCAGCCAAATCGGTTCAGCCGTTCTTGAGTTATAAATAGTGTAACTAACACGACTTTCTTTTGTTTTTAAAATGTATTCTGCTATTCAGGGCGTAGACAAATCCAACGAAACAAAACAATGAAAATCGATCCAGCCGATCTCGAGTTGTAAGTGTTGTAACAAACCCGTTATATATATATATATATATAAGATAAGATAAGATAAAAGCAGAAACTGTCTGACTGATCGATCAACTCGCAGCTGAAACATGAAACTTTGCAAAAATCTTCCTAAAGTGACGTAGGTGGGCACTAAGAAAAGATTTTTGAATATTGAACCCCTAAGGGGGTGAAAAGGGGTGGAAAAGTTTGTATAAAGGAATTGAAATCATTCATCCGCTTAGATTTCGATTTCTTCATACAAACTTTGCCACATGTGTTCGCGGTCATCATCTAGTCTTTGTTTATATTTCTAGTCTCGTATTAAGAGTTGTAGGCGTTAATTATACAGAAATGAAGGAAGGTGAACACGTAGCACCAATACAGGGCATATAATAATGTCCCTTCAAATTATTTTAATGCAAAATGTAATGTGAAGGTGAAGTCGAGATTTATACATAATCAATGCGGCGCGGCGTGGCGTATGCGAGGTGTAAGCGCCCGTGCATTATTCGTCTTGACTCTCCGTTGTCTTCGCTTTACATTGTGTCTGAATAATTCACGCTTTAGAGACTAACGCGCACTAATTCATGTAAACTTAGTAAAACTTTGCAGGTAATTTTGTTATATATTATTTAACGTAATGAACAGGTCAAGTGTTCTGTCAAGATAGTGTCTGCGTTGATTGTATCTTGTAGGCAATGAGTACATAAGGATGGATGAGTACCTACGTAAGAAATAATTATAGGTATTATTTTTCGCTTGAGAAAGCAAATTGTGCCCTTTTGCTTAAAATGAAGAAGAAACTATACAATGTTAGCTACTGTTTTTGTTTGGATTGAAATTCTTTCACATCAAATGAAGTGGCTGTTTCCCATTTAAGATTGCTTTGTCTGTCTGTATTTATGTTTGTTCCGGCTAATCTCAACTATGGCTGGTCAGATTGTGACACAAGCTTCATGCTTTTTATTTTGTCTGTTTCTTTGTTAGGCGAAACACACGGACTATTTAGCCTAATATCCAATAGCTTGTTTATTATATAGCTTATTAATTCCTTCTTTTAGGTGGACAAAGTTGCGGGCAGCACCCACTTTAAAAATACGACTGGAACAACATAAAGTTTTATACATTACGAAGCATGAGCTAGATTTCTTCTGAGAGATTCTTCTAGAGAAGAATGTAAATATACAGTTTTATAGAGGCTTTGTAGTAGGTCATTATACTATACGAGGCTTCTGCTACTTCACCGGGCACAAAGGCGAGCAGAGCTCCAGCCATAATACATGGTTTAAAAACTACAAACTAACCAACCTGCATAAGAAGGTATCCCCGTGGGACTTGGACCTCGGCTCAGGGCGGTCGCTGATGGAGACATTTAGGGATTATGGCCTTTTACTTTTACGGACCTCTCGGACTTCGGGTCTACGAGGGCATCGGTAGGTTGCTATTGGAAGGAAAACAGCTACCGGTTACAGTAGTAGACTCCGCGAAGTATGTCGCGAATTTTTCCGGCTACGATGGTAATAATAAATTAAACCTTTTTGGAATATTGTGTGTTCCGAATTTTAGTATCTTTGTCATTTTTTTTATTATTACTTTTTTTTATTCAATTTACTTCATAATAATTTATAAATGAATTAAGCTCGCCTTTGTGCTATTGTGTTTCTGCATAATATATATATGTATCTTTTTGTGTTTTTATATGTGCAATAAAGAATAAATAAATAACCTTTTTAAATAAACTAACTGGCCGTAGATTATGATAAAGCTGAGTAGGTAGTCTTTTTTTTCTTTTCTATTATTTAATAGTCTAAGTTTTGTCCTTTGACACCCAAATACTTTTTGTCCACCTAAATAATTACTAATATTCAGTGCTGAATACCATGACCATAGTATATTATTTCTGGTAACGATTGCTTTGGAAAACGTGACAATTCCTCAATCCTGGGGGCATTTAGGAATTAAGTCGTTTTCTGAGGACGTCCTCTTACACAACTTGCTTAGTTTGTAGTCTCTAATATTTGTTTCGATTGAACCAATTAATAAGGTTGGAGAACTAGTATCAAAAGGTCGACCGCAACAAGAAAGTAGCTAAGTAACGGCGGATATTATTGATTGGTTGTTTATGTTTTTTAATTAAAAACAACATTGAGAATCTTCTGTCTTCATAATGTAAGTAAAGTAAAAGCAACGTGAAATTGTGCGAAACAATTCAACCTTGTATATTTTAAATTACGTAAATAAACTATGGCCTCGCTTTGAAACTGCTGTATCATTCACTATAGTGGAAATCGTACAAAATTATGCAAATCATTGATATGATATTTCTTATAAATTATTTGGCCTACGAAGAACATATTAGGTTTATTTTGTTTATATTGTGTAAGGCTTGGTGTAATAACAATGATCTAATGGCTGAAGTCCAAACATTAGAATTAGTCAATATTTCATCGCAATAATTATTTTTGATACAAAATGAGAGATAAAAATAAACTATTTTTTTTCTACCTGTCTGTTGCTACTTTATTGGGCAATAAGGGCTCGATTTCCACTCGGGACAATTATTTGTGTAAACCACTGATAGTTGTTCTGAGTCTAGGTGTGCTTTTTGTGTACGTGAATGTATTGGGTGATTCCTCTTGGGCGGTAGTTGTATTCTTAAAAAGAAAAAAAATGTAATCCTATTGCTTTCATCAATAAATGGGCTGTCTAACACTAAAATAATGTTATTAGCGGGTTTAAGCAAAAAAACAAACACTTCAGCTTTATATATTAGTATAGTGGAGATGAAAAGCTCCAAAACTCAGAATGTTGCACTAACTTTTAAATATACCAACAAACTTTTATTGTTCAAGAATGACATGCAAAATTAAAATCAATAGTCAAATTAAAATTCAGCAATTACGAAAATCGATTTGTAAATATCGCAAATAAATCGATTACACTGATTACATCGATGTTGGTGTAATCTCGTTTTTTATAATCGTTTAGAAATCTTCATTCGGACGGGTCGTGAATACTTCCTGCATCGTTCCGTGTTCTCACAATTATCGTCATGGCACAGACTAAAACCATTAAGACAGATGTTCCTTATGTATTTACCGATGTAAGAATTATACCTTCGTAAATGTGTCGAATAAAATATTCTTTTCGAGCATATTAACTTCAAAAGACCTTACAGTTATATTTTGTAATGCATTAAAAACACACACGATATAGTATTTTCTAATAAATTGGATCTAATAGTGCCTTAGAAATATATAGGAACCTATGGCCTGTCAAAACTGTTGTTTAGTATTTTAATATTCTTAAGTTAATCAAACGCTGAATAATTATAAAACACGAGACATCTGTTACTTAACTCATAAACAAATTTGTTGTACATAACTATTTGTAAAAAGCGAATAGCGTGATAAGAGAACGGTGTGGAGTGAAAGAGGACGTGATTACGAAGATAGAGAAGGGAATGTTGAGATGGCTTGGTCACGTGGAAAGATTGGATGAAGAAAGATTGACAAAACAGGTATACATGGCAAGTGTGAGTTAGTGATGGGTCGTCGACGTATTTGACGTCAACGAAACTAGACCGTCAATTTCGTTCATCGACTAGTCGATCAACTAGTTGAATTCGTCGACTAGTTTACGCGTTAACTTGGTTGGTACAGTCAGCATCAAAAGTTGATGACCACATTTAGATTTTCAAAATTGCTGTACACCGTATTATACCTAAATCGCTCAACATGACGAGAGCCGGAAATGAATGATTATCATAAAAGGGCATAAGTAGGTGACCATCACTTTTCAAAAGTCGCTAAACAAAGTTATAGTAAAAAAAGCATAAGATGAAGTCTACGGCGGCGACGGCGACGTAGGCGGTAGACTTAGACTAGTCTCTCGTATGCTTGGATTGGCTGAATACTGAATAGAATTAATTATAAAGTTTAATTCACTATTCTGGCGTATTTAGAACATCAACTGATTTTATATATCGACATTATTTTTATTAAATAGACCTTTCCTTCGGCATCCTTTCTTCACATAGCACAACAATAATATCATTCGACCCGAACAAATATCAACACCCTTCAACTAGATTTAGAGTTCAAATTTGTTTGCACGATATTTCAACGGACGAATGAATTTCTATCACCGTCGTCGCCGTCGCGCGTCGTCGGTCGTCGCGTTGCGAGTTTCAGTTTAGCCCTCTGAGGCGTCTACGGATTCGACTAGTCCATCGTATAACGGTGAACCGTCGATTCGTTCACAGTACGTCGACGGTCGAATTAACTAGTTCGTTCATTCAACGCTCATTACTAGTGTGAGTGGCACAATCGGAAGGGGAAGAAAGACCTCGACGAACGTTCTCTGATCAAATCGGAGACATCCTCGCAAAAGGTCAAATAAGATCCACCCTAAACCGACGTGCTTGTATGAAGAATGTTATGAGAGTGAATGAAGCGGAAGAAGTGTGTAGGGATCGTAGCAAGTGGAGGTCCATTGTCTCTGCCTACCCCGCTGGGAAACAGGCGTGAGCTTACGTAGGTACCTATGTATGTATTTGTTAAAAGCTATAAAAAATATCCTTCTTCGCTAAAAGTTGTAAGAAAACTGATAATATTTATAACTTATAATTTTGAATAACTTTTCTAACTATTTATAATGTTAAGCCTTTTTAACTATTGTAATAGATGGTACCGGTGATTGTGTGTTAAATAACGAACGAACTTAACATGTATACTCGTTATCTGCTTATTAGCACTAATAGTTAATTAGGTACAGCACAAGATACATGACTTCAGTTTATATATAGGGTGACTGGTAATTAGTGACCGATACCTAAACACATGATTGTGCTCATGATAACAAACAACTTTTACTATGGCATCAAACCAGAAATCGCGAAAAAAAAATCAGCTGCTCCCTACCATGTGACGAGTTATGTGAACATGAATGTATGGAACAGCAGATTTTTTTTTCGCGATTTCAGGGTTGGTGCCTTAGTAAAAGTTGTTTGTTATCATGAGCACAATCATGTGTTTAGATATCGGTCACTAAATACCAGTCACCCTATATAAGAAAAGGTGAAGAAAACATTCGAACGCAGCGAACGTGGCGAGCGCTCGTCGCCGACTGTGTGCGCAAGCGAGCAAGGGAGAGATTGGTTCCACGCGTGTGACGGAGATAGGCGCGCGACTTGAGCGTTGGTTTTGGCTACTCACGCGCGATATGCCTCTCGATACGACCGATGCGCGGTAAAAGAACATGATGATGTTACACTATTAATTTAAAAAACTTAGATAGTCTATATACCTACATATAATAAATACAAAGTACTATGTACATTTAATCCGTAGGCACATTAATACCGTCCAATGCTCTCGCCCATCCGTAAACAACCTTTAATCTTTGCCGCCTGTGTGAGAACAGTACGTACTTGAACTTACTTTCGATTGTCGGACCCGAGACAATGCTGGGAAATGCCTCATCTCATTGTTGGCTTCAGACATCGTCTTGAGAACGATCTTAAAAGTGGGATTGATCGCACTTCTTCAGCCCTATTCTATTTTCTTTTAATTTGGAATTACTAGCAATTACATAATAATCCACCTCAAAACAACCTCCGTGGCGTAGAGGTATAAATCTCGCTTAAAGTCTCGCAAGTCGTGGGTTCGATCCCCACACCAGATAAGAAATATTTGTGTAAATTCAAAAATTGCTTTCCCGGCCTGGTTGGCGGAGGGACCCGCCGTGCCTCGGAAAGCACTTTAAGCCGTTGGTCGCGGTTGTTTTAATATCACTTAAAACAATCGTAAATCAGCGAACAGGCAGCAGCGTTTCAATTCAAAATTCAAAATAAGTAATATTGCGGTCACCAACCCGCCTGCCAAGCGTGGTGACTATGGCAAATACCCTCCCTCGGGAGGAGGCCCATGTTCAGCAGTGGACTTTATACGGGCTGATGATGGTGATGATGGCAGAATAATATTGTAGGTACTACAAACAGTGATACTTAAAACTAGCAGTTATGCAATCGACTATGTCGTTCGCAGTAACTATACCTACTAGGTAAATTGATTGCATTTTGCACGCAAAATTTTAAAATGCCAATGCTCATATTATGTCAATAAAAAAAAATAAAAAAAATTTTACGCGTCCGTATAACTGACCGGATGCGTGCGTGCTCCATACAAAATCGTTAAGTATAGGTACGTATCTTATATTCGCATACCTTATATTCGAATTCTGGTGCACTCAAAGTAACAGCTTAGCTTAATACTGAATATTGAATGGTTTCTGTGACGATGTAATTAATCTTAAACTTCAACAGTCCGTTTATATTTACTGCTGAACATGGGCCTGCTCTTTACAGAACTTGGCAAATCAGGGTAGTTGAGGGATATTCAAATAAGCAGCACGCTTAGCAGGTGGATTGGTGATCGCAGTAAGATGGTAAGTAAGCTCAGCTGATATACGCTGCTGCCTAGCTTTAAACTGTATGTCCCTTAGGCAACACTTACAACAATCATGAGAATGGGCGGTCTATTCATAGACAGAAACCAAACGGCACTAAATAAGAAATTAAGAATACAATCTTCCACGCGCGGTTTTCACCCGCGTACCACCTGTTCCCGTGAGACGTGATTATAGAATATAGCCTATAGCCTTCCTCGATAAATGGGTTATCTAACTCTGAATTTTATTTTCGCCTTTATGCCCGATGAAGTAGCAAAAGCCTAGGGCTAAATACTAAATACATATGTCCGTAATAAAAAAATAAAAAAGTCTAGGAGAGAAATTACCTATATTTTGAAAAAGCGTACTCGCGAGGTTTACAGTTTCTTGAAGGTTTCATTTCTATAAGCGTCTATTCACCACGTATATCTTTCGGGTTACGGAAATGCTAAAAAATATTTTTGCTGTCATCGTGTAATTATTAAATACAATTGATAGGAAGCTTGTTAGTTATTCGTATATAAAATGTAATATTTGAAAGATTATTATCTTTAGCTGTTAATTTTAATAACTTGCTTATTGAAGGAATGCTCGGACGGGTTAAGTTAATTTAAGAACCATACGATTTAAGCCCGTATGCTGATGGAATACGGCATATTATTGTAAAGCATGTGTTTACACATAACCTTTGTTAACATATGTCATCAATTATATATTCCTGAACAATACGATTACGTGTAAAAATGTTATGAATTTTCTTCCTTATTCGATTTCAGTTTTTTTTTTTTATAATTAAGTTATTTTAGAATTGTATCTTTATGTAAATGTGTAAATCTGTAAATCTTCTTTGTGTGTTATATGTTTCTTTAATTTAGTTAAAATTGTGTTACCGACAATTCCACAAAATTCCCTATTATATATATATTCTACTAGCGGCCCGCCCCGGCTTCGCACGGGTGGACTTTTATACCCTACCCCTGCCCTACCCTACCCCTACCCCTACCCTACCCTACCCCTACCCTACCCCTACCCTACCCCTAACCTACCCCTACCCTACCCTACCCCTACCCTACCCCTACCATACCCCTACCCGTCCCCTACCCGTCCCCTACCCTACCCTACCCCTACCCTACCCCTACCCTACCCCTACCCTACCCCTACCCTACCCCTACCCTACCCCTACCCTACCCCTACCCTACCCCTACCCTACCCCTACCCTACCCCTACCCTACCCCTACCCTACCCCTACCCTACCCCTACCCTACCCCTACCCTACCCCTACCCTACCCCTACCCTACCCCTACCCTACCCCTACCCTACCCCTACCCTACCCCTACCCTACCCCTACCCTACCCCTACCCTACCCCTACCCTACCCCTACCCTACCCCTACCCTACCCCTACCCTACCCCTACCCTACCCCTACCCTACCCCTACCCTACCCCTACCCTACCCCTACCCTACCCCTACCCTACCCCTACCCTACCCCTACCCTACCCCTACCCTACCCCTACCCTACCCCTACCCTACCCCTACCCTACCCCTACCCTACCCCTACCCTACCCCTACCCTACCCCTACCCTACCCCTACCGTACCCCTACCCTACCCCTACCCTACCTCTACCCTACCCCTACCCTACCCTACCCCTACCCTACTCTACCCTACCCTACCCTACCCCTACCCAAAAGTATCCTATGCCTAAGTATCTATTAAAGTTATTATTAAGGCCTACTATCCTGAAACACAGGATTAACTAGTTCAGGCAAAATCACAATTTCTTTGACGATTTTTTTTTTTTTTTTTTAATAGATTACTACCAGTGTTTTACATTCTACTTCAGTACTTCAGTTTTATATTCTTGTAAACCCCTCATGTTAAGCTATAATGCTTGTGTTACGAGTGGGTTCACGTCGTCGGTAGTGCAATGGATGGGGTTCGAACCGGCGACTCAAGATCACAAGTCGTAGCCATTGGGCTACAGCCGCTTATATTTCTTTGTTATCCGTATTATATATTTGTTGTGTTAAAAATAATTAAAAAAAATATTTTTTTTATTAGTGCCTATATTTTCGTTAAGAAATCAATAATATAGATACTCTCTCTGTTTTTGTAAAATAATATGAGAAATAGTGTAAGTTTTGTCATAGAAATATAAAAATTCGTTAACCTGTGTCGAGATCGAAAATCTTATCGGGACAATAATAGCTCGTAAGCCTTATTACGGGAGTTACAATGGAAGATGTGTGAGAGGGACTTTTCCATTCATGGCTGAAATTGGATACGATACTGGAAGCTACGTTACTTTAAAATGCAATGAAAATATAAAAGTTATAATTTCTTTTATTCTCATTTTTTTCGGACAAATATATGAGCCACAAGGCTTGTGCTATTTCACCGCTCATAAAGGCAAGCAGCCAGCCTTATTAAATGGTTTATAACCAAAAGCGCATGGGAAGCTAGTTAGTCACTCGCGTAACTTCCGTTCACGAGGGAACTTCATAATTTATCACTACATAGTATAAAACAAAGTCGCTTGCCGCTGTCTGTCCGTCCCTATGTATGCTTAGATCTTTAAAACTACGCAACAGATTTTGATGCAGTTTTTTAATATATAGAGTGATTCTAGAGCAAGGTTTATATGTATGATTCATCAGCAATGCACTCGTGCGAAGCCAGGGCGGGTCGCTAGTACTATTATATAAAGCTGAAGAGTTTGTTTGTTTGCTTGAAGGCGTTAATCTCAGTAACTACTGGACCGATTAGAAAAATTCTATCGGTGTTAAATAGGCCATTTATCGAGAAAGGCTACAAGGTATATTTAATTATGGAGTTCCTATGAGAACGTAATTACGCGGGTGAAACCGCGCTCGGGAAGGTAGTTAACTATAAATGGGCTATCTAACAAGATTTTCTTTTTCTTTTTATCGGACCAGTAGTTTCTGAGATTAGCGTGTTTAAGTAAACAAACAAACAAATTATACTGCTTCATATATTAGTATAAATTTATATTTCTCCTCATTCATACTTTATGGTTTAATTGCTCGCTTACGGTCCCCATCTCAAAATACAAGCTTGAGATTACGTCATAAAAAGATTTGTAAAGCTTCACACAAGGTACTGTATAAAATTATAACCTCTGATTTCACCTTGCTAAGGCGGAAAGTATTTTTTTTTTGTTATCTAACTACATAATTGGCGTACGAGTTTTGAACAATGGCGGAGCATGCCCCAATCATTAGTAGAAAGTGTCAAACAAAGTGACAACACAGCTTAAAAAACATAGTAGGTTACTAAGATAACTGATAGTGGAAGTCGCGTAACTATTAAGTAGGTTTAAAGTTTACTTTGTTCACTAAAAAGCCACATAACGAATTTTGCAGAAATGTTGAACAGTGATGGTTTATTTGATGGATTAACGTCGTAAAGTTTTTATTCTACAAACATCTGTAAAAACATTTTAGTTCTATATTATAGATTTAGGTAAGGTTTTAGAGATACGCCTCTAACAGACAGACATATTATTATAGCAATAGATGGTATCTGATTGATCAAAGACTACATGTATCTATATAAATGTCGGTATACGTTTTTAATTCGAAAAAGAAATAAACACTCGCACAACGGTAAACGTGTAACGGGTAACGTCCGGTCCTGCGCCGGAAAAAAATGTATTATCAATCTTTACGGATTTAGTTAATAGCATCGTTAACACTATAGATCCATAGACAAGCGCCGAATTACCATTAGGTCCACAGCACAAGTAGGTATCCGGTGTGCTATGAGCCTAACGTAATACCGCGTCTATGCTGTGCGAATAAATACTGTGAGTCAAAAAACACGGTGCTCCAAATTTAATCAGTCCTACTAGTATTATTATACATACTATGGTATGAGTAAACCTACAATTACTGTTTATATGTTTGGGTGCTATAACTCAGAAATGATCCGTTTCTCATCAAAAGATTTTTTTGGCTAGTTGCGGGTATATAAAATGTTGATATGAAATGTAGAATTTACACAGTATGGAAATGTATGATCAGTAGCTAAAAATGAAATAACTTCATTGACATTCTACACCAATATATTGTACGTATGCCCAATACAGAGCAAAAATACGATGATGTGAGATAATAATATAATAAAACATATATGTATATTAATACATTCCCCCACTTCGCACCGGTGGTGCAATGCTGATGTATAAAACATATAAACGATCCTCAAGAATCACTCTTTCTACTAAAAAAAAACCGCATCACAATCCGTTGAGTAATTTTAAAGATATAATACATAGGAATGCTTTGTTTTATAATATTAGTAATAAATTTATTTTACAAGTTCATTGGTTTATACCTACTTATGATGACTTTATAATAAGTTTAAGATCAATCAGAGCTGTGGGTTAGCTGTCCAGAAGTTTAAGCCTCTCCACTCGAGAACGACCGGTCGCTTTCCGAGCTTACTACGAGTCTTTCTCTACTAACCTACTTTGTACTTTGTGACGGAAAAGAAAGACTATTAGAAACTCCGGGGCTTTTCTTTAAATCATAAAAATATTCTTTGGTACTAAATTCGAATTTTTTTTTATCTAGAAAACGTTACCATCATTTCCGTTTTTTTCGAATTTTTGGTAATCAAAATTTATTACATAAATCGTCACCCTTAATGTCATGTAAATACTATGTGTATTGAAAAAGGAATTATGTGCTTAATTGTTTGATCGCGCTGATCTCACGAACTACTGGTCCGATTTAAGAAATTATTTCAGTATTAAAGAGCCCATTTATCAAGCGGAAGGCTTTAGGGTATATTTAATTATGAAGTTTCTACGGGAACGGGAGTTACGTGGGAGAAACTGCTTGCGGTATGCTAGAACTGATATATAAAGCTGAATAGTAAGTCTGCTTGAACGCGCTAAATTCAGGAACTTCTTTTTCGATTTGAGAAATTCTGAGTTAGAAAGCCCGTTTATCTAGTAAGACTGCAGGTTTTATTTATAGTAATACCCCGCTTTACGCTAGAGATGCGTTCCAGGGTAAAATCGCGTAAAGTGAAATAAATCTTATAATAAAGTACCAAAATTTAGAATCATACCGCTTTTATTAGATTTTTTTTTACATTTAACGTAAGAAATGGCAATCAAACCGCTTGTTAAAAGAAATTTTAACATTTTACAATAAAAAAATACATAATAAAGTGCTATTTCTTATTAAAATAACGTTCTAATGTTTTTTGAGTGGCTTTTTGCTTCCGATATATCAAATCGCGCAAGTAAATAACCAATCAGATATCAATTCGTAAAAAGAGTAACAAACATCCAACCATCCATACTTACAAACTTTCGCGTTTATTATATTATTACAAGTATATTGTGGTACAACCTCCGTAGCGTAGCGGTATTTGGCTCGCCTTGAATCTCGGAGGTCGTGGGTTCGATCCCCACACCGGACATGAAATCTGTGTAATTTCTTAGATTTCTTTCCGGGTCTGGTTGGTTGAGGGACTACCCTCCGTGCCTCGGAAAGCACTTTAAGCCGTTGGTCCCGATTGCTCGATTGTTATAACATCATCTATAACAATCGTATATCAAGGAACGGGCAGCAGCGTTTTCTTGTGTGGTACAACATAATACTGCGGTCACCAACCCGCCTGCCAGCGTGGTGACTATGGCAAATACTCTCCCTCGGGAGGAGGCCCATATTCAGCAGTGGACGTTATACGGGCTGATGATGATGATGATATTGTGGTACATAGATAACATCATATTGGTATTATACAAAAACTTCTATCTATGATCCGCCATTTTTGGCACACAACAGTTAAGATTATGTACCTACATACCTACAACTTAATCTTAAAATGTTGCAACTTCAACATGAATACAATGTTGCTATCAATAACATATTAAATGTTTCCATCGGTTATATTCCATAGTCGTTTCTTCACTTTAATTAGACGGCCGGACTGTCAATTATTTTTTGAGTAGTTCGGTTTTTTCCAATAGCTTGTATGGTACCTTAAATTACTTAATAAATTATATTTTTGCATGTCGCAACTAAGGTGATGACAACAAAAGATGACGAAAAAGAACTCGGAATTTCTTTCTTCCTTTCCTCCTTTCTTCTCAGTATCGTCCACTTAGTTAGCTAGTGAAAGGTTGTAGGTTAGCTAGGGTAGGACTTTTACTTCAATGGCACCCTGGATCGTGACGCAGTTTTAATTTATTCTTATAATAATTGGATAAGAGAAATAAATATCACAGGACAGATACGACAGGACGGCCTAGTCTGTAGTTTTGTAAGTTTTGCTATTGCCTACTACTGTTAGTTACCTAGTCGGATATTTCATAGAGTAACAATTATCTGTTAGTTATAGTTTTTTATTTTATCTTCATCATCATCATCATCAGCCCGTACAACGTCCACCGCTGAACAAGGGCCTCCTCCCGAGGAAGGGTATTTGCCATTTACCAACCCGCCTGCCAAGCGTGGTGACTATTCACCACGCTTGGCAGGCGGGTTGGTGACCGCAAAATTATGTTGTACCACACAATAAAACGCTGCTGCCCTTTTTATGTTTTTACATTTTTATTCTGACAAGAATACAAGTGTATGTAAATACCTAAGTGCTGAATAAAATTCATTATTTTATTATTTCAGTACAAAAAATATTAACTAATTGTACTACTAAGTAAGTATATGTATTTTATCTAGGTCAGCGAGGAATTTAAGCCAGCGTCCGTTAGTAGCGAAAGCCTTGGGATACACTAGGTGACAATATCCTGCGATGGGTAAAGCCAAAAGTTGGTTGAAATGTTAGTACGTAGTAAGATTTTAATCGACATGTCGGGAAAAATCGCTCGTCAAGGCGTATCGTTGTTACAGAAAAAAGTTGCGTGATGTCGACAAATACCTTTCTTTCTATAGTATTATTATAGAGGTACATAGTGCTGCAGGTACACACATTGGTGTACAACATTAGTCTGGCACTTAGCCGATTCATTAGAAACATTTAAAAACAATAGAGTATATTGAATGAGCTTCCAAATTGGGCCGTTCCGTTCATTATTATGCAGTTAGTAAATATTTTATAAACAGGATTTAGAGTCCATAATTATATCACGGTCATATTCCGCGGCCAAACGACTCTTAACGCCTCCAAGAGGCTCTTGATAGATATATGAAGTCTTATTCCTGTTTACACGTTTAAATTCCCTTTACCGCCGTGTAAAATGCCGTCCGGGCCGAGCCGATGTGAGCCGGTCGGTTAGGACGTGTTTAGGTGGCCCCCGACAACGGCGAATCGAAGGAGTGTCCGGGGGGTTTTATGGGTGTAGGGTCCTCTCCTCGTGGTATGAGTTAGCATACCACGCTATGGAGAGGGCGAGTCCCACATATCCCAACGTCAACGCGTGAATACGCTGTAGCGGCGGTGGGAATGCGTAAATGCCTTTCCCACCGCACAAGAAAAGGATGTGTTTAGGTATTTAACCTAATCTTTTTAGGTACCTTTAAAAAGATGAGGTTTAGTAAATAAACACGTATAGTAGGTAAACTGACACTGGTGTTACACTTCAGTCCTCTAGCCAAATCTCACTTGCTTTCTGTATTATTTATATAATACTAGCGGCCCGCCCCGGCTTCGCACGGGTGGACTTTTATACCCTACCCCTGCCCTACCCTACCCCTACCCTACCCCTGCCCTACCCTACCCCTACCCTACTCCTACCCTACCCCTACCCTACCCCTACCCCTACCCCTACCCTACCCCTACCCCTACCCTACCCTACCCCTACCCTACCCCTACCCTACCCTACCCCTACCCTACCCCTGCCCTACCCTACCCCTACCCTACTCCTACCCTACCCCTACCCTACCCCTACCCCTACCCTACCCCTACCCCTACCCTACCCCTACCCTACCCCTACCCAAAAGTATCCTATGTCCTTTTCCCAGTTCTTAGCTACCTCCCTACCAATTTTCAGCCAAATCGGTTCAGCCGTTCTTGAGTTATAAATAGTGTAACTAACACGACTTTCTTTTGTTTTTAAAATGTATTCTGCTATTAGGGACGGAAACAAATCCAACAAATCAAAAACCATGGCAATCGGTCCAGCCGTTCTCGAGTTATAAGTGTTGTAACAAACACGACTTTCTTTTATATATATAGATTAGGTACCTAAACATTAAGGAATTCATGATAATATGATATCATATGTTATTTTTTACAAAATGTCAAGTGAATAAAGAACAGACATTTAATTAAGCATACCGTACAAGTAAATAACAGAAAACAATTTGTTAAAGACACAAAACAATTAGACGCTCTGCGTGTTTTACGGGTAAATGTTATGTAAGGTGAAGTAGCAAAAGCTTCCTAGCTACCTAAGTACATAACGTTCGACAGAAAAAAAAACAACTTAGTGATTCACAGACGGGGGTGATTGGATGATTGCAATATGATGGTACCTTGCCGTGCCCATCCATCAGCTGTTTCTCCCTAAGTTGCCTCTTACTACACCCATGGCAAAGCATATAGTGCCTCTTTAGACACAGCGCAGAAACATCAATATATTATGTAAATTGTATTATATAAATAAATAAATAATGAAAACTAAAGAAATTAAGCTGCTTATTATTGTTGAAAATTTAAATTCGATAGTTATTAAGTAGAACAACAAAGGTTTATGTGTTCGCAGTGACCAGTCTTACCCGGGTTGCTTCCGGTGGCTCCTAGCAACCCTGACCAGGTCACCTAGTTAAAGGCACTGCGTACATCGATCAGAATGTCATTTGCTATGTAGGTTAAAGGTAGGTCTATTATTACTATACAATTTTTACTGATGAAAATCATCTTAAATGTTTCGTTGGGACAACTTCCGTCGAGTCGTGGGATCGATTCCTGCAAAAAAAAAACAAACCTCGGAAAGTTTGTTCAATCACTGTTAACATTTACCCCTAACCCTATCTATGGTACGTTAAAACTCGTTGCATATTCAAAATCTCTTAAATATTTTTTCAACAATTTAAGTTAAAGCCTTTACCTAAAGAGAAAAAAAAATCTCTTTAGGCTTCTTTTCTTTTCTTTTAATTCACGCGTACCTACTATAGTAACATAACAGCCGTGTAGATTCCAGCTTATAATAGAACACCCCATATCTTCCTATGGGTGTCGTCAAAGGCAATTAAGAGACAAACTCCTGATGGATGAGCAAATACCATCTCAAATATACTCACATGTGATTCATATCACGAATATGCCTGCTAAGTAAAAAACGGGCTGATATATTAAAAAAAAAAGCAGTGAAATATTTAGATATTCACATAAAAGTTCTTGCTATGTGTTTTCAAAAACATCATGCTAGACCAAAATCTCTCATTGAAGCTTTTAACGATTATGTGGTAAGTATATGGTATATCTATACCTACTTAGCAATCGTGGTAACTACGGAATAGTTCTTGAGATAAGCGCATTCTTGCAAACTCTTTAGCTTTATATATTAGTATAATTATATTTATTAGGCTCGACACCGGACACACCGCTTGCGTAACGTAGAAGTGCGCGTGCACACGCAAGCGGTGTGTCCTGTCTCATACGGTTCCATACATTGCAATTCAGTGGTACGTGCAAGTCTACGCATACGCATCCGGTGTGCTTGAGACTTAAAGCTGGAGCTCTGCTCGTTTTTATGCCTCGGTCACCGTCGCAAGGTCGCTTGCCTTTCGATCTTTTATAGGTTACATTTCGGAGAATGTTCTCAAGAACTCCACAACCTGATACCACCATCTCCATTCTACTTCAGGACAAGCAGACGTACAGCGCAGTACCATCCTTATCTTGTGGACATTCGATCCACTCGTACCACGCGGTTCTCCTCCACCTTCATCATCTGCAATGCTAAGGTGTGGAACTCGCTGCCAGCTTCTGTTTTCCCCGAAAACTATAACCTGGATATCTTCAAGTCAAGAGTAAATAAGTGTCTTCTAGACCTTTGAGATCCATCGTCAGCCACATCGTCGCTTACCATCAGGTGAGATAGTGGCTAAACAAAGGTCTATCTAGAATAAAAAATAAAATAAAAAAATTCTCGGTGCAGTAGCAATAGCCTCGTGGGTCATATTACTATGTCCGTCCAAAAAAAAAAACACTATATTATAAACTTACCTTTACAATCGTTTTGAGAATGGCGTGTAATATTATTTTTACTCTGTAACAAGGTTACAGGTCATCGGCAAATCTCAAGTATAATTGGTGTTACATCAGTGAATCGACATAGATGTGTAATATGTGTGTCGCAGCCGTATTTTGTACTCCGCTGTATTATGTATGGTGCTTCTCAAATATATGCCGTCTTTATAACAGTACATAGATAGTATCGTGTGCAGTGATAACGTTATAAAGGAATATCTTTGTAAAAATAAACTTATTTATATCCTACTAATATTATAAACGTTTTTAAGAATATACTATAATATATGTTATGTTTATAGACTACTGAACGGATTTGGCTGAAAATTTGCACGCGGATGGTTTATAAGCAAGATTAATATTATATGATCCACAGGAGCATAATAACGAGGGTAAAATCGCAGGGCGCAGCTACTTAGTATCACGACATTTATTTAACTAAATATTAAATCTAAGTATACTAATATTTATAAAGCTGAACAGTTTGACTGTTTGTTTGCTTAAACTACCTAATCTAAGAAACTCCTGGTCCAATTTGAAAAATATCTTTCAGTGTTAGATAGACCATTTATCGAGGAAGGCTACAAGCTATATTTAATTACGGAACTCTTACTGGAACGGGAGTTACGCAGGCGAAACCGCACGCAGGAAACTATTATATAATATACACACGTGATGATCTAGACTGCTTCCTGAAATATTGGCTAAAATATGCTATCGAAAAGGTATTTTGGAAGAAATTGGGGGAAACTCTTTACCCAGCAGTGATACAGTGTGGGTTGAAAAAAAATAACTATCTTTCCGTACGCGGTTTCAGTCGCGAGCGTAATTGGGAGATTAGACGTACGACCGACAGCTTAACATGCTCACAAAGGCAAGAGTTTTTCAAGGGAAAAAATATTATAAATATTTTTTTTCGCGACCGGGGAATGCAACCCGGGACAACGGTAATAGGCTAGTTAACACTTTTTTTAAATTAATTTTATATGGGTGAGTATGGTTTTACTAGACTAAAAAAAATATGGTATTTTTTTGAGATCTAGATAGCGCAAAAATAAATATTTTTAAATGAACGTGACATTTAGTGATGAAAACGATGTAAGTAATTTTGCTGTATAGGTACATTATCTATGTCATTCCTAGATCGATGACGTCATGGCTCAAAAAAACGAATAGTAAAAGATCGCGTTCGTGTTTTTCAACTTGACCTATGAAGTCTCAAAATGGCTTAAAAGAAATCATATTAATGTTATATGCATAACCATCTTAAAGTTTTTTGAACAGAAATTATCATATTTATGTTGCAAATGTAATGATGTATGACAAATACTTTTAGAAATTAACATCATTGTAACATAATGTCATAGTTGGGGAATTGTTAATTCAATTGAAATACTTTTACACGGTGGATTCAAGACAATCAAATTATTTTGGCGATGACCCTAACGATTTACACAGAATTAAGAATCAACATCATCAGTTCGTATAACTTCCACTACTTCTGTAGTGGACCATGCGTCATTGTCTCCACAATTGTTCGGTGGGTTGGTGACCGCTGTTTTAGATTATAATACACAGGAATAGTATACAATCGCGAACAACGGCTTAACGTGCTTTCCGAAGCACGGAAGGTATTCCCTCAAGAAACCAAGCTCGGCAAGAACCTTAGATTTTACATTAAAATCGAACTAAAGATCTCCTTGCTTGAAATGAAACTTATATATTATTACTTCGCTACGAAGGCTTAAATAGTACGAGAAAACCAATAACAAAAAAAAAATGTATTTTTGACTTTCTGTTTGTTGCGAAAAATCTCCTAAACGTCTAGATCAGTATATCATAATTTCACTAGTTTACTTCTAATACATTGTAAGGGTACATACTCCATATTTTGTACTGGTTCTGTGTTTGTAACAACTTATTATACGTTTGGTGTCGTCATCATCATCAGCATCAGCCCGTTTAGTCCACTGCTGAACATGGGCCTCCTCCCGGGGGAGGGTATTTGCCATAGTCACCATTCTTGGCAGGCGGGTTGGTGTCAGTATTATGTTGTACCACACAAGGAAACGCTGCCCGTTCCTTGATATACGATTATTATAGATGATGTTAAACAATCGGGACCAATGGCTTAACGTGCTTTCCATGGCACGGAGGGTAGTCCCTCAACCAGCCAGACCCGGAAAGAAATTTTAGAATTTACACAAACATTTCATGTCCGGCGTGGGGATCGTACCCACGACTTCCGAGATTCAAAGCGAGCCAAATACCGCTACGCTACGAAGGTTGTCATATGGTATGCAATAAATGAATACTTATGAAAAATAACAATATACTTTTAACAACAACAAAATCAAAACAACGCTAACCATTACGCTTGTAAACCACGGGTCAACGCTATTTGAGACACAAAACTAAAATAATAATACGGAAATGCTCATATTGCCATCACATGTGAACTTAAAGAGTATCAACTTATGATGACCCCTAGTGAAAGTAAAATTGTTATTATTAGCTAAGGTTCTTGTGTTATTACGGTAACCATGCAGCCATGGAACCGAGAGACATTCCCACAATCATTCAAATTTATTAGGTGTTCATTTCGTAAGTGCTTAAAATATAATACACTAGCGACCCGCCCTGAGGTTCAATACTGATGTATTAAAAAAGCGCATCAAAATCCGTTGCGTAGTTTAAAAAAACTAAGCATACCTAGGGACAGACAACGGCAAGCGACATTGTGTTTAACCCACGACGCAAACACGACGAATTCTTTCACCATTAGAATGCTGAGTAACATAGGCTATAAAAGACCACCCCTGTGAAGCCGGGTGGGCCGTTAGTTACATATAATTACAATTAGTCGAAAATTATAATTTACTTCTCAACATACTTTAGGTACGTTGTTTGTTTGCAGTTCCTTCACACTGGGATTCCCTGTGTTGTAGGTCCAGGTTGTTTCGTTCCGTACCCAAGAAATAATTTTATATTCATTAATGAAGTGTTATTACTAAAGATAATTAAAAAAACACAATCGTTAGAATATTTCCCATTAATACTCTAACGATTGTGTTTTGCGTATGTCTGGGTCTGTGTGTGTATGTGTTAATTTTATTATAAGTATATATTACGCTAGTTCCATTCTTTTATTTTTATAACTGAGAGATGTAGCCATAATAAAAAGACATGACGAAAAGTGCCGCCAAAAAGAAAAATAAAAAAAATACCGGAATGTCGCACATTATCTAAACATGGGCACACACTAGTAGATCGTGATGTACCGCAAGAAGCTTCGACCGCGTTCCATGAGCTTATAACGTAACTCGGAGTAATAACAACACGCGCTAGCTATGTGTATTGATTACATACTGTCGTGCCAATCCGAAATTATGTACCTCGACTCAAGAGTGTTTAAGCTTCTTCCGCATCTTCAACAGCCCGTTTACATCCACAGTTGAACATGGGCCTCCTGCCCGGCTAGCATAGGCAGCGCGACTCGAGTAAAACTAAAAAAACGCACTGATACGTGACACTTTCTGCAATGTGATTGGTCGGCCTCCGTAGAGTAGACTCGAGTCGCGCTGCCTATGCTAGCCGGGCTGTTAACAGACCTGGGTAAGCGAGGGCTGTTGAGAGATAATAAAAAGCTTTTTTTATTTTTTATTAATTACAGTTTGACAATATTATTTCTACATACTGCTCCACAAAATGGGTTAAACAGTTTGACTGTAGACGAGTCGCAGTCGCTTTATAACTGTCATTTGTACATAATGTACATTTTTAACAATATGGTATGGTATTAACATTATGCATATAGTGGGACAAGTGGATAAAATAGCCACTGATATATTTTTTAAGTTTCGGCTTAAATTTTTGTTTATTCTATTTATACTTTGCGGAGCTGCTGAGGGGACCTGCGCTTTATACTAATAAGCAGTAGAGATGTTATATTAGGGAAATTTAAGATAATCCAATTATTGAATATATTAGTTATCGTATATTATGATACCATACCTATTACTGGGTATTAGTCAAATATTAGTGAACCGATTCATTATTAGCTACTCTATCTAATATTGATACCTGCGTTTATTCTCCATAATAATTAATATGAAATACAAGATTCTCGCGAATATGCACTTTCATTATTTTATTTACGTATGCCTATTACAAGAAGTGAATCGGTGATTACATTTTTCTTCATACTTTAACAGGCTTATCGGCGAGTGAGTGCGATGACCGAGGTCGGCAAATAGTACCTATAGTATAGATTAGCGAGGCGAGTCGCCTATTACGCTTCCCTATTATTTGACTGATACCTGGTAACCTATTACTCTAAACTCGCCTAACGGCTAAAGGTTGTATTATAATACCTGTACCTATTTCGAATATATTAGTCACATCTCTAATAAGCAGCAAAATCGTCTTAGGTCGTAACATAGTTATGTATGTTTAAAACATGAGCGTGTCGGGCACGCACATGAAATGATTCAGTAGCGATGCGTATCTAAAATGCATATTTTTAAATTAATAAAGTTAAATTTCATTTTGCGTTTTGTTAGGACGACTGTAACCATTTACATAAGTTAGTCGAGCTGTATGAAAGTAACTATCGAAAATACTTAAATACTAGAGGTATATATCACATTTTTTTATCAGAATTATTTTAGTAATATTTTAAAAGTTAAGGAGGTGGGACGCTCTTTTAACTTTGTATTAGGCTATCTCGAGACTGGGGGGTTTGATCTACATATTTCCAAGGCAGTTTTTGTTGCATTTTAACATACCTTTTCAACGATACCCTGCACGATGGGGTTAGCACAATTTTTTTAAATCACTTTTCACGTTGTATGGGAAAAAATGTAATTAGTACCTACCTAGTAATTTCGTTGTATGGATGAACCAAGTTTTGAAATTTCGATATACATACATCTCTCCAGCAATTTTCGTGACAATCGGTGTACGAGTACGAGCCCGGACAGATGAACGGATAAAAAACAGTTTAGCGTGATAATTAAAAAGTACAAAGTACTGATCGCTGATGCGAACTGATTCGATTAAATTATGTGCTAAAACAAAGTAAAGTAAAAAAAAAGTAAAATTTGTAAATACAAAATTTAAATGCAACTTTGGAGATATTTGTCGACAAGATTGATTCTTTCCCAACTATAATCTATTATAATGCTACATTATCCCTAAATGGCAGAGGCTATATCGATACTAATATTTAAAGCTGAAAAGTTTGTTTATTTGCTTGATCTCGCTAATCTCAGAAAAATATTTCGGCGCTGGTTAGCCCATTTATCGAGGAAGGCTATATTTTATTATAAAGTTGTCATAGGTACGGAAGTTTCGCGGATCAATACGAACGCGGAAAACTAATTTAATAATAAATTTCGTACGGTAATGGGAGTTACGCGGGTGAAACCGCGCGCGGAAGGTAGTCTGCAATAATATACAACAGTAACACTTAAGATAATTGAATGATGCACTGATACAAAGTAAACAAATGCATTCGTTTTGTATTAAACCTTCGTAAATTCAATCATATCAGTTTCGCGAGGATCGCAAGTGGGTTCCTATCCGCCTTTACCAATATTGTCTCAAATCAAACATGCTTCACAATCCTACAGATCTGCAGTTGCAATATTCTTTCATTATTTAAGTACAATAAAGGAATTGAATCTCTCATCTTCGGCATATCTGTCAATACATTTAATAAAATAGTAACTGGACATGGAAGTTATAAAAGGAAATAAGAATAAAATTTTATGAATACAATAGAACCCCTAAACTATGTTTGTTTTTGGCTCTTTCATTTGAGAGAACTTCTTAACTTCTATCTATGCATATAATAAAACTGTAGAGGTCGAATGTCCGTACCTACATAAAAAAAAACTCTCAAAACCGAGCTAAGGGTATGTTAGAAATAAAATAGAACAAATCCAGATTTTTCTCTGACTGTTTGTACGGGCTAATCTTACATCCCCGGTCAACATTTAAAGTACTTTAATCACAGAAAATGTATGAGCTTCCGGGGGATAGTAAACAAATCCGAAGGAATAACAAACACCACGGCGGCAAAGACGCATCAGCTAGTATATCATAATACTTACAATAAAAATGATTCAAAATGATTTTTTTTTAAGATTTCTAGCATTTTTTTTTAAAACTACTAATATTATTGTTAGCTAAGCTAAAATTCTTGTGTGTTACGAATAGGTTTACAACGGTAGTAGGGTGGGGTTCGAGCCAACTTACTCAGATCACCAATGCGCCTGCCAAATATTACTAACTGTAAGTATTTTGTGGCGTTTGCAGCTGTCGACTATGACTATTTTATTTATTTAAGACTTATTACTAAATAGTACATGGTGGACTTGATGCCGATGGCATTTTCTGCCAGTCAAACATAGGGTGGTGCAGAAAAATAGGGGTAGGTGCACAGAAATAACAAAGGTTTACAAAGAAAATGAATACCATATTGGTACATGAAATAAAATATACCAACATTCTAATATTATTATTATGTTGGTACATTTCACTGCCACGGGCCCATGGGGACCCGGTCATTTGAAAGGCATTCATGGGGCCGAAGCCAACATTGAAGAGGCCTTTGGTACCTTTTAATATCAAAGTGAGATGGCTGCATCTATGAGGGTCTATCCATTGATATACCATTGAGATGTACCAATGGACAGTCCTCCACAGATACGAAACTATTGCCGGAAAGGAAGAAACTTGGTTTGGGCTATACGGATGGGATGTTAAATGGACCGAATACTAGGCTATGGAGTGAGATCGGACATCTGCCTCGAAAACTCTCACATATTTTATATTGGCAGACGGTGACTCGCTGTCTGACGCTTATCTACGAGTTAGCTTCGGTGGGCCCCCTATCAAAAGCCACAACATGGTGGCCAGGGGGCAACACTATGCAAACAGCTTAGGTTGTCGAGAGGTGAGACTGCGGGGCGCAAGATCTTTATACAGTCAAGTGCCCCCGGCGTTATGACATTTTACACTTCCAACCTGGAGCATAGGTTCCGCTCTTGCAACTCCACTCTGGCCGGCCAGTTAAGGCAAGCTCAGAGGCAGGGGATGTGTCACTGTGTGTATGTGTGTGTAGTGTGCATGTCTGTCTGTCTCCCCGGGAGATAGGGTCCGTGGTGTCGCCACTCACCAACAGCTCGCCACAAGCTGCCCTGCGGTGACTGCTTGCACTGGATAAACCAGTGCCGCAAATCCCGACGCCGTAACATTATTATTATTATTAAGAGCCTACGTTGTCCCACTACGTTGTGTGCAGGGCAAAGGCCTCCCTTCCCTCCTTCCATCTCTCGCGATTTAGTTGGATTCACGAAACATTCTAATAATACATAGATAAATAATACGATACATATGTACTAATACTTTATTCATTACATATATTATAATACTATACATATATGAACTATGTCTACTCAAAAAAAAGAAAACAATCATCGCTACCGCGGCACTGCCAGTTGTTTAGAGACATGCTCGCGTAATTTTTTCTTAAAAGAGACGATATTTAGCCATTCTGCCTCCCTCAGGAAGCGCATTTCAAAGAAATATGAGAAAGACTGAACAAAGAAAGAAGAGTGAATAAAATCGGAAAGATTTTATGTTAGTTATTTCTCTAATTCATTTTTTTTTGTAACGTAAAGTTGTATAGATCTTTTTTATTTTCCCATGATGTAATATCATAAGAGAGCCATGCGTGAGCGTATGCTTAATAAGTGCTAATTACAGTTCGGTTTTTTTTTATTTCGCGTAGGGCGTACGAGAATTTGGAAAGTTTAGCTTTTATATTTTGTTTAGAGACTTCCAGTTTATGTGTGTATTAATAGAGAATAAACATTGTTCCATGTTCTATTCTCGTGTTTGCATTTTTAATAGTAAAGTTGAGATTTTTGTTATGAGTGAATAGTTATTAATTTGGTTTTCCTTCCAGGTGATTAATAGAGATAATGGAGTATTTAGTTTATCACTTACGCGTATATCTGCACTATTTTTGCATGAACAGAGTAAATACTTAAAGAGACATCATCAGCAAATGAAACGCAGGGATCAGTTTTAGTTTTTGGTAAGTCGTTTATGTATAATTATAAGGAATTAAAGGCTTCCAATAAAACTCATTTTTATTTTTAAATCGTTTTTAGTTTCTATTGTTACATGTTCTATTATTTTATTTATATTTTCTATTTCCTGTGTCTTTTGATCATTTTGTATAGGTTTTCTTCCAGGTTCCAGATTCCGGGAATTGTATTTTTTTTTGAAGGTCTGTCGGGTGTTTTCTTTGTGATATTATATTGTACTTATTGTTATTTTCACGTAAATGCTTGAAAAAGAGCTTTTCCCGTTGAACGGTGTCACCTAGGACGCTCAAGTAGTCGAACATTACCGTGTTGTTATTGGTTAAGAATTTTTTGTTCAAAAGAAACATAATATTCTACCGCAGTTGAGCTTAAAGCTTCAAATCTTTTATTTAGCGTATAGGGGTGCTTAACTGTTTTAAATGTTGCCAGTCTTTGGTATTTTGCAGCGGCATTCTTGATATTTCCTAGAGTTCTTATTGTATTAGTGTTATGTTGGTAAAATACTCATTTGTTTTATTTGCGCATTGTACAAAAAAAAATAGCGTTATCACATTTTGTAGATTTATATGACTCCAATATAATTCCATACTTGCCGCCTTCTGTTATAAGTAGTTAATGATAAATAAAAAACAAAAGAGTCAGCGCATAGGGTTAGTACGCTTCATAAGCCGCTTAACTGGTGAAGTAACCATACATAATCATCGTCATCAGCCTCTATAACGTACACTGCCGAACATGGGCCTTCCCCCAGCGGAGGGTATTGCCATAGTCACCACGCTTGGCAGACGGGTTGGTAACAGCAATATTATGTTGTAACACTCAAGACAACGCTATTGCCCGTTCCCCGGTATACGATTAATATAGTATAGATGATGTTATTGCAGTCGGGACAGCTTAACGTGCTTCCCTTACATAATACCACAGCCAAATATTTTTTATGTTGTTTCATACGTGAGCAAAGTTGCCAGAGCACACTGTGGGAAGGGGAATATGTGGGGTGACGGGGGACAGCTAGTGCTGTACCTACATCTACTGCAGGGGCACTAGCTGTGTTTTTATTAGGAGCCTCTGCCACTGAACATCAGGTAGCTAAAGGTTAATGGCCTGGTCACATATAAAAATGATCAAATTAGTGAAACGAAGCTATAAAAAAAAATACTATAATTGGTATAGCGAAGTCGGTTAACCCAAGTATGTCAACGACACTTTATACTTTTGCACTCGTCATTACTAAGGCAGATAACCTGTACTACTGCAGGTGACTGTACTCCAGTAATCTAAACATCGTCAATGAGAGAAACTGTGCGAACGTCGTGAATGGAATCAACATTATGCAGTCGGTGACGTTTGGCACAAGTTAAAAACTGCTGCGAATCTAAAAACAAATGTTATCAAATTTACTTTTAGTGCGGTTTTGAATGGCTTTTATGTTAGTTTCTAATTAAAGGTAGATAAGTTTTAATTTTTATTGTAGATTTATTATAAGTAGATAGATGATTATTATAGATATGATTAATGCAAAATATGTTTTAATGGTTTTAGAAAAAAAACAAGTAAAATTAAAGTAGGTATTAATTATATTATTATTTAATGTTTTTAACAAACACAACTGTAAGAGTTTAATTACTCCCGTACGCAAGAATAACACTTGTGACTTGAGTTTACTTGAGAATGTCAGGCGCCACTTTCATAATTTATTTAGGTACTAGCGGCCCGCCCCGGCTTCGCACGGGTGGACTTTTATACCCTACCCTACCCCTACCCTAACCCTACCCTACTCCTACCCTACCCCTACCCTACCCCTACCCTACCCCTACCCTACCCCTACCCTACCCCTACCCTACCCCTACCCTACCCCTACCCTACCCCTACCCTACCCCTACCCTACCCCTACCCTACCCCTACCCATACCCTACCCCTACCCCTACCCTACCCCTACCCTACACCTACCCTACCCTACCCCTACCCTACCCTACCCCTACCCTACCCCTACCATACCCCTACCCTACCCCTACCCTAACCCTACCCTACTCCTACCCTACCCCTACCCTACCCCTACCCTACCCTACCCCTACCCCTACCCTACCCCTACCCTACACCTACCCTACCCTACCCCTAACCTACCCCTACCATACCCCTACCCTACCCCTACCCTTCCCTACCCCTACCCTACCCCTACCCTATCCCTACCCTACCCTACCCTACCCTACCCTACCCTACCCTACCCTACCCTACCCTACCCCTACCCAAAAGTATCCTATGTCCTTCTCCCAGTTCTTAGCTACCTCCTTACCAATTTTTAGCCAAATCGGTTCAGCCGACTTTCTTTTGTTTTTAAAATGTATTCTGCTATTCGGGACGGAAACAAATCCAACAAATCAATAACCATGGCAATCGGTCCAGCCGTTCTCGAGTTATAAGTGTTGTAACAAACACGACTTTCTTTTATATATATAGAAGATTACCATATTGACAGTTAGACCCTACTAACTCACATATGAATACTTAAAGCTAAACTGTATTGTTCTTGCAAACCTACCACTGTTAGTGGATCTTTTTGTTGTTACTGTAACATTCACCTGTTCATCCATGGTCGATACACTCCAAAAATAAATAAGACAATTTATAAACAAGTCAGATTAAGAGTAGAAGGAATAATAAGGCAAACCGACAAACTCATTTTCTTATTATATTGTATGTTTTTTTTATTATTTAACAGAATATCTATATATGGTTTTATTTAATTAATTAATATGGTCTTTGTTTAAAACAAAATCACGATGAAAAATGTAGACACGTGAGAAATATAAAAATATGTATTCATAACAATATATTAAACATGAACTCATAACGATATAACGACAATATAATAATTATGTGGGTAAAGAAAGAAAATTGTTATAATAAAAATAATTATTTTAGATAATAATATATAAGTATATTAATATAATTTAAAAAGCAATTAAATGACTCCTAGCTATATAGGTACTTGCTCTTTTATTAATTAAATTAATATCTAACATAAATAATAATTAAACTTAAAAAAACATATAATGAACTACCAACTTTTAATTTTCCCTTTCTTTGGATGTACATAATAATATTATGTGTTTATCCTCGAGGTCTCCTTCACTTGGAGCTCAATTCAGGGTGGTCTCTTTCGAAAGGATTGCGGAATATTTCCATTTCAAATTTTATGGCAACTTTGTGTAATTATCGCTGTTACAGAATTTCCGCTACATCCCACACCTTGCATCGCGAATGATATTCCTTCGCGTTACCTTACGTAAGTTGAGATTCTAAGCCGTATTGACGTAATCCTACGTGTGCCGGTCTTAGTATGAGCATCACAGTCCGGTAGACAGACCTTTGACTAACAGATCACGTTATGTAAGGAGCATAAAGCTAAAGATACGGATACAATATGATGCACTTGTGTGTATCGTTTGGAATTAAACCAAGCGTTATATTGCCTTAAAGGCGCTGTAGTACCTACTAGCACAAACGGGGTTAGAATTCGACGCACCCTCCGGCGGAGGCCTGGGCTTCTAATAGTAGGAGAGCTGGTACCATTTTTTTGGTAGGTATTTGAGCCAAGTTGAAAATCTGTCAAATAATTCTCCTATTATATAAAAAAAAATTAGGGGTCTTAGACCCGCTACTCACCAGCCAGGTCTGCTGTTCCGTGTTGGGGTATATTAGGAGAGGTATGTGACAAGTTTTCAGCATGTCTCAAATACCCACCCAAAAGTTGGTGCCAGCTCTCGGACTATAACGGTACTGCGAGATCCCGTTCTTTTGTCTCTACAGCGCAGCGGAGCATTGCTAGTAGAAAATCTAACGCAATGAAATAGATACTGGACATTTTTGTCACATGATTAAACGGGCGCAGAAACAGATAACGGGCATTTATTGGTTGAATCTTCTTTGAAACGACTAATTCGATTGTTCGGATTTCGGTACCTTTTTTCTTATAAAGATTACTAGCAGAGTTTTTGCAGTCTACTAGTATTCTTGTTAACCCCTCGTGCTAAGCTAAAATGCTTGTGTTACGAGAGGGTTCACGTCGGTAGTGCAATGGGTAGGGTTTGAACCGGCGACCTCTAGATCACAAGTCCGACGCCCTAGCTATTGGGCTATGGCCGCTTAAACCTTGTAGAAAGCATAGCGATTTTAATTATCATCATCATCAGCCCGTACAACTTCCACAGCTTAACAAGGGCTTTCTCCCGAGGAAGGGATTTTGTCATAGTCACCACGCTTGGCAAGCGGGTTGGTGACCGCAGTATTATGCTGTAACACACAAGGAAACGCTGCTGCCCGTTCCTTGCTATACGATTATTAAAGATATGTAATAACAACCGGTGCCAATGGCTTAACGTGCTTTCCGAGGCACGAAGGGTCCCTGGTCCCTCAACCAAACAGACCCGGAAAGAAATCTTAGATATTACGCCGCACTTACGCCTTACGAGAGTCTAATACCGCCGTTGACTACCCTCCGTGCCTCGGAAACAGGTCAAGCCGTTGGTCCCGTTTCTTAAAACATCATCTATAATAATCGTTATCAAGGAACGGGCAGCAGCATTTCCTTGTCGATGATCAATCCTAGCTCTTCACGGAAACGCCTTTGTACCAGGGTTTTCTTCTCTTGCTTTAGTCGTTTCTTTTCTTCACTTGTGGCTGACCATGTTTGGAAAGACAGATTATAGGAAATATGTAAAATCATTTCCATACAACGAATCCAGGCGTGCAAAGTAGACAGTCAGTATTGATAAGAATCTTCATTTTCAGGCCTAGCTGTCACTTTTGTCAAATCGTTCATTTGGCCTGGAGTAGCTCCACATATTGTACATGTGGAACCCGAAGGCGTATCTGTTAAAACCTGAGCTACTTTACCATCTATCATTGTAAGGAAGAGATCATGCTTCACTTGCACTCCCTCACCTTCTTTGTTAATTAATGATGGACTCAAGGAATTTATTTGACCCTTTATTTCATCCACAACGGCTTTAGTTTTCTCGGGAGTTTCTTTACAAAATTCTATTAATATAGGCCGGCAAACGAACAGATGAAGGTACCGGATTTTGCCAGACAACATCACCTGTTAGCTCGTTAATTAACTTAATAGGCACCAAAGAAGTGATAAATAAATTCGAATCAGAAATAAGTTCAGACTCTTCTGGCAGTTTCTGTTTGTACTGGCTTTGACCGGATGAGCCTTCACAGCCCCATTTACTATACAGAAGTAAGTTATTCAATCCATTCCTATAGACTGAATCTATTGTCAATATTCTAGCTGCAGTGTGATCTAATAAATCTTGAAGTCTTACTATTTTTGCACTTGTGTCTGTAATTTCTATGGCTGAAGACGGTGGAAAGCAAGTAGTTTTAACTTCTTGCACTTTGTAATATGGCGGAAGCACAAAACATTTTCGTTCGTTCTGTTACATCCCTAGCTACTGGGTACATAATGCTTAATAAGCTACCTAGTACTTTTCCATGTTATGAGGTTATATTTCATCATTGTAATTGTCTTTATAATTAATTATTAATTTCAACCTCAGTTAGAGTTTAGACGCGGAGTAAACCGGATGGCTCCTGCCTTACCGTAATTCGGAAGTCATCGACATATAGGGCAGTTTATACCTTTTAAATAGTATAATAAATAGTGTGTGTGGAATTTTGAGTTTTTTTTAAAAGACTAACGGGATCGGCCTCCTAACAACTGGTGTCAGAAGTGGGATACCAGACAGAAAGCCTTCATACGGCACTGGTATCCGAATTTTAAAGAGCCTTGATCCCCGTTAATTGGACGACGATAAGCCTCAGCTCTCCAGCGCGAGCCCGCTCCAGCCTTCGTGGACGACGATAAGCCTCAGCCCTACAGCGCGAGCCCGCTCCAGCCTTCACGCACATCTCCGAGCCAAATCACTCCGCCTGGTCGACGGTAAGCCTCTGCAGCAACAGCTCCAGCCCGCACCAGCAAAATCTGTAAAACCTAACTCACCTAATTCTACTATTTCATTCAACTATTTTCTATGTCCATTTCTATATCTGTATATTCATAGTCCCACGGGAACTGAACTTCTAGAAAGCAAAAGAACACAACACGTGTAAAATTGCAAGCCCGCAGTTACGCTACCTCAACGAGTCATATTGCACCGCGATTCCAGATACCTCCAAGGATGAATATGACACGAATCGTCGCATTCCTGTGAGTTTTATGTGTTGTTTATTGTGATTGTGTATTTTATTTCTATTTCAGTATTTTTCTTTTACTTACTAATTTTTTTCAGACTTCAATTAACTTTTGTTTCACGCTGTCTCAATCAATATATGTGTTTGTGTTAATACTATTTCAATTTCTTGTTTAAGTTAAAATGTCGGTTAAATCAGAGAAAGACTCGTCTGAAAAAGTCACATTAGTATTTTTAACTAAGTTTATTAAAAGTTACAATGGAGATAAGGAATCCTTACCCGCATTTCTCACAAACTGTGATAATGCAATGTCTCTCGCTAATCCCGATCAACAAGTGATACTTTGCAAATTTATAATTTCTCAACTAGAGGGAAAAGCCCAAGTTGCGTGTAGCCTAAAGAAATTTTCTGAGTGGTCAGAATTAAAACAATTCTTACGTAAAACTTTTGGCGAGAAAAAACACGCCACTCATTTATTAGTGGATTTGCAAAACTGCAAACAAGAATCGTCTGAAGATGTGACAAAATTTTCATTAAGGATAGAGCAAATTCTAACAAGGATTCAATCTGATATCCACTATAATTGCAAGGAGGATACAGAAATTCATGGTAGAGTAGCCGCCATGGAGGATCTTGCCTTAAATTCATTTATGCTAGGACTCAATTCTTCTATTTCTAATATAGTGAGATGCCGAAATCCATCAAATCTTAGTGAGGCAATACAACACGCTATTGAGGAAGAAAAGCTTTATAATTTAGAACACTACTCTGCTAAATCAAATTATTCTAAGTCAAAATCTTGTTCTATTTGTAATAAGTTAGGACATACTAGTTCTAATTGTTATAAATCAAAAAATAAAAATAACTTAAATGATAATCAAACTTTTACATCTAAACCTAAACCTTATCAAAATAATTATATGTCAAAAAATAATTTTTCTAACCCTAAATTTAATTCTAATGTTAAAACATGCTCTTATTGTAAGAATATTGGGCATACCATTGAGCAATGCCGCAAGCGTCAATATAATAATTTACAACGGCAAAATAATTCTAATCAAAATAATTCTAACTCTAATTCTAAGCCAAGTTCAAGTAGTGCACCTGTACACATGATGTATCAGAGCAATGACGCAATTGATAATGACCAAATTTTAAACTAAGAAAGATTTCGGATTCGTGTCTGCCGAAATCGTATCATTTAAATGACACGAATAAAAGTACTATGTCCTATACATCTCAGTTTCCAAAAAAGGATCTGAGTCCTACTATATCTTGTACATCTCAAAACTCAAATGAGATACTACCTAATTTTACTAAATCATTTACTAAGCCTTATACTAATTCTTATACTAAATCTTATACATCTCAGTTGCCTAAAGAGGACCTGAGTCTTACTAAATCTTGTACATCTCAGTTGCCTAAAGAGGACCTGAGTCTTACTAAATCTTGTACATCTCAGTTGCCTAAACAGGATCTGAGTCATACCAAATCCTATACTAATTATAATCCTAAATCTTATACAAACTCTTATGCTAAATCTGATATTAATTCTAAGTCTTATACTATGTCTTATAATCTACCTAAACAAAATACGTGTACCGTTAAACCTAACTCAATACCCGTCTTCGAGACTACTATATCACATAAGGTTTCCTTACCATATATCGAGTTATTTACAAAACATTCTAATTATCTTAAGTTACTTATCGACACCGGCGCTAGCATCAGCCTGGTTAAGGAGTCTTGCCTAACAAATAAATCCAACCTTCTCTCCGATAAGGTGCAAATAAAAGGAATAAATGATAATAATTCGCACTGCGAAACATTAGGTTCAGTAAATTTACCATTCCTATTATTAAACACACCTCATGAGCATAAGTTCTATGTCGTGAATGATAATGTTAATCTTAAAAATTTTGACGGTATTATAGGTACGGATTTTTTACGAATTTTCAAAGCCAACATAGATTATAATTCGAAAACAATTAATTTAAATGGGTATAAAATTTCAATACTATTTCATCAACCTACTTATATTATTCCGGCTCGTTCCGAAGCCGTTATCGAATGCGCTATATCAAATTACACTCCCGAGCTTTATCACAATAGTGAAGGTCTCGTATTAGATCACACCTTAAATAATGGTGTTTATGTCGCAAATTGCATTGTCTCTATCAAACCGAATAGGAAGGTCAATGTTACTATTTTAAATACTACTGATATTGACGTACAAGTCAAAGATTATGTCGTAGAGTTGACACCTATTGAACGTAATAGGGAATACCTTAAACTATCTCATCATATTAATACTATTTCTTATTCTAGTTCTTCTAAGTCTGATCGAGTTAATAAAGTACTAAGCTCAATTCGTTGTTCTCATCTTAATGATGAAGAAAAGAAATCTCTTCTCGATTGCTGTTCTGATTATACAGATATTTTCTATGTTGAGGGTGAACCTCTTTCTTTTACTAATGCCATGGAACATACAATTGACACGGGCAACGCGGCGCCTATACATGTGAAGTCATACCGTTTCCCTGAGTGTCACAAAAAGGAAGTAGATACCCAAATTCGTAAGATGCTAGATCAAAATATTATTCGTCCCTCTGTTTCGCCTTGGAGCGCCCCTGTATGGGTTGTTCCCAAAAAAATGGATGCTTCCGGAAAAAGGAAGTGGAGAATAGTGATAGATTATCGCCGTCTCAATGATGTCACTGTTTCAGAAAGTTACCCATTACCTCTTATCACTGATATTCTCGACCAGTTGGGTCACTCTAAATACTTCAGCACACTTGACCTTGCAAGCGGATTTCATCAAATAAAAATGGCCGACAAGGACGCGCCTAAAACTGGTTTTACTATTTCTACTAATTCTAGCATGTCTGGGCACTACGAATATACTAGGGTCCCATTTGGACTCAAAACAGCTCCTAGTATCTTTCAGCGCCTCATGAACACGGTATTGTCAGGATTACAAGGCCTACATTGCTATGTCTATCTAGATGATTGTATCATCTATAGTTCAAATCTAAACTCGCATATGGAAAAGTTAAAATTAGTATTTGACAAACTACGTGAGTTTAATCTAAAATTACAACCTGACAAGTGTGAGTTCCTAAGACGTGAAGTAACTTACCTTGGTCATATTATCACCGATAAAGGTGTTTCGCCTAACCCTGACAAGGTCAAAGCTGTAGCTCAATTTCCAATTCCTAAAAACCCTAAAGAGATCAAATCATTCTTAGGTCTTATAGGTTACTATCGCCGTTTCATTGATAATTTTTCTAAACTTACCAAGCCACTTACCTCTTTGTTAAAAAAAGATGTCTCATTTCACTGGTCCACAGATCAACAACTTGCTTTCGATCTACTGAAAGAAAAATTAATAAGTGCACCTATACTTCAATATCCAGATTTCTCAGAGCCATTCATAGTAACGACAGATGCGAGTAATTACGCAGTTGGTGCAATACTCTCCCAAGGTCCTGTAGGAAAGGATAAGCCGATAGCATATGCGTCACGCACACTGAATCATGCCGAAGGTAACTACTCGACAACAGAAAAAGAATTGTTAGCAATTTTATTCGCTGTCAAAACATTTCGTCCTTACCTGTACGGTAATAAGTTTAAAGTCGTTACTGATCACAAACCACTGGTCTGGCTGTTTAATGTCAAGGACCCAGGTAGTAGACTGATTCGTTGGCGACTCAAACTCGAGGAGTATGATTATGAAATTATCTATAAACAAGGTCGTCTTAATTCTAATGCTGATGCACTGTCTCGATGTCCTGTTAATGTAATTGACATTAACAATTTAAATAATTTATCCTATGACCAATATTTTAAATTAAATTTTACGAATCGTCTTCCCATTTCTAATACAATTATTGAAGAATGCACACAAAGTTTACATTTATCTAAATTAAAAGCTATTGTGTGTCCTGTCTCTTTACATTTCGATTATTCTATGCCTCATGTCGAAGAAATATTATCGCAATTAGATAACTCTAATGTATTGTTAGAATCTGAACGTGAACCACTCACGATTCAATCGATAGTCGATAAAAATAAAACCTTCTATTTCTTATTTACTAAAGTCCATCACTACGAAGATACTAAATTCAAAGATATCTATGATTTGTTGATAAAACTAAGAGATAAAATTTTAAATGAAAATTCAGATGTGACTGAATTGGCAGTCCCTGACTTCTCTGACCCATTTTCTAAGTTAGCTTATACTAAAATTTATAATATGATTTCCTATATCTTTCATATGACTAACATTAAAATACATATATATAAAAATCAATTAATTTACCCAACTCCGGTTGAAGTTCCTAAAATATTAAAGGAAAATCATGACTCACCTATCGCGGGTCACCCAGGGTCAAATCGAATGTTTAAACGAATCAAAGCCGCTTACTATTGGAAAGGTATGCGTTCTGATATCGAAACTTATGTCAAGAAATGTCAACTATGCCAAGTCAATAAGCCATTAAGGATGTCGAATAAAGCTCCAATGGAAATAACTTCCACCTCTACTAGACCTTTTGAACGTTTAGCATTGGACATCGTTGGTCCTTTACCCGAAGCGGGTTATCAAAAATTTAAGTTCATCTTAACACTACAAGATGACCTCACGAAGTTCTCAAGTGCCTATCCCATGGTTTCAGCCACGAGTGAAGAAATTGCTCGAAATCTTGTACATTTTATGTCCCATTTCGGTTTTCCTAAAACTATTCTTACCGACCTCGGTACATGTTTTACTTCGGACTTATTCAAGCAGTTGACTGAAATCTTAAAAATAAAATCTCTATTTAGTACTCCATATCATCCGCAAACAAACGGAGCCCTTGAACGATCTCATTCTACGTTAAAAGAATATTTAAAATCATTTACTAACGAGAATCAAAATGACTGGCACTGTTATTTATTTACTGCTATATTAACATATAATACTACACCTCATTCCACTACTAATTTCACTCCATACGAGTTACTATATGGTTATAAGCCAATGATACCTAGCTCCTTATTCGAAACGAATAGTAACACCACTTATAATGAATACATTCGTGCTTTACAGTATCGCATGCGCTTTAGTCGCGAAAAAGCCATACAAAATATAAACAACAGTAAAGAAAGATCAAAACAATACTATGATTCTAGTTCACGCGAAACAACATACAAAGTCAATGATTTAGTTTATTTGAAACATCATCATAGACTTCGTAAGGCCCTATCTCCCGTGTGGAAAGGTCCTTATAAAATTATAAAAGTTCATAGTAATCATAACGTTACTTTACAAGTAGGTCGTAGACATATCAAATATCATGTTAATGAAATTAAACCTGCCACATCCTCTTAACATATTTATGTTTCTTTTCAGAACTCTATGCTATGGTCTTCTAAGCCCTAGCCACGCTGAATCCAGAATAGTTCCTATAACTCATTCTCCCGGAATTTATTTCGAGCCTACAATTGATATAACCTTTTATAATGACTACTGGAAGGTCATTACATATATTGACTTAATAAGTTTGGACCCTTATCTAAATAATATCGAAAGTTTATTACAACGTTCTTTAGATCTTTGTACTAAAATTCAATCCGAAAATCTCTCCCAATGTAAAGACTTTTCAAGTCCAATTGAAATATTAATCCAATCTAATTATATCAAATTGCAATCGTTATCACATATCGTGAGTACTCAAGCTCCGACTAAAGTTAAACGATCTTTAGAATTCGGTGGCGAAATTCTTAAATTTTTCTTTGGTACTTTAGATGCCGATGATGCTCGAAAGTATGATGCTGCAATAGAGTCCTGTCGCAAAAGTGAGACAGAACTATTTCATTTAATTAAGGATAATATTCATATAATAAAATCGACTATAAATAATTTTAACTCTACTATCTCTAAATTAAGTCAAAATGAAATGAAATTAAATATCCAAATTAACGCCATGAACGAGATATTATCTCAAGTGACGAAAACGGAAAATGTACTTCTTTATATTTCTAAGATAAATAATTTACTAAGTCTAATTGAAAGCTCTCTACTTTCTATTTCTAATTTCTTAGATACTACGTTAAATGCTATATTATTTTCTAAGGTTAATATTCTACATCCTAGTATTTTAAGCCCTTCAAATCTTTTTAAGGAACTATCTGAGCATAATAGTCAGATAAGCAAAAGATTGGACTTTCCAGTCCCGTTAAATATAAATAACATTCATTCTTTAATTGACGTATCGCAACTTAGTTCTTATTACTATAAAAATAAGATTATTTTTGTAATGCAAATTCCACTGATAATTCCTGATAAGTTCACTGTGTATAAAATAATACCTTTGCCAACTCCTCACGAAGATGCATATTCGCATAGCAAGACTTTCGCTCTGATTCAACCGACAACCTCTCATATTGCATTAAGTGACGACAGAATGCATTATACTATGTTAGACAATTTGGATGACTGTAATTATATTGATAGCAACTATTCTATTTGTAAAATGATTTCTATATACTCTTGTGTAAGTAATCCTAATTGTGAATCAAAGTTATTAACTGAAGTGACACTATCGTTACCTTCAGAATGTAGTGCTAAAATGTTATTCGGTCAAATTGATATTTGGCAAAAAATTAAAAAATAATAGGTGGATTTATGTACAATCGGAATTAAACAAATTAAGTGTAAAATGTGATGATGATATTAATGATTATTCTATTGTCGGCACAGGAATTGTAAAATTAACAGAAAACTGTATCGGTTACTCTAAAACTATTCAACTGATACCGTCTACCTCTTATTCTATTTCTATTAAGTCTCCTATAGATATAAGGTTTGATATAACACAGGATGACTGTTGTAAAAAGGACATATTTAATAAAACCTTGCCACAGTTAACACCAATTTCTTTAACTAAAATTAATTTAGATTCATTAAAATATCAAACTCATCAATTAAATAAATTAGAAGATGAATTAAATAATCTTCAAAATGAGTCTCATTTTATTAAATATGGCCTGTACTATTCTACATTTACATACATTTTAATTGTATCCTTATTTTTGTACCTAGCTTATAGATTGTATAAGTTTTTCAGAAACCGTAATAATTCAGGATACTGTATTCAAATATTCAATCAGTGTCATAATAAAAAGTCTATTAGACATAATTCTAAAATTACTAGTTCGATTGAGATGACAGATATGTCTACATCTGATGATGATAAATCAATCAAATCTTTGCCAAATTTAACAAAATGTAAACCTTATGGCACTGTCCATAAAATTAATCTTCCATCGGGTAGAAACCTTGGAAATTACTAGAATTTTATATTGTCTAAATAATGTTGCTATATTTTTATTATTCTAGTATTTTACTATTTTTATTATTCTAGTGTTTTACTATTTTTTATTCTAGTTTTGTAATAATTATAATGTTTTATGATTTTGTAAATGTAGATGACTTCACTTCAATTTCAATTTTTCTATATCTCTCTACTTCGCTTATCCTAATTTTGATAATGCTCCGTCTTAAGGGGGGGGCTGTTACATCCCTAGCTACTGGGTACATAATGCTTAATAAGCTACCTAGTACTTTTCCATGTTATGAGGTTATATTTCATCATTGTAATTGTCTTTATAATTAATTATTAATTTCAACCTCAGTTAGAGTTTAGACGCGGAGTAAACCGGATGGCTCCTGCCTTACCGTAATTCGGAAGTCATCGACATATAGGGCAGTTTATACCTTTTAAATAGTATAATAAATAGTGTGTGTGGAATTTTGAGTTTTTTTAAAAAGACTAACGGGATCGGCCTCCTAACAGTTCGTTAAATTTCTCAAGTACAAATATTGTGCTTTCGTTAAATCCAAGTCAATAAATACGCTCAATGCTTCTTCATCCGTTAACATTTTGGTCTGCCTTGCGTCTTCTATGAGACTCGAAAATAAGGTCTTATTTTCACTGTCAGCAAACCTTAATGTTTCCACAAGTTTAGCTTCTGTTCCTTCTCCTATCGAACGTAACCCTTGAAGATATGCATTATAGACGTGTTCAAATCCATATTCATTAAGTAACATTGTATTTTTTCTTCTTTTACTGGATTCTGACAAGTCTGGATAAGATACGCACGGTCTTCCACGTTTCCCAGAAGAAGACGATGGTGTGGAGATGGTTGTAACGTCTTCAGAGTCCGGTAAAGTTATTGAATATTCTGATTCCAACCAATTACTGTTCTTCATTAAAAATGTATCCTTGTTCCGTGAAGCTTCGTTCCAGCGTTTATTAAAAGCGGGAATAATATGTCTTTGAAAATCACTGAGGATGAAACATAAGTTGTCTTCAGACACATGATATTTTTCTTGCAAAACTGTTGATAATGCTTCCAATGATTTTCCTCCTTCGATATACGAAAGTATTATTTCACGTTTCGAACACTTGAAAGTAGACATTTTGAAGAGTCAACAAATGTAATTACACTTCTGTTAATTCACCACTATTTTGTTATTTACACTGGAATGAAATCACATACTATTTGAAATATGAGGGTAGTGTGCATTTTGTTGATTAATATTTTCACACGCAACATGAGTGCAAAAAAGATAAATGCCCTAATATCAATGATAAATTACAAAACTTACCGCAAACTATTGATGTAAACAGCAACATTTCAAACCGCAATAGATAGCGAGCGGTTTTCCGTTTTCTGACTCTTATCACATTTTTATTAATTACTCCGAAACCCGCAAATATCCGCAGCTGTTATTATTTGATTATGTTTATGGATAGTTAGGCTACAAATCAACATTAAATGTAAAGCAGGGGTAAACGTGGGTAACTGTCAAAAGTCTCGTTGAACTTTAAAAAAACTTTTTTTTCACTATATTTTATTTTGCAATTATTTTAAGGTGAACCTTAACGTAACATTAAATACATATTAGCTGTTTCATATTCTTCAAAAGACGAGGTTTCCAGAAATATATAATACATTATACCTTTTCCTGTAACGTATAACAATAAAATCAATTTAAAAGTGATGAAGTGAACGGGCCTGACATGGACGTCCGTCAAAACTATAAAGTTTGTGGTGTTGTAAAAAAATCATTTCATTTAATATTTATAATTTTTTGATATTATAGTCTAGTTTGGTCCTTAAACTATTGAGTAAAATAAAAAAAACATGCCAGTAGCGACATTGACAAAAACCATTTTTAATCAGCAGTTGTTCTACGATTTTCCATAGTGCGCCGCCGCGCCGGGCGATAAGATGACACATGTGGTCTAGGTTATGCAATTTTCAAACTAATGTTGATTATGAAGAGTGCATTTTACAGTGTCATGGGTTGGAATGGGTTACCCTGTTACCGTGTTACAGGGTATTGAAAGGGTAAGCTGTTCGGAAGCAGTTACATGACACCTGTTCGAGGGTGTACCATGCATCGTAGGGTTTTTTTTTAAGCGCTTAAAAAAACCCCTTCAAAAACCCCTTTAACGAGTACCCGGCCGGTCCCTGGTTACAACATAATACTGCGGTCACCAACCCGCCTAAGCGTGGTGACTATGGCAAATACCCTCCCGAGGGAGGAGGCCCATATTCAGCAGTGGACGTTATACGGGCTGATGATGATGAATGCAGCTTTAATAATACAGTAACAATAATATAAGAAATGCGTTACAATAATAGCCTTTATAAGAATGAAGACATTTTTATTGAAATCGTAATAATGTCGTTACGTGATTGATCCAAATTTCCTTCCTCAATGTATTAATTTCTTAACAATTCTTTTCTCGGTCAACCTTCCAGGCGTCGCCCGGTGGGGCTTCCGAGATATCCCTGGAAGGATGAAGTCGCCAAAGACCTGAAAGAGCTGGAAGTGCCCGACTGGTCAGATTTGGCACAGAATAGAGAAGAATGGCGCACTTTAATGTCGGAGGCCAAGATCCACTTCGGGTCGCTGAGCCAGCGAAGTAAGTAAGTAATGTATTAATTTAAAGCAACGGAAGACCTTTTAAAGGCTTATGGTAAAGAACACTTAGACAAACATGTTATAATTAATCTCCCTCTTGCTTGCAATAAAATAATAAAGCGTTAATTACATTACGGCTTCACGTAGGTGTAAGCTAATCGCATTATACTAATAAATAATCTCCTTCAAAACGACTTAGAAAGCTTTTATTAAATAAAATGTTTTAAAAATAAACGAATTTTATATTTTCTTGGCAACATTTTTATAACAGGATTATTAATTATTACCTGGAATATAGAGGTTGTATCGTGTAATACTTAATAGAGTTTACTTTAGTTCCCGTAGAAACCTTGACTTAAGTTATAGCCTTTGACACTTATAAATAATGTAGCTATCTACTGGTAAAAGAATTTGGAAAATTTGTTCAGAAGATCTAGTAATTACAATTATTTATTTTTTTTTGTCCGGTGGGTATTGCATTTAATTTTACGCATTCCCACCGCCGCTGCAGCGTATTTGCGCGCTGGCGGTGGGATATGTGGGACTCGCCCTCTCCATAGCGTGGTATGCTAAACTCATACCACAAGGAGAGGACCCTACACCACTAAAACCCCCCGGGCATTCCTTCGATCCGCCGTTGGCGGGGCCGGGCATGCATAAGCGGCCCTACCCTCTACAACCTCACAAAATTTACTCTTTATAATATTAGTATAGATTACCACGCGGTTTCATTCGAGTCCGATCCTATACAGGAATATAATCAAAAATATAAGGTGCTTGCAAAATATATGCCATACCTTTAACAATAGTGTCATGTGTATTTTTTATGACAACTACCGCTTTAGGGACTATATCCATGTATCATGGAAGACTTTACAAACAATTATAGTATATCGATACAAATACAAATGAATTCTTTTAAGTTTATATTGAACTGTGGATGGAAATTTGTTTACATTGAGTTGTAAATAAGAACGAAAGATGACATTTTGCAAAGAAATACACGATTAGATATCGCCGTCGTACAAATGCAGCAAAAAATAGAACGCCGTAAACCGGCCTACTCAAGCCAGTTAATTAAATTTTGGTGATAATCGAAGAAATATGCCAGCTTAAATAAACTGTGTAAAAAAAACTCTACAAGAAATAAGAATGACACATATTACATACCATCGGTACAGTGTCTTGTACACACTATAATATCGAGGAGTTGCCACATTTGAAGCGATTCGCTTCTTCTTTCATAATGCGGACGGCTAAGGAGTGGAATTCTCTGCCAAGGTCAGTTTTTCCGGAATGCTTTAATCTGGATATCTTTAAGGCTAAAGTGAACAGACACTTTCTAGGCAAGCGTGTATCATCTTAGGCCTTATCTTCGCCTTCCATCAAACGATATTATGGTCAAACGTACGGACTATATTCAATTAAAATAAAAAAAACATTTACGTAGCTATGGTTATAAGGGAGCTCGGTATCCAGTCGAGCGCGCGACACCAATAATTTATCTCAGACATAAGCAGCCCCTTTTCCCTATTGGACACACTCCGTGCCTCGGACAGGACGTTAAGCCGTTGGTCCCGATTGTTATAACATCATCTATAACAGCGTCTATATAATAATAATCTATCGCATCTATATAAGCGTATACTAGAGAACGGGCAGCAACGTTTTCCTGAGTATTACCACTTAATACTGCGGTCACCAACCCGCCTGCCTAGCGTGGTGACTATGCCAAATCCTCAGGAGGAGGCCCATGTTCAGCAGTGGACGTTATACGGGCTGATGATGATGATTATAAGATAGAATAGCACCTTTGATTTCAAAATAAAGCCTGTTACGGGTATCAAATTTCATACATTCCATAAAAATCTATCTCAATCCTGATTGACATTAAAAACTCCTTGAGATATTCCGTTACACAAAACCTATTGTTCCTTAATGTAGTTTAACAACACCCTTTACAAATCCTATGACGTTGAATATCAGCCTTTGTTTGAGTCCATTAAAGGCTTTAGCGTTAATGCACTCTTATAAAACGATATTATCAAAGCATGTAAAATTACCTGTTGTTTTCATACTGAAGATAACAGGTCATTTTACATGCTTTGTAAGATAATAAAGTCTTGTTTGATGTGACATATAGCGTACACTGCTCTAGGTTTCGCTATAGTTGTATGCTTATATTAGCAGGAAATTGATTTCTAAACGTCTACTTTATTCTTGTTGGTGGTATAGTATGGGCTTGTGTTACGAAGAAATTAGGAAAATGTCGTGAGGAAAGTTTTGAGTATGAATGTCGATAGCTTGAATAGGGGAAGACCAAAGAAACGATGGATGGACTTTGTGAACGATGATATGGTTAGAAAAGGCGTGACTATCGAGATGACGGCTAATAAAGGAGTATGGAAGAAAAAGACATATTGCGCCGACCCTAAATAAATTGGCATAAGGGCAGGAGAATGATGAAATATCTACTTTATAGACACTATAATGGATATATCACCGGAAAATAATACCAATTGTAAGTATACATTCTTAATGATATTGTTAATCAGTTCGACCGTAGATAAAGAGATCTCGGCTTGGAGTCATGCCATAAAATAGTTTTACGAGAAATTCTATCTCAAGCATTATTTGAGTAGGTACCAATAGTAGATGGTCTGCCTCTTAAAGTTGAATACACTTATGTCACAAAAAGGTAAAATATAAGGACTTTATAATTAATACTTAAAACCTATTATTATTTATATAATATACTTGTTACTTCTGGGTAACGTAGCATTCTAATGGGGAAAGAATTTTTGAAATCAATCAACTAGTTTTGGAGACAATTCCATGCAAACAAACAACCAAATCTTTCTTCTTTATAATATTAATATAGAAGCATAGATTTAATTTAAATTCGCAATCAAGTTACATAAAACAAGTTTGCAGTGGCATCATAAGTATCAAATGAATGAATCGCTAACTAACGGTATTTCCAATAAAAAATGTTTTGAACCCGAATGTTATATTTTAATATCAGTTCAGTCATTCGGAAACAATCCGCTTTTACTCGATGCCTTATTATTTTCCATGGTTTATTAATGGTTTATTAATTTTCCATCGAGGGTTAAAAATAGCAGATATGCAGTAGGATTGTATAGAAATGAAATATTTTTCTTTTAAAAAACAACCCACTCATTGATGTAGGGGACGAACATAATTGTGACGGACATTTAATTAAAAATGTATGGAGCATTTTCCATAAAGTAAGTACGTGCATGTTTTTAGTTTGTTTTGAACACAAATGAATTGTCTGTACTGTACTGTATCACCCCGTTTACGTCCACTTTTGAACAATTCCTCTTAACAGACTGTGGCAAGTCAGGTTTGTTGAGGGATATTTGGCAGACGGATTGCTGATCGCAGTAATATGGTGATTATCCTTTAGCTGATAGATGCTGCTAATCATCGCTGTTAGAAGACATGGGTTATTCTATACGCTGGAAACCAAAATTAAATGACTGTTTGTTTAAAATCAGTTTTTATGTGGACAAAAGATTTGATAGTTACTAAATCTGCTCTATGGATTATATGATTGAAAGTTGCGAGTGGGAAAAAAAATTGTTGCCAGAAATTTCCTCAGGAGAAAAGTTTAATTACCTATCAACACAAAGATAGGGCACACACACAGGTTTGGTTTCAGTTGAGTAGTAGTAAAGAAGTTTGTAGCTTAAACGTCCCATCGAATTTTTATTTATTTAAGTCTTACCAACTAAAAAACATACTTGTCATTCACTTAAACATTAATTACAAAAGTTAATATATACTTTTAAATTAAAGGTAGGCACAACATTTTTTTAACACTGTTTAAGCTAATTAAAATGTATATATATGTTACGGCTAATAGCCGAAGTGCGGCTACACCTAGTTTTAGCCGGCTACAACTCGGTGCAGCCGACCACATACGGTTAAACTTAGATGTAAATATAGCTGCATTAGAGAGATGCTCCGATTATATATTCAGAATAAAACCAACATCTATCACATTAATTTTGAATGTATTTATCAGCGCCTCTCTAGCAGCTCGGGTCCTGACGCACTCCACCAACTCGTATGACATTTTATACAATGTAGGCTGTCACTTTTTCCCTTTTCCTGAGCAACGGAGGGACTTTAGTGCCTCGTGCGTATAACAGCTGTTCCACAGGGAGTGCTCTTAGGTACCATTATCCACCGAAACACTCGATGCCGCATCAGGAGTCATCCTTTCTTCCTGGAATTATTCACATCCTGCACGGTTTCAGCGATCACTTCTTTCACGGACATTAAAGCAGCTTTGGAACAATCTAACCGGTACGGTGTACAAACGAGGTTTATAAAAACCGTCCAAATCGTACTCGCGCACGAAGGGTTCCGTACCATTTTCAAGTCAAGCCTACCTGTTGACGTTATTGATATCTAGCAAAAAGAAAAAAATGAAAAATAAAAGTTTGTTGTATGGGAGCCCCCCTTAAATATTTATTTTATTTTATTTTTAGTATTTGTTGTTGTAGCGGCTACAGAAATTGTGTACTATACTTTTTCATGTTTCATAGAAAAGAAATTGACAAATTATCACTTCCCAAATAATTTTCCGCATAATTTCATTTGCCAAATTATTTACTTTGTAAAAAATCTCTTAATTGTAACCCAAACACAAACACAAACTAATTATTGTTTAAACGTTCATTAGGAACGTTTAAACAATAATTTGTTAACCAACTATAAGGGAGAATAACACATTTTACGCAAAATAAAATAAGTTTTTTAGGTTATTTTTTTCATATTTCTTTCTATACTATAGTCTAGTCACTTTTCGGGCGGTCACAGTCCTAACCTAACCTAACCATTTTTCTTTTAATAACTAACCCCGTCTAGTTACAAAGTGTGTTCTCGATAGCTTGCTAAAAAGATTGTATTAAATAAATGATTATATTCAAATAAAATTGCATTTACAAATTGATTATTCCCAAAAAATCTTATTTTTGCCTTTATATTTTTTGTCATAGCAAATCATCTGACCTAACGTTTATTGTCTAAAGATTGCTTGCTGTAATAAATAATTTGATTGAAGACTAAATGCCATAATAACATCATTTTTGGTAATATATTGCCAAGTGAAAATTTTACCAAATGCAAAAGTGCGTACCTACTAAAATCATTCCAAATATTGCATTGGTATAAAAAACGGTTGCTAAAATTTGTTCGGGTAGTGTAATTGAAGGATTGTAATTCTAAAGGGACTAAGTGCCAATTTTATGTTTTAGAGATATCTTCTTCTATATATATAAAAGAAAGTCGTGTTTGTTACAACACTTATAACTCGAGAACGGCTGGACCGATTGCCATGGTTTTTGATTTGTTGGATTTGTTTCCGTCCCGAATAGCAGAATACATTTTAAAAACAAAAGAAAGTCGTGTTAGTTACACTATTTATAACTCAAGAACGGCTGAACCGATTTGGCTGAAAATTGGTAGGGAGGTAGCTAAGAACGGTCGGGACAGGTTCTGTGGGGCAAAGAAAAAGCCTCCCGGCGTCTGGTTAGGGGTTTTGGCCCCTTTGCCCTTCTTACCGGGGGGCGGCGCCGCCACGGTGGTAGTGGTCTCGGCGGGGGCGGCCTTCTGTTGGCAAGCGCCCCCGGTGGACGTCGACGGTTTGTCGAGAGCGTCTGTCGGGGGGGAGGAGGGGGCGGCCCTCTTCTTGGACCTCTTCCTCCTCCGGGGCTTCGTTGGAGCTCCGCGCTCGCAGGGGTTGTTTGCAGCCGCCATCAGCGTGCTGCTCGGGGCTTCGCCTCGGGGGGTCGGTTCGACCGTCTTGGGCCCCGGCGGTTTATTGCCAGTGATGGCGACTGTCCCCGCTTTCCTGTTACGGGCTTCGGCCCTGTACGTGGGGCATCTTATGGAGTTTGCCGGGTGCGTGCCACCGCAGTTAGCGCAGCAGGCCGGTTCCTCGTTTGGGACCGGGCACTCCTTGGCCGGGTGGCCACCTCCGCATCGCACACACGCGAGCGGGCGGTGGCATTGGTGTGAGGAGTGCCGGAACTTCTGGCATCTGTGACACTGAGCCGGCCTTCTCTTTCCTCTCCAGGCTTCTATTTTTACACCGGGCATGCACAGTAGCTCTGTGATCTCATATATGCCCGGTGTAATTCTGGGGGTGCGCTTTAGGATGGCAAAGAATATGCATCCCGGCCGTCCTTGGCGGGCCCTGATGTGCCGCACGTACTCGGGCTCGAACCCGAGGTCGCGGAGCTCGTCGGATATGTCATCCGGGTGGGTATCAGCGGGGAGGCCCCGGATCGCCACTTTGAGGCTCTTCTCGGCCGGCAGCGAGTACGAGAACCAGACCACTCCATCCTGGTTTTGTACTTTATATAAGTAGCTTTGTACTTGCCTGTGTTCCTCCTCCGTCCGCGGGGTGAAGCGGACTCCTTGGCCGAACAGGCGAGCATTGGGGGCGTGGCCCAGGATCTGTTTGAGCGCGCGGAAGTGGCGCGCCCACTCGGGGAACTTCTCACATATGAAGGGCGGGTACCGGGCGCCGCGCGCTCGCTCGCTCCCTTCACCCGCGGGGTTCACTGCCGGCACTTGGTCACTGTCGTACACTGGGTTTGCACTGACACTGACACTATATATAAAAGAAAGTCGTGTTAGTTACACTATTTATAACTCAATAACGGCTGAACCGATTTGGCTGAAAATTGGTAGGGAGGTAGCTAAGACCTGGGAGAAGGACATAGGATACTTTTTATGCTGTTCCCGTAGTTCCCGTGTGACGTGACATAAAACGTGGTATAACAAAACGCAACTGACATGGAATAACAAAACAACTCAGTCAAAATATAAGTCAGCGGTTCGTTTGTAAAAAATAATATAACAAAAGGCAACTGACAGCTGAGCATATTTAAAAAAAAAGTCTTACCGGTTGATGCATTCGTTTAAAGCAAGGAATATAAATACTCTCTGCCGGTTTAAAGTTTCTAATAAAAAGCCACAAAGCAAACTTCAACTTCAAAATTTCTAATATTGTATTGCTGTGCCGTTTATCTATAAAAATCAATTGCTGTCCGTTAGTATCACTAAAACTCGAGAACGGCTTAGCGAATAATAGCGAATTTAGCTGATTTTGGTTTTGAAATGTTTGCCATGGTCCAGGGAAGGTTTAAACGGTGAGAAAATGTGGAAAAATTGAGATGGAAATAGTAAAAATGATAATTTTATTTTCCCATACAAATTATTATAACTGTCAAACGTTACAGTTTTGGTCCGTCATAGATTGATTGAGCAACCAAAAAGTGACAGATAGTCGATATTATTTTAAAATCAGAAGAAGTACATTTCTAGACGAAAGTTGATCTGTCACCATTGTCAAATATTTATAAGTGGGTTCAGAATTTTATTTTCAAAAGAGTAACGATATACTTAGTACACCGTTCATGTTGTGCTTCTGGCTTCTTTCGGTCATTTCCAATTGCTTAAACTCTTCCGCGGTGATATTGAAATCTAGAAAACTTACTCTATCCATAATCGATGGCGTTAATAATTACGAATTTATAGTTCTAATTTGTGTGTGAATTGTTTTTTGTTTTACTAATTCTTTTTGTTCGACGTCAACTGTGACCACATTTTGAACAAAGTAAAAACTGCTGCAGTTATTGCTTTGAATTCGTCAAAACGTAAAAAATTGTTGCTACTATAAGAAATTCGTCGCTATCGTTCAATGTCCAATTTTTTTCCCGGTTGAAAATGCATTAGGCATCCACGGCCACAGTGGTGTTATGTTGTATGTAGAACTCCCCTGTTTATAGCGATGATATGCTTATTATATCACTAGAAGATGGTTTACCTACTTAACTTAACCCAGGATGTTCCTCTAAATGCCAGTAAATTGAGCACCAGGAATCAATTCCCCGGAGCCTCAGCTTTGAGGAGTGGGGAGCATAGCCCCACTTTCTTTTAGAGCCTGACCCGTGATGTGTAGAGACGTAGTGGTGCTCCGTGCGCCCGCAAAAGATGCATTTAATGAACCCTAAAATAAAATCCTCGGGAGAGTCCATGACAGCTAGGTCATAGGCATCGGACGTTAACGGATGTACCGTGTATGGATTAGCTATTACCGGTGCTCCATTTACTGGCATTTAGGGGAACATACTGGGTTCAAGTGGGTAAACCATCTTATAGTGACATAATTGGCATATCATCGATCATGAATAGAGTATTTTTTTAATCTTATTTATTGTAATATTATGGCGTTTGATATAACATTGACAGAATTCAAATTAAACTGTAATGCGTGCTACTCTTAGTGCACATCACGGTTAGTTCATTGCTATCACGCCTTATATTAAAAGTTCAATTCAATTTATAGTTTTAGCTAAGACAGTATAACGTCTGTCGGGTCAGCTAGTAAGTAATAAAGAAAGAAATGTGACATAAACATGGAGTAATTTAGAATGTCTTAACTGCCTCAGGAAATAATGTTAAAAATGGGCTTAGTGCCTTTATAAAAAACATTTAAAAAGTTCTTATGCTTTGGTTTGATTAACCAAATGTTTGTAAAAAGGTTTATTTACGGGAGGTATGTATGGTAGCATTTCCTTTATATCCTTAAATTTTTCTTTTGAAATATCATTTCGGGCTTCTCGAACTGGCAAAACGTAGTTTTTCTGATGAATTGGTGACTCTCCTTTTTTTAAAACGTTTATACTGCCCCACGATATTGAATCACTGTGCGATTCCATTAAATCTATTAAATAATAATTAAAATTATGGTGACTTCTCTTTATCGATGCGGATCCAAGAAATGGTTGAAACTTTCATCTAAACAGTTTTTAAAAAGGTGGCAGATGACTGATTAAAGTCCTTAAAATGCATTTGGTCTAAATTAACCACAGTGAATGGATTTTTGTCACATGACCCTTGAATCATTTTTACGACAACCTTTGGGTAAAAACATTTAACCAATTTGTTCTTCCAATCTTTTTTCAATTTGAGCAAAATTCGATCACAGGACATTAAAGAATGACCACTGACCAAGTATTTGTGATCAATAGTATCATAGCATTAGCTACAAAACAAATTAAAGCAAACAGAACCATGCTGTTTTTGTTTTGTCCAATACAGTTATCACTCCAAATAACTGCATACTTTTTAAAAGTTTTAGTTGACATGAACTTGGATTCATTTGGATATTATTAGGTTTTGCACATAGATTGTATTTTTGTAATAATATCGATTTCAATTTTTTGGCACTTAGTCCCTTTAGAATTACAACCCTTCAATTTTGTCAAAATCTTTTCGGCATAACGGCAGGCTCCCTACTTTTTCCATAGCATTAAAAATACAAATTAAACTGTGTTAGGTTAGACTTGTTTGTACAACCTAGATTATCTTGTAAATAAATGTTTTAGAACTCATTCTGCTATGTGCATTTATTATAGCCGTATCGTTCCCTTTTTTTGTAAAAAATGTCTATTAAACATTTTAATGTTACGTTTTGATAGTAATGCTAATGGCATACCCTAGCCATTTATTAGTAACTAAATCACTGATCATATTGTATTGATTTTTGAAGGCCATTCAGACATGGGTGAGACAGCGGTCAAACAAGAAATAAAAAATATAACTGAAACCTATAGAAAGAGCATTTAAAGCCATCCAAACCATCTGACCTCCACGCTTATCTACACTAATATTATAAATAGGAAAACTTTGTTTGTTTGTTTGATTGGTTGTAATGAATAGGCTCAAAAAGTACTGGACTGATTTCAAAAATGCTTTCACCATTCGAAAGCTACATTATCCACGAGTAACATAGGCTAAATTTTATTATGGAAAAAATAGGGTTCTGTAAGATATTTGGGTTTTTCTGACACAAGGTGTAAAAAATCAACCAGAAAAGTTACTTATTTTACGTACACTGCCTAAACTATAAAAGATAGAACCATAAAATGTTCTAATTGATTGTAGATCTTATAAATATCTACAAAAAAGTCCGCAACACACTATACCTATCTATGTCGAGTGAGGCACAACAACCATTTTTTTATTTAGAAATCTTGATTTTTTTTTGGACTACATTTAAACGCGTTTATTTTACTCATGCTATTAATCCTTATCAAAATAAATAATTTCATCACTAAGTACAGTTAATGTAGATAATATTTGGTGTTTGAATGATTAAAATTGGACGTTCGGTTTTGAAGTTATGGCGAAATTAAAATATTACGATTTCTGCTGCACGGCCCGTTGCGAAGTTTAATAATTTTCGTGTGATTTTTTTTAGATTTCGTTCTTAAAACTACACCTACAGTCCCACCAACTTATCTGTGAAATGCCAAAAGTAGGAACTACGGCCGCCATGTTGAAATGTCATTCGATTGTCAGTATCTACTACATTCGGGTTCTCTGTGATTTCGTATATGATTTGTTTAGTTTATGTGTACATTTGACTAATATACACTCGGTTCCAAAAATAACGGGTCAGTCACAAAAATTGAAATACCTCCAGAACTGTAAAAGTTAGATCAATGAATTAATAAAAAACAGAATAAAGAATTTTTAGTTGCGCTTCTAATAGCATATTATTTAAACTCGTTGATGAAAAAAACTTCATTAGAAAAACAAAATTTAAAAAAATTACTATTTTTAAAAACAATATTTTTGTTTCATTTTATTATGGATGTTTTCCATTTCTATTCTGTCACAAAAAAAAATATCGTGAACGTCTTCCACGTGCATAATTATTATTCTGTGAGGTGAAGCATGGCAGTCACGCTACAGGAATGTACCAGAATCCTAACTTTTTTGGAACTTGGGCGGAGCCAGCGTGAAACAGCCAGAAACATTGGTGTATCTTTGTCGACTGTTCAGCGGGTAGTCCAGCGGTACCAAGAGACCGGATCACACCTTAGAAGACCAGGAAATGGCAGACCAAGATGCACAACGGCCAGGGAAGACAGACAACTGGTGGCTACAATGCTCCGAAATCGTTTTCAAACTGCTGTTGGTCTAAAAACTCACTTTATTCGCTTTGGAGGTGGCAATTCAAGCGCTCAAACAGTAAGAAGACGTCTTGCTGAAGCAAATTTGAAACCATTGAGGCCCGCAAATGGCCCCAAACTGGAACGGGGACATCGAATTGCAAGACAGAGATACGTGCGCGAGCACCTACACTGGACACTAGACGATTGGTATAGGATAATGTTCACGGACGAGTCTAAATTCATGCTTTATAAGCATGATGGTAGGCAGTTGGTGTACAGAAGACCAGTGGAGCGATTCCATCAAGCGTGTGTGGAGGAAAAAGTGGCGTACGGTGGAGGCTCCGTACAAGTTTGGGCTGGGATTTCTGCTGAGGCCCGCACCGACCTGGTACTCATTCAAAATGGAACTCTAAATGCACAGAGGTACGTGGAAGAGATCCTCAATGAACATGTAGGTCCTTTCATGGCCAGAATGGACCGGCATGGCATATTAATGCATGATAATGCGCGTCCCCATACCGCCAGAATTGTACATGACTACCTTGATGAGGTCGGTATCGAACTCATGCAGTGGCCAGCGCGAAGCCCGGACTTAAACCCCATCGAGCACACCTGGGACGAGCTTCAGAGATGCGTGAAAGGTCGAAACCCCCCCGCAACCAATCACGCTTCCCGAGCTCAAACAAGCACTGGTGGAGGAATGGTAAGGTATTCCTCAGCACCGGCTCCGAAATTTGGTGTACAGCATGCCTAATCGCCTGGAAGCTGTCAGAAGAGCTCGTGGAGGCAATACAAAGTATTAAATGAAGAAAGTGATGAAAAACAGCAAAAAAAGAATCATAAAAAAAATGTAATCTTAAGAAAAATATGACTACTTTAGTTTTTTTCCAATTTAGAGATTAATACTGTGGGTGCAACTAAGTTTTATTGTATTTTTTATCTGTATAATTAAATTCTCACTTGAACAGTCTTCGTTTCATTAGGATGGCATACGTAGTTCGGGAGATATTCGGGTTTATGTGACTGACCCGTTATTTTTGGAACCGAGTGTATATTGATATTTAATTTTGTCAGAGGTGTCGGAAAAAATTAAGCCATTTGGGAGCTTTCAACGAAAACGCTGCCTAGACCCTATGAGATATATTAGCGCGATAGCATATGTCTATCTTTCAAGGTTAACTTGCTATATCCATTACATCTTTTAGAAAAATGATCATTTTTAATGCGGTAATTGTAAAGCTAATTCAGGATTCAGTATTTATCCTTATCATTTTAAATGAGTTAATATTCTTAAGCATTTCATGCAGATTATTTTACCCCTACACTATATACTTTAAATGAATAATTTAGAAGTTATCGCAAAATAACAGCGCGTGTTTTAGGTAGGCCGAATGCGATTATGCGCGCTCGATCCATAAGAATTATAGGGCAAATTTTTTAAGAGCCGTTTGTAAGAGGTTTAAAGACATTCTGTAGTATAAGTATCAGTATTGTACCCGTGCGAAGCCGGGGCGGGTCGCTAGTGAAGGATAAAATAGTTTTCACAAGACTAAAGAGAAAATGTACACAAGACCTTCTGAAATTAGATTGTGACCAATGTTCAAAATGTAACAGATTGCAATATGAAGAGGAGTTAATAAAAAAAAGTCATGAAAAAGGTTAACACTGCAAGTGTTAACCTTTTTCATGACATCAAGGTATAAAAAACTTTAAGACACTAGAGACCCAATGCCTACAGTATGAATTCCCGCTGTCATGCGGACAGCGGGAATTCATACTGTATATGTATAGATCTTAAAACTACGCAATGGGTTTAAAAAGCAGTTTTTTTTCATAGATAAAGAAGAGGATATTTATATGTACCTACAATACATTAGCATTGCAACCTGCGTGGATCGCTAGTAATAAATATTTGTGTTCCTTATATAAGAATTTGTTAAAGCTAAAGTAAGCTATAGATTTCTTTCTTTTTTGCATCTATTTCCCAGGCGACTTGCTTCTCAAATATTTCAAATTGGTAGTTGAAACTTTACTATAGTAGAATTATATGGGGGCAATGCTTTTTGTATTAGAATATGGTCTGAAAAGAAGAAATGATTTGTAAACAAAATAATAAGATCATAACAAACCGCTGAAAAGTTTGCACATAGTAACACGTCGTGGTAAATAAAGCATGCAATTGTTTCCGCACGTCCTTAATTTTGCGCGAAAATAGAATAATGTCAAGCATTTTTTGTTCGTTCCATTGGCGGCATTTTATGAAATACGTTATAGGAAATTGAAACGTGTAAACTGGAATTATAGCTTATATTTCTTTCGCAGAGGCCGTCAGGAACCGTTTATGGTGCCGTCTGGAGTCGGTTTAAATTTAATTGTGACAGAAATATGAACTGTAATTCCAGTATACACGTTTCTATTTCCTTTATCGGATTGTAAAATGCCGTCCAGAACCAAAGCATAAATTTTGGTATTTAGTATCGGGATATGTAGTGTTATAAGTACCCAAAAATGTCCTTTCATAATTAAGTAGGTATATAAAAGTGTTTCCTCTTTAAGTGATTCAATAATAAAACACAGACTTTATTGCTATGATTTTATAGTAAAAAAGAGGTAAATACGGTACCCGGGCTTAAAAATGGCACAACGAAATTAAACCAATTGGCACACTTGAGCTCAGTCTTGTGAAAGCCTTGGCAGCGTTGACAGTGCGTGTTACTTCCGAGAATAAGCATTCAAAATGCCGTCTTGTCTTTATGTTATTAATATCTATATAAATTAAAATTTCTACCAAAGGTAGATACAAAAAAAAAGAAATAATGAATGAGTGCGTGTGTTGCAGTCGTGTTAATGAAAATAAACGCACGATGCATTTTAATATTTATTGAGATGACTGTCATGATGACGCCGGCAGTATTTTGCCATAATTTAGTAACTTCGGAAGATGCCTATTCTGTGTCATTATTCTACGAATTAGATGCAACGTTTGTTTGTCTCGTTTTTGCACACGCCAATTGTCATTTTGTAAAGTAAAATCTAAAAGTAACTAGGAATTTACTTTTATGCTTCAAATACAAACTCGCTCTGGAGTCTGGACAAATATTGTTTTAACTAAACCGTAGCACGACGCATCTACGTCGTTCTTTATAACATCATTGTTCTTACAGAACAAAGATTTTTATTTACAGTCTGCGCTTTAAACTTTGATATAATTAGATTCTTCTGTACCAACCAACAATGTAGTTACATGTAAAAACAAAGAATTAAAAGCCTTTATTACTGGTCTTTGACTTAGCTTTATTCTTTTCATAAAGCATATTTTGCTAACCATGTTATCATTGAAAAGTACAAAGGTCCCCAAATTAAAAATGAACGACGACAAAAGTAATAAAGAATGAGTGTATTGTTATCTTTACAAGTATTATAAGTAATATTGTCTACCATACTGGTATTTTGTTATGCATATCTTGTTTGGTTTGGATTTAAAGTATCTAGTATTATACAAAGGATTTATTTGATTGTTTGCATTGATTAGACTGCGAAATGTCAGTACCGAAGTGAAAAAAAAAAATTGTTAACTTAGTTACCCAGGAATGACATAGGTTATAGTTAATTATAAAGTTCCCACGGGAACCAAAAGCTACGTTGTTGAAACCGCTCGCGAGAAACTTATCTTATCTATTCTAATATATAAAGCTGAAGAGTTTGTTTGCTTAATTCCGCTGATCTCAAGAACTACTGGTCTGATTTGAAAAATGATTTCGGTACTAGATAGCGTATTTATCGAGGAGGGCTATAGACTATATTTAATTATGAAGTTTCAAAGGGAACAGGTAATTTTAATACGCTGTTGAAACCGCGCTCAGGAAGCTAGTAAAATATGAGTGTGCGACATTTCATACTCCTCCATCCGCGCTAATTCAATAAATATAATTAAATAAACTCTTAACTTTATTTGAAAAATGAGCTATCTTACACTAAAATATGTTTTTAAATCCGACCAGTAGTTAAAACTCTCCAGCTCTATACTTATATTAGTAAGTATAGAGATAAATAGATCTCTATATACTTATATATGTACCATAAGGAGTGCAGTACTAAGTAAGACAATTTTAAAATAAAGCACCTTCCATTAAACGCTACTGCATAAATGCTACTTTCAAATATCCGATGTTTTACAAGTGCTCAAGCGAATAACGTCTTCAAAGACAACTTAATTCTGCATGTGACATTTAAAGCACATTACATTCACAGACTCAGAGACTTAGAACTAATAAACTAACCCGTGGAAATATGTATTCAGACCTCGCGTCTATCAATTCAAGTTATAGTAGAAGATCCGAATCTACATCGACCTACACGTAGCTGATAATATAATGAAACATGTTTTATAATGAATTTAGTATCTTAGAAAATACACTAAATTAGGGGTGGCTAAAGAAATCCTTGACAGACATTTTTTTTTATGATTCTTAATTAAATGTTTGCAACACTTAATTAATCATTTAAAAAAAGATAAGATAATAAGTAATTTTTATTCTGACTAAAGCTACAAAACGTATAGAACGTTCATCTGCTGGGTTGGACCTGGACGAACTACTGGGTTGCCAGGTACAAAAAGGTGTGTAGATGACAGTTACTTTCACTTTTTTGGATAATATATACACCGTGAAATTTTAATGGTTGTTTTCCCGAAGCAGAACAACTTGCCGTCGGTAGTACTATCGAAACATATTTTTTTTTTTTTAGACATTTTTTGGATTTAAAAGTATTATGGATCGACATTACAGTTTTAGTAATTTAGAGTACGTCGCTATGGTGCAACTGTACGCTAGGGCTAATTATAATTCCCATACTGCCTGGCGTCTTTACGCCGAGCTGCAACACTTGGCGTCACTCCGTCTTCGCTGAGTTCTGAACCCTCAAGTCATACAGGACCGGACGATCGTAGCGGCGACGGCTTCTCGATCATGGGCAGTTCCAAGTGCCAGCACATGCACAGGGCAGAGGTCGATCGGCCGTTCTTTCGCCAGAGCTCGACGAGGAGATCATCGAGTACTTCGAACGCGATCCTCGCCGAAGTACGCGAATGGCGGCAGCTAAGTTTGGCGTAAGCCAATACTACGTCTGGAAACTACTCAACTCAGAAGGACTGCATCCATATCATTTCCGCGGAGTTCATTTAATTTTTCATTTTTGTTAAATACGCCTTAAATACTTTATTAGGTATCTAATTAAGAAAATTATTGTTCTTAGATAATAAACTTGTTTTAAGTTACGTTTTCTGTAAGTTATAGCTAAAAAGGTATTGGATAAAGCTTATTATTATGATTGGGTACTGTGTTACATTACCTAAGGTGTAGGTATCAGCTGATTGACTAACACCCGGGTCAACGAACGCGCGACCGATCGATGCGAGCGCAAGGTATCGCGAGGTATTACTATCGGTTCGATGTCACTTTCGAGTTCGGTTTTTCACGATTGTTAATCGGCCATTTTTGGTTTATAATATTTAGTTTTGTATAAATTGAATGTTTAACTAAGACCAAACCTTTTCGCTGCGGGAAAACAACCATTTAAATTTCAGCGTGTATATACAAAATTATAACATACATAACATTATCTTTTTAACATTTCATAAAAATCTGAAAATGGTCCGCCTAGGATTTTTTTAGCCAACCCATTTTTAATACATTTTCTAATAGTATAAATAATATAATTTGTTATAAAAGATGTTTTATTCTATTATCAGCTCGGTGAAGGTCGATTTAGGTTCGGAGCTTAGACTATTATGAAAGACAAATTTGTGGTATTGTATATTATTCGTAAGCACTTTGAACGTACGCAAACAACAAACAGCTTAGTTGAAGAGACGGTCGATTTGTAGTTAGGAATAGAGAAATATAAGTCCTAGGTTATAATAAATAGGACTTAACCTTATTTACTTTACTATCTCTAACAGATACCGCTTGAAATAGTGAAAGTAATAATAAGTAATATTTGTTTAGGTACTTGAACGCGATAATCGCTGAAACTACCTATTGGCACGATTTGAAAAATTCTTTCAGTGTTAGGTATTTATCGTGAAAGGTTATGCTATAACTAAGGCTATGCTATATGCTTTATCGGTGCTAGATGTTAGGATACGATAATTTTATGTTTAGAACTTAGTTAAGTAAAATTAGGTTATGTTAGGTTAGGCAATTTGGATAGAATAATCTAAAACATGGATACCCAATTAAGACGAGCACCTCAAAGAATATCAAAATAAAAATCAAAATACTAACCGGAAAATGTTGATTAACATCTACGGTGCAATATCTTATTCTTCTTCCTCACTTTATCCCGTTACACGGAGTCAGTGTTAGTAGAGCGACAGATGCACAAAACTCCTCTAAAAAAAGTAAAAGTCATGATCCCTCAATCTCATCGACAGGGACCGCCGCCGGTCGGTCCAACCCCCTCATTGGGAGCCTTCTTGCGCAGGTTGCTTATTTTGTAGTTTTTAAACCATGTATTAAGACTGGAGCTCAGCTCGCCTTTATGCCCGGTGAAGAAGCAAAAGAACAAAAGCGATAAAAAAAAATGTTTTTTCCAATCATACGGCGCGGCGCCGTGTTATTCTATGAAACACTTCCTTTTCAAGTTTAAATGTAGTCGACGTGATGTCGGAAAGTGTTCGTCACCTTATAAAACATGTATGCTCGGACCTACTTACATCCGAATGTGAAAGGTAACCATTAGCACCACATGATTAGTTTATAGCAAAATACCATAACTTAGTGATACTAATAAAAAAAATATATGATATGGAAATTTTACAAATAATAAGTGATGTGTTTATCATCGGATTTTTCTTTGGTAATGATAAGGCATAGGTATACCTACTTATGAAGAAAATATATAAGGAAAATATTCAAGCTAGTAGCACAAACTCCGTGACGTTCTCCGTGCTCTAAGTTTCATAGGTCGTGGGTTTCTTTTGTTTATGACATCACCTAAACTTGGGAAGTAAATCCTTGTGTCTCGGGGACTTTACAAACACAAAGTTCACGGCAACAAAGCTCATCCAGATACATCACTATGTGTGGTCCATACATGTAGTAGTCCAGGGTGGGAATCAAACTCAGAACACACGAGGTCTTACAAGTCCCCCCTCGCCCTCCCGACTCTTAGTTTGCTAAGAACCTTCGGATGCCCTCGTAGAGCCGAAGTTCGAGAGGCCCGCGAACTGTAAAGTAGAGCGACAGTTGCACAAAACTCCCCTAAAAAAAAAAAAAACATAATCCCTCAATCTCCCCGTCAGCGACCGCCCTGAGCCGAGGTCCAAGTCCCACAGGTTTTTACAGAAGTTTGTAGCGTTTAAGCCATTTATCTAGGCTAGAGCTCTGCTCGCCTTTATGCCCGGTGAAATAGCAAATGTTATTGTTATTATGACTGTACGGATGCAAGTCGTCGGACGCTGTCGATATTGTCTGAATCTGAGCCCGTATTCAGATAAATGGTTGTCAATATCTACGTCTCAACCAGTTTGGGCCTTTCACTGTCGGAATCAGACTTTTTTAACTACTCCCCCATTCTTACTAGCATGTGTCAATGATATTTAAATCGATACCTATAAAAAAGAAGGTTAAAAAACATTAACGATCTGGTTAAGGCCGCAGGATCACGTTGGATGCAGGCCGCTTCTAACCGCAACAACTGGAGATCTATGAGGGATGTCCAACAGTTGACGTCCTACAGCTGAAATGATGATGATGATGAAATATTAAACGCTAAACGCTAAATACTCAAAAAAATAAATACGTTACGTATTTACTACGGCAGCCATGACGGTGGGTCATAATGACCCGTGTTTACTTGACATATGTGTATCTTCTACGGCATGTGGCGATGCACTAAGCGTATCACTGAATCAGGTATAGGGACGCTGTATCTCCATCTACACAAACGTTCATACCATTACACCGACGGCGACGCAAAATTAAAATATATTAGTTTAAAATTACCTCGGGTCAATATGACCCAACTTTATTTACGCCGGGTCATATTGACATCATCAGCCCGCATTTCAGCATCAACATTCACTGCTGAACATAGGCCCCCTTCCGAGGGAAGGTTATGCCATAGTCACCCACTTAACAGACGTATTGTTATGAAGCAATACTCAGGGAAACGTTACCACCCGTTCCTAGGTATACAATTGTTATAGATGATTTTGTAACAATCGGGACCAACGGCGTAACGTGCTATTTGAGGCACGAAATGTAATCTCGCAACTAACCAAACCCGGAAAAAATCTTAGATCTTCTCTTTTACTCAAAGATTTCTTTCCGCTATATGGATGGATCGATCTCACAATCTTCAAAACTTAACACGAGACTTGCACCGCTACGCCGACGCCGTAGAATATGTTTGTAGGTACTTAATAATATAATAAAGAAATAATTTTATTTTGTTTGTAATTGATAAACTGAAAGAATTACTGCACCGACTCCAAAAACTTTTACCCTCAGGTAAGTAATAATTATTCAGAAATATCATATCCTTTAAATTAGATATCAGATGAGTTTCCCTTGGAAATGGGAGGTAAATAAGAGGTACGCGCGTCAAATTTAGTACTTAATACTAAGTACAGTGATATCCAGGACACTTGAAGATTTTTATCCAGTTAAGTTTTCTTGCCTTAGACTCGTCACATGATATTGCGCTATTATACCATTAGTACAAGATACCGTATAAAATTTTATACCTACTCTCTTGTTAGAAATGGATGTATTATTTAAAAATACATAATTCTAAAGAATTAAGTTTCTTAAAATTAAGTTGTATTTCTTCTTGGTTTTATTTTATAATTATAGGAAAAGTGTTTTTTATTTTTCTTAGTATATTATCAATATATAATTTCACATACTCTAGAGATTAAACATTAGATAACGTTCACATTGCCACTTAGTGCCTTTATATAAAATATAGACATGCATGAAACAAGGCAAAACTTACTACCGGTGCGTGGCATATTAAGTTATCTCTAATTTGGTTCACGAAGCTCATTCAATAACAGTTAAAAATTAAATGAAATTGCTGAAGATTTGCAGATTTTGTATTCAATTTGTACGCGTTTTTTTAAATATATTTAGTAATAAAAAGTATTTACTCAAAAAGTGCTGGGTATGGACCCCACATTAAGATCTAGACCATCATCACCGCGCGCGGTTTTGCCCGCGTAAATCCCGTTCCCATAGAAATTTCATAATGAAATATAGCCTTCCTTGATGGGACCAGTTGTTCCTGAGTTTTGCGCAAACAAACTCATCAGTTTTATATATTAGTACGGTTCTCTGCCTTTTCGCCACAAATTGTTTGCCAGATTTTTACCTGCCAACTCACGTTTCGCAGAATTTTATTTCGCCGAATGATAATTTGCTAATTTATTATATAATTTTGTAAACTGTACGTTTGGTCTGGTTTTTAAAATGCCAATTTTCAAGTAGCAGAATGTGTTAGTTTGCGTAATATCATTTAGTTGTATATTGTTTACCAAATCTAGGATGCCATTTTCATTTGGGACAAATTGTATACAGGTAGTTATTGTTATTAAATTATTAATTTTTTCTTTGCTCGCTCGGCTCGTGCGATGTTTCGTTTTGATGCTCGGTTAGGTTGTGACAAATATCGAAGAATAGTATGCCTAGAAGTGCGTATACCTGCTGTTTGTATAATATTTTAAAATAATTGAAATTTACTTTCTCCTTAGCTAATTTAATCGACCATGCATATTTTACTGAAATATTGCTTAGTGAAGTAACAAAAGCCTCGTGGCTAACTACATATTATCTGTACTAATGGTATCCAGCATTTTCGCCAAATATTGTATGGCAAATTATCACTTATGGACTGAGAGCTGACAACCGAAACGGCCAGATAATTTGATCATTCATAAAAATGATTTATCAACTTATCTGAAGCACTCTAAGCATATAAACGTCGACCTGGCAGGATTCGCGCGGTGGATGTGGGTGTTATGTGGTGCGAAAATAAAATAAAAAAAGGTAATTTGATCAGGATTACTTTTTATGCCAAATGGTTTGCCTACCTCCCCAAAGAACACAAAAAAATCTGGCGTCATTTGGTTAGTGGAAAGGTATCGCCAGGCTTAATTAAAGTGAGGAAAAAAATATTATTTTTAGGTAATAAGAACAAGACTGGCTTTTTTGTGCTTAAAGTTTATTATTCCCAGAGGCTAGGAAAAAAAAGCTAGGTGGGAACATGTCGAAAAAAATATTTGAAAATTTATATTTTAAATTGGATTTTGCTCGAGAAAGAGCTATGGAGCATGAAAAAGAGCGCGTGGAGGGGATACACGCGACGACCGCGTCCGTGCTCTCTCGGAGCGTCGTTCGTGTTCACGCCTGGCTGTCCTCGTCGCACTCGTTGAGCGGAAAGAGCCAAACGTTTCCAGAGCGCCAGCTGTTTCAATTGAGCGTCTATTTTTCAGCGCGTGGACGTGTTTTTCTAGTATGTTTAAATAAAATATAATAAAATAAAAATAATTTTTCCAACCAATTACAGGGACTTGTAAATCGCCAATAATTCTAACTTTCCACCGTGCCAGGCTGAACTACATCGACAACAACGACGCGCCGAGAGACCACGGACGCCGTCGTCGCGTGTATCCCCTCAACGCGCTCTTTTTCATGCCCCTTAGCTCTTTCTCGAGCAAAATACAATTTAAAACATAAATTTTCAATGATTTTTTTCGACATGTTCCCACCACTATTATTGACTGAATTTTTTTTCCAAGCCTCTGGGAATAATAAACTTCAAGCACTCAAAAGCCGGCCTTGTTCTTATTACCTAAAAATAATTTTTTTGTGTTCTTTGGGGAGGTAGGCAAACCATTTGGCATAAAAAGTAATCCTGATCAAATTACCTTTTTTTATTTTATTTTCGCACCACATAACACCCACATCCACCGCGCGAATCCTGCCAGGTCGACGTTTATATGCTTAGAGTGCTTCAGATAAGTTGATAAATCATTTTTATGAATGATCAAATTACCTGGCCGTTTCGGTTGTCAGCTCTCAGTCCATAAGTGATAATTTGCCATACAATATTTGGCGAAAATGCTGGATACCATTAGTACAGATAATATGTAGTTAGCCACGAGGCTTTTGTTACTTCACTAAGCAATATTTCTGGGACCGTATCTTAGACTATACGCATATTTTATAATTATCATGATATGTTAAAACAATGAGTGGGAAGCTTGTAGCGTGGGGGTTATCTATCGTCGCTGAGATCTTAGTGATTGAGTAGTGTAGGACATCACTCAATATTTATTATATAACAAAGTATGAAGCCATGTCTGTATTATATATATGTTTGGTAGCAAACTAGGCAGTGGCGTGACTACGTACCAACTAGCAGTACATTGACTGCAATAAACTAGCACCACTACACAGATGCCACTCTATCCGACCCGCCGGAGAAGAGTCAGCCCGCGAACGCGACGCGTCCCCCCTCGCCCTACCTTGGTTTGCAAAAAACCTTCCGATGCCCTCGTAGACCCTAAAGTCCGAGACTCCCGCGAATTGTAACGTAGAGCGACAGTTGAACTAAACTCTCCTAAACAATAAAAAGTCATAATCCCTCAATCTACCCGCTAGTGACTGCCCTGAGCCGAGGTCCAAGTCCCAAAGGGGACACCCTGGCTGGAGCTCTGCTCGCCTTTATGCCTGGTGAAGTAGCAAAAGCATCGAGGAAAACAACACAAGTCCGTCCGAAAAAAAAGGCGTGACTACGTCTTTTTAGCATTCGGACATTTCTTTCCACTTATTCTCAAGTGCAAAACCTTAAGATAAAACTGCTGCGACTTTGACGTAATTGAACAGAGCGATAGTTTAAAATTAAATATATATCTGTATAGATATAATACCTGCAAGGAACGAACTGTGACCACTACCAAAAGAAGGACAAAAAGAGACTACAACACATATCATTTTTTTTCCCATAAAACTTTCTAAAATAATTGAACATAGTAATAACCTAACTAAATCATAATGCATACCAAACACGAACCCAGATTATCGCGTTTTATGAAATATCTACATAACTTTCTATGTGTCTTCTCACATGAAACACGGTTATAAACAACCTACACAAATTTATAAATTTTACAAACATTTCAAAAATCAAATTGTTTGACTGTTTAGTACCAAAAGTTGATATACCTATCTAGATTCGTTGAATGCACATATATAATAGAAAGGGGACACCCGGGGGGCAGTGGGTGCTTCTTGACCACCCTCACAATAAAACAACAAAATAATTAATCTTCTTAACAACATTCGACGTAAGGTAGGTATTTTTTTCTTGGTTGGCCTCTGGCTCTGTTGTCAGACACAAGGCTTTTGTCTCTTCACCGTACGTAATGACATAATTTTATGTAGTTAATTACGGGTAGCTTGAGTTACTTGGACAAGTAAATTCAATTGTGGGGATGAAGCTTTTAAAAAATACGCCTCGGTTATAGTACGCTCAGTAATAGCATTACATTTAAACGTCGATTGCTATAAAATATTTGTAAGGCGTTTTAATTTATTTCTGATGGATGGGTTCTTTAGTGTGATTATGAAAAGATATTAATATAACTTGGGTAAAAAAACGTTTCAGTAAGTTCGCAGCACTAATGGTATCTATGACTGAAGAATTAGCAAAAGCCTCGTGGCTAAATACATGATATTGTAAAAGATTTCCTACTTAAAAAATAAACCCTGAATAAGCAGGTAAAATATTTTTAACTAAGTTATAGTCATATAGTTAAGTTAATTAATTTTTAAATTAGATTTTAAAGTCTTTTCCAATGAATGGTATATTTTTGTAGAAGTTCACACACTGGTACATAACACAGGTCAACAAGGTTTTTGTTGCACAGAAAAACACACATTTATTTGTCATCTCAGAGAATTATGGATTATTGTTTCATCACTAAAAATATTCTGTCACGTCTAATTTTAGAGATATTTGACAATAAAAAGTAGAAAATTGGCATTTAAGCCTTTTTTAAACATAGGTAAAAAGACTAATAAGTCTATTAGTAAAATTGTATAGTGACTGATTTTGTAAGTAGCTATTCTGAATTCCAATTAACATTTATGATTTTGTTTATGTTTGTGTATGTTTATGAAAATATTAACATTTGAGTGCCATCAGTAAAAACTCCATACAAAATGACTATTGAAATGTATGAGAAAAATAAAGACCAACTAAATCTTTAATATCTTTGCATTAGAAAATCTTAGAAACATTTTGTAAGCTGTATTAAAATTTTCGGTTGTTGGACTATCAATCTAATATATATAAGTAGTTAAGGAACAACAATATTATACTATTCTAAATAAAATTGCAAATATAGCTAAATCAACATGAATTTAGACTCGTCCGTGAATATTACCCTAGACCAATCGTCTAGTGTCCAGTTTAGGTGCTCGCGCACGTATCTCTGTCTTGCAATTCGATGTCCCCGTTCCAGTTTGGGGCCATTTGCGGGCCTCAATGGTTTCAAATTTGCTTCAGCAAGACGTCTTCTTACTGTTTGAGCGCTTAAATTGCCACCTCCAAAGCGAATAAAGTGAGTTTTAGACCAACAGCAGTTTGAAAACGATTTCGGAGCATTGTAGCCACCAGTTGTCTGTCTTCCCTGGCCGTTGTGCATCTTGGTCTGCCATTTCCTGGTCTAAGGTGTGATCCGGTCTCTTGGACTACCCGCTGAACAGTCGACAAAGATACACCAATGTTTCTGGCTGTTTCACGCTGGCTCCGCCCAAGTTCCAAAAAAGTTAGGATTCTGGTACATTCCTCTAGCGTGACTGCCATGCTTCACCTCATAGAATAATAATTATGCACGTGGAAGACGTTCACGATAATTTTTCTTGTGACAGAATAGAAATACAGCAAAAAAACAATCATAAAAAAAATGTAATCTTAAGAAAAATATGACTACTTTAGTTTTTTTTTAATTTAGAGATTAATATTGTGGGTGCAACTAAGTTTTATTTGATTTTTTATCTGTATAATTAAATTCTCAATTGAACAGTCTTCGTTTCATTAGGATGGCATACGTAGTTCGGGAGATATTCGGGTTTATGTGACTGACCCGTTATTTTTGGAACCGAGTGTATATTAGTATAGATATGTAATCGAAAAGATTAATGTCGAATAATTTACTTAAACATGTAGCTCCCTCAATTGTATAAGCTCTGCAATGCATGTACTAGGATAAGAAGGCTTCATGCTGATTAAGTAGAGTGTAAAAATCAAATAAAGGCCTACGAAGATATTGTAACTAAACGAATCATAGTAGGAAAGTACTACGTACTTTTCATATACCTAATTATTAAAACTATACGATATACCCTAAGTCTAAGGCCCTAAGAGCGGTTTCGCACTATGTCCGATCCGAATCCGATCCGAACCCGATCCGAACCCGTGAAAATATTGGTCTAGAAATTTGGAAAGAAATCGGATGACGGATCTCGGATCTAGTGCGTAAATTACCATATAAATAGTTCTACGGCTACTACGAACAATATTTTCACGGGTCCAGATCGGATTCGGATCGGACGTAGTGCGAAACCGCTCTAAAGGTAGGGCTCATACAACGTACAGTCTGCTCCAAGTTTTTATAATCTTTTAGCTAACCCGACAGCAATTGTTCTGTCTTAAATTCAGACAAAACAAAAACACGGAGCGCTGTAAAACAATGCACTGAAACCCATTTTTTTGTGCCGACGACGTGTAGATAAAATTTGTGCTATACTTTTTCGCAGTAGGTACCCCAGTATTATACAAATAACATTGAACTGAAAATTGAAATTATAATTTTTTTATTAACAAATAATGAAGTTTGTTATGATATCAAACATTTTATCAAACATTTTACGCTGCGATAGAATGACATATCGACTGATGGTAAGGTACAGTTTAGGTACGCGTGTGTGCGTAAGCTGTGTGCAAATGTACACGCAAGGCACGTTGTCTTTTGTTTAACTAAAACTAAATTAGGCGTGATAGGTCTAAACTAACCGTGATGTGCACTAAGTGCAGCAGGCATTCTGACAATGTTATGTCAAACACCATAAGATTACATCAAAAAAGTTTATATTGTCAAAAGCGTTGAGGTTACCTACATGGAAAAATGTAATATGGTGGTTAAGTATTTTAAAATTAAAATTTTCTAATTTTCCTGGCATTTTTTTTTCTTACACCTTATGTAGGTAACCTTCTCCTGACAATAACAAACACAACCAAAAAAAAGAAGAATTATCAAAATCGTTCAGCATCCACGCGTGATACCGTGACCGAGAAATAGGGATTCATTTATATATATATAGATAGGCTAGCTGACCCGACAGACGTTGTTCTGTCTTAACTAAAACTCTTTATTAAATTGAGCTTTTAATTTTAGCTCTGAACTAACCATGATGTGCACGAACAGCACGCATTTAGACAATGTTATGTCAAACGCCTTAAATATAGCTAAACTAAAATTATACTTACTTACTCGGGATCTGTGCGGTCCTCGCCGAAGTAACGTGTGAGGTGTCACTAAAAATAAGAAAAATTAAGATCAACTATAGAAAATAATAATAATTTTCATTTTTCTTTCAGTTTTACCTGTCCCTAGACAAACTACGCAATAAATACACACAAAACAATTTATTCACAAACTTGCCTGTTTCTTTACCTACATGTTAATCTGAGTTTAAGTGCGTTAAATATGAACACAAACGCACACTTATCAATAAATACCAACAAAACGCCCATTGCACTACCGACGTGGACCCTCGACTCGTAGCACAAGCATTTTAGCTTAGCACAAGGGGTTAACAATAAAACTAGTACCTACAGACTGCATAATTCGGTTAGTAAGAAAAAAAAAGTTACGGATAACTACTCATCCTGTATTAGTCTTGTTACCTAAATATCTATATTTTAAAGCTGTAGAGTTTGTTTGTTTGCTTGCTGCAACGCGCTTGTTGGATAGTTTATTTATCTGCCTGCTTCAGTAGAAAATAAAGCAAAAGAGGAGGCGCCTGTATTCTAGTTAAGAACGGACTTCAATGGAGGGAATTGCCTAAAATTGCCAAATGATCTACGAGTGGTATGTTTGAATGTTGTGCCATAGAATTAATAAACTATAAACATGTTTTTGTATGCATTTATAGAGTACCCAATGCAAGCAATCTAAGTATATTTTTCAATAAAATCCAAATTCTATTAAGAGAGTAACGGAAGAAGAGCTATAAAAATATTGTTTTAGTAGGCGATTTTAACATAGATATGCTAAAAATACTATCAATCCATAGAATAGAAAAAAATATATAAGCTTTAATTTAAAATTAGCAGTAAATCAACCAACCCGACTAAAAAGCCAAACATGCATCGACAATTTTGCCAAACCACAGAATTAGAACTGGCCCTGTCGGACCAAACAGCCCAGTTAATAAAATGCCCAATCAATGTGTGTACTGTAAATAGATGGTTTGCAAAAAGGTGAAACTATAGCGAAGATAATATCAACAAATTTAAAAAATATATCGGTAGCTTATCGTTTTCAGAAGTATACAAAGCTGATGACCCAAATGAAGCTTATAATGTATTTTTAGAAATGATTATATGACCAGTGTTTTCCTGAAATAAATGTATCTATAAACACAAATAAAAAACAGAATTGGGTATCAAAGGGTATTAAAATATGTAGCAAAAAGAAACGGCAATTAATTTAGCAATATAGATTAAAGCCTATAGCACATAATAAAAAGCGAATAATTAATTATTCAAGGTTATTTAAAAAAAAATATCTGTTTGACAAAAAGAGCTCAAAGTGACCACAGAATAAAGACATCTTAAAATAAATCGAAAACGACATAGCAATTAATTAATGATACAAAATTAAATGTACCTAGGAATTATATTAATAAGCTTAAGATTAATAATGAATTTGTTACAGACCCAAACCTAATATGTAATTTATTTAACTACTATTTCATTGATAAGGTACAAGTCAACACTAGTTCGGAAATTTCAATTACAAAAACATTTAAATAAGAAAGACTCTATATTCATGGCTCCAAGTCTACCATCTGACATATTAAAGATAATAATAGCACTTAAAAACACAAACAGTGTAGGGTTCGACGGGACTAAACTAAGACTAAAGTCCTCAAGGTAGTAGCTAATGAAATATGTGGACCATTAAGTCACATCGTTAATTTGTGCATTAGTGAAGGTCTGTTTCCAAATGCTCTGAAAACGTCATTAATAAAAACTCTATTTAAAAAGCAAGAAAGAGAATTAATGGAATATTATAGACCCATATCCTTAATTACCTTTTTCTCAAAAGTCTTAGAAAAGTACTTTTATAAAGAGCTGTATGCATATATAGAAAAACAAAATATTCTTTGTCAGGAACAAAAGGGCTTTAGGGAAAAAAGAACAATAAACATGGCCATATATGATTTCTTACACCCTGTACTAACGAACATGGACAAAAATACGCCAGTTAGTGCTATTTTCTGTGATATGACACAGGCATTTGATCATGTTCAACACAATATACTCTCAAAAAAACTAGACGCTTATGGGGTGAGAGGTAATATCCTACAACTTATGGTATCGTATTTGAGTGCCAGGAAGCAAATTACACAAATAAGAAGGATAAACAAAAATAAAAAAGAAGAGTTACATTCATCAGGGGAGCGATCTACTATTTATGGAGTCCCACAAGGTAGCGTCCCCTGGGACTTGACTTGACCTTTACTCACTCTATATTAATGACTTCCCTAAAGCTATAGATTATAAGATGACACTATTTTTCCGATGATAGTACAGTGATTATACCATGTAAATGTAAAGATCTATTCGAAAATGACATTAATAACACGGTAACTAAAATTGTGCATTGACTAGATAATAATAATTTAAAAATAAATATAATAAAACGGTGGTAATGCATTTTAGCCAACGAGCAATGACATCCAATTATCTCGACATTCATTATAACCATACTAGTATTGACGCGGTGACTTCTACTAAGTTATTAGGCCTTACTATTGATAGGAATCCAAATTGGAAGGTTCACATTGAGAGCTCAAGTAAGAGAGTAAGCTAAGTAAGCTAATAAGCTCAAGTAGTTCCTATGCCCTGTACTCTTTATCCCGGACACGTAGTATAGATGCACTTCTCACTTCTTATTACGGACTGGTAGTCCACAAACATGTTGTAAACAGCAGCAACTATTGTAACAGAATAGGTGCTATTTGCCTAAAACTGAAGATTATAGATCCGTCTTCAAAGAGCAGCTGCTATACGGGTGCACCACACATATTTAAAAAACAGTGACTTACCTTATAAGTGACTTCTTTATCCATTCTCAAGTCTGTGTAGGCGCGTCCGCCGCGTGCTTCAGCGCACAAAACATATCGGCGGTCAGTGTCGCAGATAACTGTGCGCTTTGTATATCTTCTCACTACCGGGGGTAGCACGACACACTATTCATTTCTAGACGGCGAACATTGTGTAGGCGCGTCTAGTCTATATGTATATAGGTCTGTGTTAATTGTGATGGGATGGATAAAATTTTAGGTTTGATTGAAGGTTTTAGTTTTAGGATTGAAGGTGATAGGTTCGATTGAATCGGTACTTAGATATGGCATTATATTTTGGGGTAACTCGACGGATAAAGATACAATATTTAAAGCCCAGAAGAGATGCCTACGATCGATGTTTAGTTTAAAATGTACAGATAGTTATCAGCCATATTTCAAACGACATAAGCTACTTACCCTACCGTCGCTATATATTTTAGAAATGTTGATTTTTGTTAAGTCGAATCCTAATCTATTTCTACGACTGGAAGATAAAGTCTCACGAAACCGTCGTGATAACAGCAGGCTATGTCTACATGTGGCTAGAACTGCTCTTATGCGCAAAAGTGTTGTCTGTATGGCTCCAGTGATGTACAGTAAATTACTAAAGAGTTGGAAAGAGCTGAATATGGATACGTTCAAAAAAAGGATAAAAACATTTTTAAGTGACAAAGCATATTATAATGTCACAGACTATTTAAATGACCAATTATAATTTTCAAATCTAATTACTATTATTTTTTTATTATTTACTAGCAGCCCGCCCCGGCTTCGCACGGGTATTAAACAAACATTTCAAAAGTTATAATTTTTCACACACACACACACTCTCCCATACATACGTACTTTCTCGTTTTTGCGTGGGGTCATTAAAAAAGAGTAAAATAAAGTAAATTCGAAAAATTCGTTGTTTTTTTTTTTTTTGTGTTTTTTTTTGTATTTTTTGGATAAAGGCTTTTACTTTACTTTACTTTGTCTGCTCCTGAAAATCAATTTATTGAGTCAGAGCATAGCTGCAAAACAAATTGATTTTCAGGACCTCCGACCCGCGATAGACCAACATACAATAGTTAGCCATGAGTAAAACATTATTTTCGTAGGTCAATCCCTACTAATTCGAAAGTTTGGCCTTGGGACTTGTTGATAATTGAAGCCGTTTACATGGGATTGGCAGATCACTTGGGATCATCGGAATCCTCGGTATATCAGCTAGTTGACCAGCTGCTGGGCCGGTGATAATGGTTGATACAGTTAAATTGTCCTTCAATTCCTTAATAAGCAGCCTCGTCCCGTTGCACATGCTTGGAGGCCTTAAATTCCTCAAAAGCATAATTGGAATTCCAATTTTTCAAGTCAATTCATGTGGTGCCATATAGTCCAGAAGGATTTAATGAATTTAAAAACTCCTGGGGATAATGGACTGCGTCTTCGATATTACTCACGGTATCTATTGATTTGTATTTTTTTATTCGTCCGGGAACTTTTTGAATAATTAGATTGTTTATTTCGTTGACACTATCATTCCTGGGTGATGATACTATTGCCCTAGAACACAACCAATGAAAGTCCTTTTCGTGCAAATTATCGAAATCAGGGTATACTGCATCTATTAAAATTTCTAAACTATGGCCTAGAGACTCATCCAGAAGTATGTTACAATTACTGCTTGAATTTGTAGTGGGAAAAATTCCTTGGTGATTCTATGAAGATGAGCTCTCATATTCGTCCGTCATTTTATATTTTCAATCGAAGTCCATAAGGGCGACTCCATTAAGCATGCTTTGATGATATCTGCTCGTGTACCTCTGTTAACGACAGGAAGAGTTTGTCGGAAATATCCAGCAAATATAAAAGTAATCCCGCCCATGAGAGGAGCGGCGTCCATGCGACATTTTTCAAATAACTTACAATTTTAAACTTGTGATATCTTTTGAATGGATTGTCCAAATTGAATAATTCAAAAAGTTATATAATGGTTTTCAAGCAGACTTAAATATTAAGTCATTTATTTTGATAAGGATTAATTCCAAAGTATAAATAAAAGAACTTTTATAGCGGTGGCATTTATATATATTTTTTGAAATGAAAATACACTTATTGTGACATAACTGTAATAGTTAGACATATGGTATATGCACACCGTGTAAAGACATAATGGTATGTGGTTACACCGTGTAAAGACATAATGGTATGTGGTTCGGAGCACACTCCTGCTCAAACAGCAATAACAATTGATCTGACTGGAGATGACTCCGTTGACTATCAACCAAATATTAGGTCCCTAAATAATTGTCAATTAAAAAAGTATATCATAAAATTGTCAAACGAACGCAAGAATTTGTTGAATAAACTTGAGAATTATGAGATTAAATTGGAGGACAGTAAAAATATTTATAAAAAAGACACTAAGGACTTGCACTAAAAACATTAGAAAAATCGTTGGCAGTCACATATAGTAAATATAAATCTTTTGAAATTAAAATGCAAGATCTAGCTCATTTATGTAATGATTGTTCTAGTGAAACAAGTAATTTACTACCTAGTACAATAGAATCAAAAATTACCTCTGAGCCCAAGACCCCAACGAGGTGCTCTGACTCATTGTACAATTGTGCTGCGAGTACCTACTTATCGATGTATGGGGATCACTAACCTAGATACTAAAAATGTCTTTAAAATATGTACAAATGATTAATCAAAGACTTTAAAAGATGACAAAAAGAATGATCTCGGAGTTTCTTATAGTCTTTCTTCTCCGGGTGTCACAACGTAGGTAGATAGAGAAAGACTCGTAGGAAGCTAGGATAGGGTCCGGTCGTCCTTGCAAGGCGAGGCTCGCGACGCGTTCTATGCTTCTGACCTAATCCCAGCCCGCGCTGGTTGATTCTAATTATATTTATAATACGCGACTTTCACATGTCACATTGGTAGATTTAAATTCTATTTAATAACATTACTGTTGAAATGTATAAGTACTAATTAATTAGTCAAGATTTTTTTTTTTTTTTTGTCTTTGTATATTTTTATCATTGTATTTGACTTATAATAAGTACGATCGATTCGTCTACATTATCAATAAACGTTTTCATTTTCATTTTCATTTCATTTCAATGTATGTGGTACTACATCAGTCCTGTATTCGGATGATGTAGGTGTAGGTCTGGGCTCTCTCCTCAATAATATACTTAGTCAGCCTTTATTCAACTGTTGTATACCAGGTATACATTACAAAGATTTCATAAATAAGATAATAAATACAGACCATTCAAACAAGTCTTGCATAACATTACTAGTAGGCAATTGCAAAAACTTGACAAAAAAGATATTACAGATAGTTTCACAAGAATGTGCAATAAAATAGTACTGTGTGCCTTCCCTTATTTAAATAATATGTCTGACAAGACTAATAATTATATTCACATGTTGAATAATCATATTCAATTTTTGGTTAGTCATTATAGTGACAAGTTTACATTTTTTGATGTAAATAGTTTTACAATTAGTTGTAGGGCGACCAGGAATACTGTGTATGTCCTGAAAAAATCATTAAGTTTAATTGCTAAATTATTAGCATTAAATATTAACACAGTCATACATTTAAATATACATACAAAGCCTATATTTTTACACTGTCTTAGTAATGTTACTAAAATAAGTCTAGTTAGTAATTTAAACCATTAAGTATGACAATGGAGAAGTGTAATAAGTTTTTGGTCTTATCGCACCAAAATATAAACCACTTCTCTGGCAAAATACTAGATGTAGAACTTTTTAATGAAAAGTATAATATTGACATTTTATGCTTTACAGAAACGTGGCTGAAGGCACACAAAATGGGTTTTAATGTAAATGGCTATACGGTTGCTAGTTTCAATAACAGGGTCTCTGCTGAGGGCGGAGGTGTACTTATATTTATGCGAGATGGTTTGAAATTTAAAGAACGTAAGGATATTAACAGTATGTCAGTAGAACGGATTTGTGAGGTAGCTTGCGTTGAAACACAGCATTACTATATAATATGTATATACCGACCACCTTCGTCAGACTTCCAACATTTTATTACAACAATGGAAGATATACTTAAAAAAATCAAAAGTATTAAATACATATTGATCTGTGGCGAAAAATAGTTTTTTGGTTCTTTTTATGTCATTTAATCTAAACTGTTTATTTTCTGAGCCCACTAGAGTCACACCAACAACGGCCACATGCATTGATAATATTATCACAAACTGTGAGGTAGCCGATAAAAGTTTGGTAACTGGTGTTCCTTCTGACCACAATCTAGATAAGTTTAGTCATAATTTAAAAACTAGATAGTGATTCAGAAAGTAGTTCAAATGCTATGTACAATAAATTATCTCAATCAATTCATGAGGAGTTTGAGAGAGTTTGTAAAATTAAACGTTTAGAAATCGACCCTAATAAACTAAAATTTAGTACTTGGGCTACCAAAGGTATAAGACGGATCCGAGATGTTTTGTATGAATTATATAATATAAGGTCCTACACAACTGATGACAATTTTATAAATACTGTAAGGAAACATTCTAAAAATTTTAAAGTAGTTTGTATTCAGGCAAAGTCACTGTATATGAGTGAATTAATAAAAAAGACGGATAGCAAAATAAAGTCTACGTGGAAAATAAAAAATATTGAAACTGGTAAAAACAAAATTAAGGATAAAAGTATAAATTTAAATATCAGTGATAAGTTAGTCTCAGATAAAAATATCATTGCAAATTTCTTTGCTAACTTTTTTACTAATATACCAGTTGATACCACTAAACACCTGCCTTCTTCCCCTCAGGAAGCTGAAAGACTATTAAAAACGAATATTAAATCAAACGGGTCTAAATTCGGCTTCCAGTCTGTAAATGATGTTGATATAGTTAAGGCATTCCGAACAATTAAAATGAAAGGTACAGAAGACTTGTGGGGACTTTCTGTTAAAGCTATTGACACAGTAATACAAAATATCGCTCCTACTCTAGCAGCCATCTTTAATAAATCTCTAAGTGATGGAGTATTTCCTAACTTAATGAAGGTTAGTAAAATAGTGCCGATATTTAAATCAGGTTGCTCAAATAACGCGACTAACTATAGACCTATCTCAATATTACCAACTTTAAGTAAAGTATTCGAAAAGATGATGCTCAATCAAATGTTGACACATTTTAATCTAAATGGGATATTGCACGACAAGCAGTTTTGATTCACTAAAGGCCGGTCAACACAGGACGCAGGATGCACTCTGATCAAATCCATACTGGAGGCTTGGGAGGGGTCGCAGGATGCTCTTGGAGTCTTCTGTGACCTTTCCAAGGCATTCGACTGTGTAAATCATGAGACGCTCGTTCTTAAGTTAAAATATTATGGAATTACTGAAAAATCGCTTGATCTTGTTATATCCTATTTATCTGATAGGAAACAAATAGTATACGTAGACGGCGTTGCTTCAAAAGAGCATTTGATAAAAATGGGCGTGCCCCAAGGATCTATTCTGGGTCCTTTTCTGTTCTTAGTCTACATAAATGATTTGCCATACATCTTAAATAAACTGTCAGATATAGTTCTTTTTGCTGACGATACCTCATTAATATTTAAAGTCAGTAGAAAATATACTAACCTTATTGAACAGAATAAAACACTTAGTATACTTTCACATTGGTTTTCTTCAAATAATCTTTTATTAAACGCGGGTAAAACTAAATGCGTCAGATTTGTGCTACCAAATGTAACTAACGCTAAACCAATTGCTTCACTTAATGGGTCTCCATTAAGTGAAGCAATTGGTTTAGCGTTGGACCTAGTTCCATCAACGTTGGACCTAGTTCCATGAACAGTTTTACTAGGTATAACATTAGATTCAAAACTGCAATGGAGCCCTCATATTGAAAAATTAACCGGTAGACTCAGCTCCGCATCTTATGCTGTCTGGAAAATTAGGCAATTGTCGGATGAAGCAACTGCTAGACTAGTGTATTTCGCGTACTTTCATAGCATTATGTCCTATGGAATACTGCTTTGGGGGTCAGCCGCTGATGTCAATAGTATTTTTATATTACAGAAAAGAGCAGTTAGGGCTATTTACGGTTTAGGTAGTCGCGACTCCCTGCGTACCAGGTTTAAAGAGATTAATATACTTATCGTTCCCTCTGAGTACATATACGAAAATATCATTTTTGTTAGAAAAAATATAGATCAATATAGTAAAAAAAGTGATATTCATAATGTTAACACGAGAAATAAACATAAAATTGCCATACCCGGTTTGAGAGTTAGTAGAACCAATAAATCATTTATGGGAAATTGCATTAGGTTTTATAACAAACTCTCTAGTCATGTAACTGATTTGCCTGATCCAACTTTTAAAGTATATATTAAACGGGTCCTCATATCTAAAGGCTATTATAGCATTAAGGACTATATTGAGGATAAAGACGTTTGGCTTCATAAACCTGCTTGCGTAACACTTCCTAGAGACCCTGTACCCAAATAAACTAGTAGTAAGCATAATAGTGTGATGTTCTGTGAACTGTCTGTAATTGACCTACTTACATATATTCTATTCATAGACCGCTAGTTCTGTCTCAAATTCTTTTATTTTTCTATTAGTATAAAAACACAATAAACAAATATTACAAAGACAACCGTTTGGGCAAAAAATGTGTATGCCAATAAATAGTTAAAGTAACTGGACCAAAACCTACGTTCTGCCCATTTGAGTATGTTTCGCCGGACTGTCTCATGTGGGTCGTGTTAAAACCGGCAGTAGAATAACCCACTGAGTTTGTTTCGCCGGATCTTCTCAGTTGGGGCGTATTGGATCCGGTGGTAGCATTAAAGCGCGTCCGTCGTTATATACTCATGGTCCACCTAAATAATGACAATTGTTCTAACCTAATACAGACAGAACAAGCAATTTGACACAATATAGTTAAATATTAAACTAAGACGTTAAGACTAAAATATAATTAAAATAATAACTTAAATACTTGTTTAATTTAAAAATTTATAAAATATGATAGTTATAGATAATAATACTAAATACTAAATTATTGTTTTGACTATTTGTAAGTGCCTGTAATAGGTTTACGTAAATAAAAATGATTTTTATTTATTTTTTATTTATATGCTGTCGCGATATTTTTTGTAGATAATTATATGTTCTGCAAAGACGTAGTACATTATTTTGTTCTATAATCAATAGTTTTCGCAGCGCACGCGATGTAAGAAAGTTTTTTGGTAATTTTTTCACACCTTGGGTTACATTATTGGAGTTTTAGTAAGGATCCCTAACTTTTAAATTTTTTTAATGTAACCTATGTTCACTGGAGATAGTTTAGCTTCCCAACAGTGAAAGATTTTTTCAAGTAAATCGGTCAAGTAGTTTCGGAGCCTATTCAATGCAAACAAACAAAAAAGCAATCAAATCTTTCATCTTTATAATATTAGTGTAGATAATTCTTTGTATTGTTATAATTTTGTAGACATAATTAATATTTTTTATTGTATTTCATTAATATTCAAATGTTTATATTCTATCTGTTTAATTTAATGACATAACCTTAATTTATTTGTAATTTTATTATGTGACAGTTAATTGATTTAAAAATAATATTTGTACGCCAAAGCACGTGGCAAACATGTATGAAGTGGACCTGATTTTTTTTTATATTTAACCTCCTCACATACTTACATTTTAATTGGTATAAATTTAAATAACAAAAACGGTATATGTTTCAATTTAAAGCATTTTTTGCATAGTGAACCTTGAGTAGCATGGACATTTTTATCGCAGTCATATTCATCTCATTACGTAATTAACATCCAGGCAATTAGCCTCACATATTTAAAAAAAATAGAAAAGTTCTTATAATATCAGTGCGAAACTAGAAAAAATGTTGTAGGCTTATTATTGTTGACATACAATGAAAATCAACGTAAGTAATGACTTACCTACAAAAGAAAACATCTTGTGCTTTATTCCAGAGTAAATAGGTATATTTGACTTGAAAACAAGTCTGTTTAATCCAACATCAATAATAATAATAGCCTTTCAGATAGTATTAATTTACAGAGTACCTAAGTTAATTTCTATTTCTTACATTGTAAGCTTATATTACATACATTTATAACAGCATCCCTATTATTGTCATTCAGTGCAAACTCCAACTTACATAAGTAGGTAAGTTGGTCCTAGGTAAGTTGGTCCATAACATATAATAATAAAATCGCTAGTATAATAGCGATTATATATGTTATGGACCAAGCTGGACCAAGTGAGAAATTGGGCATTATAAATAATGCACGGTCATTATGAAAAATGCACTGACACTACTAAGTTCAATGGAACACCATTGGTTTAGGTTTAGGTTTTTTTTTACCACCGTAAAGCCTTTTGCGCTGCTCATATAAAATACGCACAATTATTATATTACTTACCTCACCGACACGGTGGCGGTAACGCAATGTATATAATAACGAACAATGTGATACATTTTAATAATGAAGTTAAGATAGTATACAGCTGTCTACGCAACAACGAATAAACCGCGGAAATCGTAAAAAAAATCGTAGGCACAAGTCAACATTTCAAAATTTGGTTGAGAGTAACATGTTAGAAATTCGTTCTACAGTTATAGCTTATAAATTTTAATAAACCTTCATCCAGAGAGACGTCTGGGACTATCCAGACGTCTCAAATATTATGCAATTAGGTTTATTTGCCGATAACAGAACTTCTTACGCGGCATGATTTAAACGATGTACCCGTACCTCAAAATCAATCCTAATATCATTGTTGAGTTGAGAAAACTTATGTTTTAATTTAATTGAATCTATACTAATATTATAAATCTGCAGAGTTTGTTTGTTTGAACGCGCTAATCTAGTTCCTGAGATTAGCGCGTTCAAACAAACAAATGGTCCGATTTGAAAAATTATTTCAGTGTTGCATAGTCCATTTATCGAGGAAGGTTATAGGGTATATTTTATTTTCAAAAATAAATAGGGATCCGTAAGAAAATTGCGATTTTGTAACCCAAGGTATAAAATCCTATTTATGCGTGCGCTGCAAAAACGATTGACAATAGAACAAAATGACGTACTACGGGTTTGTAGGTCTTATAAAGATCTACAAAAAAGTCCGCAAGAGCACATATCTAACTATCATAGTTTAGTCACAAATATTAAATCGTCTGAAGAAAGAAACTACGTTAAATGTGTATCGTAATTTTAATCCTTATCCAAATTAAGCATTATGTTATCAAGGGTATTTATGTAAGCAAAATACTTTGTGTTTTATTCCAATCGGACATTTCGTTGAGAAATTATCACGAGTATAAAGACGCAACGAATACGCCATAATAGATAAAGCTGAAGAGTTTGTTTGCTTGAACGCACTAATCTCAGCATATACTGGTCCCATTTGAAAAAAAAATTCAGTGTTTGATAGCCCATTTATTCAGGAAGCTATATTTTATTATTAAGTTTCTATGGGAACGGGAGTTACGCGGGTGAAACCGCGCGCGGGAAGTTATATACATATAAAGCTTAAGTTATATATAAGAGCTTGTTTGTATTTTTTGCTTGAAAGCGCTAAGCTAAGGAACTACTGGTCTGATTTAAAGAAGTCTATCAGTGTTAGGTAGCCCATTTATCGAAAAAGGTTATATACAAAATATTTAATTTAGAATTTCCCACGGGAACGGAAGATATGCGGCTGAAACCGCGCGCGGAAGCTAGTGTGTAAATAAAACTAAAATCTTTATTTGTGTAACTAAAGTCTGTGCCGAAAATTAAGAGCAAAGTATGTACCAGTAGCATATTGAGTTTAATTTACGCCAGGCGCTCTAGTGGTGTGTTAATAATAAGCATCACTACATAGTATAAAACAAAGTCGCTTCCAACTGTCTGTCTATCCCTAACTATGCTTAGATCTTTAAAACTACGCTTTTGATGTGGTATCTTTTAGTTTCAATAGATAGATTGTTTTAAGGTGAATGTTTATTATTATTATGTAGATACCTTATTTATATCAACATTGTATCCGTGCGAAGCCAGGACGGGTCGCTAGTTGCTAATAATTTGCAAGTTTTCCTCAAGGAGACATCAATGATAAACGTATGCATAGATTGAAGGGCAAATGGGCTCCAGTACCATGCAATAAGATAATTTATCTCGGATTTACGGACGGGTGCTTACACAAGTTTGATGTCATTTAACATAATCTGTAAATTGTAGTGCTATGAAAAAGGAATATAGGAGCATAGATTGATTGTACCTACTATTAAAATAATAAATGAATTCGCTGAGTTAGTATTAGTAAGGATTATAAATCTTGGTAAAGGTTTAGATACCTAGTCAAGTGAAACCTTGCGGGAAAGCTAGGCAATAGGTACTTAAGACCCAAACATATTAATTAACTGTCAGACTGCGAGTGTCTGTTACTGTTGTGATAGTCAATCACTTACCGACCTCATTTCACTAAGTAATAAGCATTGGCAATGATTTTGGCTATCTATATAATAATATACTTAATAATAAAGAAAAAATATTTGTTTGTTTTGTTGCATTGAATAGGCTCCGGAACTAATAAACCGTATTTAAAAATCATTATGCCGTTAGAAACTTACTTTATCCAGGAGTATATTTAATTATTAATTTCCTATGAGAACGGGAGCTACGCGGGTAAAACCACGAGCGAGAAGATAGTGTACCTACCTAATATTATAATTGAATTTTGGATTTGTACGTGTCAAATATTTGCTGTGAGTGTCAAAGAGGCTAGTTGACACTTTTTTGAAATTATTTTTATATGGATAAGAATGGTTTTACTAGATCGAGAAAAAAATAACTATGTCATTTATTTGAGATCTAGAAAGCACTAAAATAAATATTTTATAGTTGGCTTGACCATCTATAGGTATACATTATCTGTGTTCAAGAACGATGACGTCTTGACTCAGAAAGTGTAATAGTAAAGGATTGCGTTCACGTTCTTTAACAAGATGTATGTCGTAACAAAATGGATGATAGCGTTTTCGGAAGTTAAAGACATAGACAAAACAAATAATTTTCATATTAAGTTTATATATACAAACATATTATTCAAGTTTTTTGAACAGAAATTATTATATTTAGGTTCCATATGGAAAATAGGTACTATAGAAATAAACATAATTGTAACATAATTAAATACATAATTATGTGTCAATTAGCCTATTAGGATTAATGTAAACCCTTAGTAATTTACGCTTCCCCCATCCCTAAAGAAACTCTAAGATTCAAGGTATACAAACTTGTTCTATTTTTTTATAGGTCAGCAGAGTTTTTGCACATTACTATTATTTTTGTTAACCCGTCGTGGTACGCTTAAATGCTTGTATTATAGTGGGAATCGATCCGGCGACCACATGATCACAAGTCCGACGCCTTAGCCACTAGGCTGCGGCCACTTCAACTTTGTTTGACATGTGTTAGTAAATATTCCGTTTCTAGTACTTTCTAGTGCCCCCTCATAAGCACTAATCCGGCCCTTTTTCGACCCCTACTTAGTTATTCGTTAATTAGAGGGACACTTGTACACTCTAAACGCTAATTAATAAATGCTGGGCTTTATTATATGAATTTGAATAATGTATTTTTTTTGTATTCAAACTGTTACTTAGTACAATTTAATTAAAAGACTTTCAAAACTGACAAACACAACAGTTTGGTCTACAATTTCCATAGCAACCTCCGTACGAACGTAAAAGTTAACTAGCCTGTAGGTCTTGTAGATTAAGTTAGTCAGTTTGGATGTTGGGTTAATCTCTTGTACTACTGTTCCGATTAAATATCTTTTACCATAAGATAGCTACATTTTCTAGTATTAACATCTATACTAATAGGTATTATATAAAGCTGCAGAGTTTGTTGTAAACTACTGGTCCAATTTCAAAAAATCTTTCAGTGTTGGATAGTCCATTTATTGACGAAGGTTATAGGCTATATTTTACTATGAAGTTCTCCCAGATACGGTAGCTACGCGGGTGAAACCGCGCGCGTGAAGCTAGTACCTAGGTTATATTTTAGAACGAGTGTCCTACGCGGAACAGCATCTACTGAGGTGAGTAAAATATAAAGTTCTACTTTAAAAATAAAATTTGCATTAGTAACGGACAAAAGCTTGCATTACCAAGCACTGCTGCCAAATATTTATTATTATACTAGCGGCCCGCCCCGGCTTCGCACGGGTGGACTTTTATACCCTACCCCTGCCCTACCCTACCCCTGCCCTACCCTACCCCTACCCTAACCCTACCCTACTCCTACCCTACCCCTACCCTACCCCTACCCTACACCTACCCTACCCTACCCCTACCATACCCCTACCCTACCCCTACCCTACCCCTACCCTACCCTAGCCTACCCCTACCCTACCCTACCCTACCCCTACCCTACCCTACCCTACCCCTACCCAAAAGTATCCTATGTCCTTCTCCCAGTTCTTAGCTACCTCCCTACCAATTTTCAGCCAAATCGGTTCAGTCGTTCTTGAGTTATAAATAGTGTAACTAACACGACTTTCTTTTGTTTTTTAAATGTATTCTGCTATTCGGGACGGAAACAAATCCAACAAATCAAAAACCAAGGCAATCGGTCCAGCCGTTCTCGAGTTATAAGTGTTGTAACAAACACGACTTTCTTTTATATACATAGATAGAAGATAGATTATTTATTATTATATATTATTTATTAAAAAATAAATATGTTACTTTATACCTGAATAATATGTGGCCAGAAAATAATAAATACGATAAACAAATATAGTACATTGAAAAACATTTGTCGTGTCATTTTATGAAACCAAATACGAAACATACCTGAAATCCACTGATGTATCCACTGTGCAGTAGGGACATGTCTCTACACTATTCGGAACTAGGATATTATGCGAGTTTACGGTATTTAACTATGTTATCTACATATTAAAACGTGAAGCAAACACTTTGTAAGCATCTTTACGAAAATTACGCGGCCGAGAGTATGAAATTGCGCACACTTTTAGATTGTATAGAAAATGAGTGCAGAATGCTTATATTTTTTTAAATTTCTACTACTAAGCAACCACTTGATATTACAAATACGAACAGAACCATGTTCACGTTAACGGACATTTATAATTGAGAACGTGCGCCGAGGATACGAGCGATTGAGTAACTGACGGCTGAATGTCCCAAACTCTGATAAACCCACAGGCAACTCGCTTGTTATTGGGATAAAAGCAAATATTGTATTTGATATTCTTAGTAAGTAATCGAGGTAATTAATATAGGAAACATAAGCGTCAGTTAATCAGTTATATGCACATGGGTATTATATAGAAACTATTTATTTTAGGTAGGTACCTACTCATAATAAATCGTAGATTTTGTACTAAACCATCTATTTTATGTACAAAATTGTATTCATATCATTCATATCAATTCCTATGCTGCAATTTTGGTAGTAAAATAACAGGGAAACATATTACATTCTTGGGATTTAGAAAAACAATATACAAAAAACTATCTTTGATTTTCTTACGATTTATTACGAGGACACGTACCTACACGAGTACATAAAAAAGACGGTTTAGTAAGAAAATCGAAGGTTTTGTATATTATTTTTCTAAATCGCATTTATTACTAACCACCCATCAACTAAAATAACGAAAAACAAAACACATGTAGGGTGTGAGTAGGGTGTAGGGATAGGGATTATGTAAGCGAAAAGCTTTCATCTCTCAATATAATTAGTACTCCTATTCGACAACAAGGGGTGCTGTGATACGTGTAAATCCAGACCAGTACGAATCACGAAAATTCCAGTGCATCCCTAGATTGTACTTCTAACGCAACCAGTTCAGCCTTGGATCCAGGGGGGGGGGCAAACCAGGGCACCAGACCCGGGTGGCAGTTTCAGAGGGCGCCAAAATCATAATATAATATTAAAAATACGAGTCCGTGTATCAGTTTAAAAATATTTTTGTAGCAAATTTTTCGTTCTCATACCTACATACTGCACATAACAAAGGTTTACTTCGAAATAAATACTTGTTTCACGAAGCATCTAGCATCCAGTGCGACGTATTTCTATCGATTATTCATTTGATTTTAAAACGCCCCGTTGGGTTTTGAACACGTCGTAATTTAATTGATGAACGAATCCTAAAGGTTTTCTACACTCCAATATCGCTCCTGCAGCAGGAGCAATATTGAAGCAATATAATAATATGACGTTAACCCTCGATCGCCTCCTGAATTATGTTACGTGAAAGGACATGCTAGATTTCATTGTCGTGTAGTATAAAGCACATTTTTTTAGCGTTCAAACACAACAAAAAGTGAAATTAAATAAACACGAATGAAACTTAATGAGTTGTCCTTTAGATTAACTTGAAGGAACAGAAAAAGTTGTTCGTTAAATGAAACGAACAACGGGACTTCTGGGGAATTCTCCAACGTATATTTCATTTTAAAGGATAAGGTACCATATACATTTTATAGGAACTATTATACTGTGCTCGAACTTTTGTTTTGCCGGTATTACGTTGATAATCATAAAGATCATAATACCGTTTACCAAAGAGTATTCCTTCGATCACAAAAAATGCCACCTATTATATTAGTGTGTCTTTTTAACAATTTATCTAAAACCTTCAAGATGAGGCGCACTATCAAGTTCTTGCCCCGGTTCAAAAAAATCGTAGATCCGGGGCTGAACCAGTTACAAAAGGAAAGGGTATAATATCGTGAATTGAAACTAGAGTAAAGTGCTGTTTATGCGTGCTGAAATATGGCAGTTATAGGTGATTTTTCCGTCGAGCATGTGTTTTTCCACACACATGGACAATGGAAAAATCATCCGATAAAGGTTTACGCGACGACTCAATAAAGAATGAGTAGTAATATACGGGCTGCCGATGATGACGAATACATTTCATTGTTTATACCTACAAACAATGTTTTCCTTTGCGTTCATAATTTAATTTAAGTAAACTATATAAACGAAAACACTCATCTAACTATCATTACTCAGTTTAAGAAAACAATTTTTTTTTGCCGTACGTAAAGCATTTACTTGTAACCATCAATCACTCGCCATTTGTCGGTCAGTTCGTCTGTAAAAATTACTAATGTTTCGTGTACTTACCAAAACTCGCCGTATTTCAATTATTTAATGATGGGAAACGTTTTCAGATCATTGTAAATAGAAGATAATGGTAAGTTATCAGATATTTTTCTTTTTTTTAACTTATAATTTTATGTTTTTTATTCTTTCTTTGCTACGCGGATTCGCTTTTGAGCCTGCCATCCTTTGTGGCTATCTTTATGTCCATAGCAATTCGCAAAAACGTTTTTTTAACGTTTCAAAATTTGCCGTCGGTAAATGTTTTATTGAAATAACCGAATAACCGATAGGGACCCGCAACATTTTAAACATACATTATATGACACATGAAATAGAAAATTAAATTGACCAAATTAAATATTTCACAACACATTTCCCGACGGCAAATCTTAAAACGTATTTTTTTTTATTTTTCGATATATTATTACTACATGGACATGCATATAGGCTTAAAGGCTACTAAGCTTAAAATAATAAGTAAGAAAAACAAAGACAAAGTTGTCTTCCTCTCACTTATTCCGAATTTTCCCGCAAATTAGTTGATCCGTTTTGCGCATGTTTAATTTTTACTAATTTTCATATTTTAATCACTTATCATTTATTCAAAAATAATTGGACATTTGTTTCATAACTGATATATTAAATATGTTACATGATTAGGTCCTTACTTATCTTAAACGTTTTCTTTAACCATTTTACAAAGCCTAAAAGATTTTTAAATACTAAAGATATTGGTTAAATCACCTGTTTTCCCAATTATTAGAAAAGCAGAATAAAATAACTTTTTATATATTTTTAAGCTCAACGTTAGTTAATCAGTAGTTCCTTAACACATAGACAATCAATTACAACAAGAATTCTATTAAATATTCATTCTTAATGTTTCATTTTTAACTAATTAAACGGAATAAAGGTAATGTATGTCTGTTACTCTCCTACCGGTTAAATAACAAGTTTAGTGTCGTTGCCTTGGAGACGTGTGGCTTGGGGAATATCGACAACAGTAAGGAAAACGCCGCGAAATTTGAATCTAAATTTTTCCGACGATTGCCGAATAATTAAAGGTTTTTTGGTATTTCTGATTATTAAAAGTATAAAAATGATACTAAGAAGATAAGTTTATTCAATTTAGAATAATTTCGACTACTTACTTATTTAATTTAAAAAAATAATAAATTCTAAAAAAATGTGAAAATGCTATTAAAGTTCTAAAATTATTGTATCTTGTTATTAAAACGGTTAAGCGCAATCTAGTAAATATAAAATAAAAAATATGAAATTAATAAATAAAAAATATTTTACAAGCACATTTGCCGACGGCAAATTGTAAAACATGAAAAATTATTATTTACCGATTCGCTTGGTACATGTAAATAGCCCAGAAGTCTAGTAGGCTCAAAATAAAACATTTTTATACAATAGGTATTATTAGAAAAGCAGAAGAAAAAAACTTATACTTACATAACTTTAGGCTCAACGAGAAAAATTTGGTAGTTGTAATCGGGATATAAAATGTTTTATTTACTCTAATAATCAATCTAATTGATAGGTAGTTCGTTTCACGCATATATAGATTTCATACGCACCTCTTTATATTTATAACGACAATGTATTTATATAAAAATAGTTTGTAATTTGTTTCACAACTATCATAATTATTATGTTTACGTCTTTATTTATCTTACACATTTTAATTGACTGTTTTAGTCTAAAACATTTTTATACGATAAATATGGGTCAAGTCAAATGATACTCGCAGTTACATACAAAAAGCAGAAGAAAATTACTTTTATATACTTTTGAGAGCAACTACAAAAGATTGCTATTTAAATCACCATATCAAATTGTGTACTCACTCCAATCATCTATTTACTTAAATATTAACATATTCCCTAACACATAGATAATAATCAATGTACCTAAACACTAATTCTAGGCAACATGCTTTTTTAACAACTAACACAATAAAGTATATTATTATATATGTGTGTAACCCTTCTAACGGCTAAACAACACGGTGCCGTTGCCTTGGAAACAGTGTTTAGCCTTGGGGAGTAAAGAAAACATTTGGCAAGCGCCGCGAAATTTCAAATTATATTTTTCCGACTATTGGCATTTTGAGTTTTTTTTTGTTCATGTTTCTGATTATAAAAAGTTGTTTAATGTAATAAGTATCTTAATAAATATAATATAGACAGCATATAATATAAAAAATTGGACTTTTTAAGTAAAAAATGTGTGAAATTCTGGAAAAAAGTAATTTAAGAAATGTTTGAGCAGTGGAAATTATTTTCTTATTCCTAAAATTGTTACGCGCGACATTTTTCATTCATAGCCTACGAAAAATTAATTTATAAATGAATTATAAAACAAATGAGTATGCCGGCGGCAAATTGTCACACGTGATAAATAGGTTTTTAACTTACCGCTTTGAATAATAGACCAGCCAAAAGGCTAGTAGGCTCGAAAGGACACGTAAATCATAACAAAATTATAAAAAAGAAAGTTCAGGCACAAGTTTCTAGCACGAACTTTTTTCGAATTTCCCGTAATTAGTCAAACCATTTCAGTCAAACACACATTTAACGATTATTTTAAGCGCATAACAAAATATCTTATATTTTAAAACAAATACGCAGTAAAATCTGAATTTCGATTAATTAGTACATTCTGATTTTAAGTCGTAGAAAATTTTATTGCGTATTAAGCTCTGGACCAGCCCCCAAGGAACGCCCACCCTAAATAATGTTGAACACTTGTAAAACTCCCCGAAAAGTAGGGTAACGTGGGGTAATTTTTTTCATGAAATCCTACTAAACTTCTGTGGATCCTTCATAATTATGTTATGCTAGCTTACTGCGCGCGGTTTCACCCGCGCTGCTCCCGTTCCTGTAGAATGAAATATAGCCTTATTACCTTATTGCATTTCTCGATTAAAATAAAAATAATTTTTGTGTTAGATATAACACAGTTTTTTTTTAATTGGATTATTACTTTCCGATAAAGCAAACAAAATATTTAGCTCTATATAATACTAGCGGCTCGCTTTTGCCCGAGTGGACTTTTATTTTAAACATTTTAGGATAATCATACAAGGATTGGCTGAAACTGAACATAGTCTTAAAAATCTTGTAGTCACACAAAGAAATGTCTTCAGTTGCAGTGTCACGGCATATATTATTATTTAACTTAAATTGACCCATTTAAACACCTCATATATTTTGAATGCAATGACCGATTTTAAAAATACTGAATATAATAAAAGTAATCTACTAGTACTTGTAAGTTTCTCTCTACCGAAATCAGTCTGAAATTAGAATAAATTTATTGGGATAAGGATTAATACGAAAACATGAATACAGAGGTATTGAAGTCTGGTAACGTTGCTTAAAAAAATGTTATAGTTACATAACTACTAAATTTAGACCCGCAATTTTTTTATAGATATTGTTATGTTCTTTAGTTTTGTAGAGCATTTGTTTGTTCTATCATTCATAGTTTCCGCAGCGCATGCGATGAAATGCGATGACATTTTATGGCATTTTTTCAATCCTTGGTTTACATTATTGAAGTTTTAATAGAGATCCCTAATTGTATCTAGTAAAAAATATAGCCTCTTAACGTAGGGATAATGTAGCATCGGTGAAATAATAATGGTGAAATAATTATCCAAATCCATTTAGTGATTTTTGTGTTTCAAACTGATACAAAAATACTAACTTTCCTCTTTATAATATTACTAGCTGACCCGGCAGACTTCGTACTGCCTCAATCGATACATAAAAGACCTAAACATTTGTATAAAATAAACTGGGCCGTAGAGACTTCGTTTATGCGGTACTCCTACCCCTACACTACCCTACACTACCCCTACCCTACACTACCCCTACCCTACACTACCCCCACCCTACACTACCCCCACCCTACACTACCCCCACCCTACACTACCCCCACCCTACACTACCCCTACCCTACACTACCCCTACCCTACACTACCCCTAACCTACACTACCCCTAACCTACACTACCCCTACCCTACACTACCCCTACCCTACACTACCCCTACCCTACACTACCCCTACCCTACACTACCCCTACCCTACACTACCCCTACCCTACACTACCCCTACCCTACACTACCCCTACCCTACCTCTACCCTACCCCTACCCTACACCTACCCCTAATCTACCCCTACCCTACCTCTACCCTACCCCTACCCTACACCTACCCCTAATCTACCCCTACCCTACCCTACACCTACCCTAAAAAATCTTAGCAAAAAAATAAAGCTCAAATTGACTCTACATTTTAGTTAGAAAACGTTTGTATGGGAAAAAGAAAAAGGCTGTTTTAAGGGGTTTTCAGGCAACTACTAATAAATTAAAAATGATTAAAAAAACATTGTCCAGCGGACAAAATTGTGAATCTAAACCATTCCCAGATCCCCTTGAACACACACAAAAGTGCTTTGTTGCCTCCCGTCCAGCTGATTTCTTTAAGAAGGGCATTAATAAACTGCCACTGCGTTGGCAAAGATGCATTGATTGCATGGGTGATTACTTCTATTAACACAAATAAAAAATACATGAAAAAAAATCGTTTAAATTTTTCATACAAAACGGCAATTTCATAGGTAAAGACCTATTATTAATATTTTATTTAGGATCACATTTTTAAACACGTAATATCATTTGAATTTATTTGCCGATTTTGATAATTTAAAAAGTAATCTACAGGTACTGAAACATTCCTAAATGAAAAATTATTCATTTGGATAAGGATTAATACGAAAATATGAATAAAGTGGTACTATAGGCATGGTCTGCTTTTGTAAAAAATATATTTAAAAAAGTAGTTATAGGTAACTACTATAGTTAGACAAGTGGTATTGTTAAGTTTTTTGTAGATATTTATATGTTCTTTAATATTTTAGAACATACTTTTGTTCTATCATCAAAAGTTTCCGCAGCGCATACAGCGAAAGACGTTTTAGGGCACTTTTCAAATCATTTTTGAAATTGACACAGTAGTTTTTGAGTTTATTCATTACTAGCGACCCGCCCCAGCTTCGCACGGACTTATACTACACAATGTCTTTAAACCTCTAACAAACGGGCGAAATATGGTCAAAACAAACAGAAACAAATTCATATAGGTACCTACTAAAACTCAGTGGAATAAGTAGGTGGGTATACTTTTATTCTCTTCAGGACTAACAATAGAACAAACACTAAATAAATAGGTATTCAAGTATCTATCCATCATAGTTACAACGAACACAAAACGAAAAATTTGCCCTATAATTCTTAAGGATCGAGCGCGCATAATCGCATTCGGCCTAACTTATTCGCTGCGATGCGAAAACACGCGCTGTTATTTTGCGATAACTTCTAATGTTCAAGAAAATAATATTAAAAGCGTGTAATATTCTAGCTCTGAAAATAACTTAATCTAAATCTATCTTAAAATAAGTTGTGCTTCACTCGACATAGATAGGTATAGTGCGTCGCGGATTTTTTTGTAGATATTTATGAGATCTGCAATTAATTAGAACATTTTATGGTTCTGCCTTTTATAGTTTAGGCAGCGTACGCAAAATAAGTAACTTTTCTGGTTGATACACACACAAAAATACAAATCTCTCCCTCTTTATAATATTATTATAGATTATGTTTACTATTATATTATACTAGCTTCCCGCGCGCGGTTTCACCCGCGTATCTCCCGTTCCCGTGGGAAATTCATAATAAAATATAGCCTATGTCCTTTCTCAGGCTCTAGACTATATCTGTACCAAATTTCATTTAAATCGCTTCAGTAGTTAAGGCGTGATTGCGTAACATACAGACAGAGTTACTTTCACATTTATAATATTAGTAAGGATTAGTAAGGATAAATAGTAAAGATGAAAGCTCTTATAAACCATCAAGAATTTTCAAATATTAGTTCTTATTTATTATTTTTAATTTGTTGTTTAGGCCTGAAAAGTAAACTTTGATATAGTTTTGAATTATACAGGCGAGTAATCCCTTTTTGTAGAATTAACTAGATATCCTGCCCTGCGCGTTTTATTCGATTTTATTGCTTTTATTGAACTTTAATTAATTTATAGCACGATCGAAGGGTATCCAAGTACATTTTTATAATATGAGGAACATAAGCTAAAGGTCCATGATATGTTACCGTAGTCTATTAACGCTTGCGATACAAGACACGTGACTAACACATTAGCCGCCATAAACCACTCTTTATGAGTTTTAGCAACTACTCACCTATACGAAAACCACATTAATCTATCATATTATTATGTATGGTGTTACCTATGATTATCATCGTATCAGAAGGTTTTGGTATTACCTATGTTCCTACAATAGAGCTAGTGGTATTTTACTACCTATTTTCTAAAACGAATTTGTTTATAATAAAAAGAAATTTATTTGACACTTCGATGATTAATAAGCAACTAATAATGGAGAGACACAAAAATTATCGTTTTTTTTTGTCAACTACATGTTGTGGGCGGGAAAATGTAATGGGGAAATATTCTGTAATTAAATGGCAGGACCAATTGGGCGGGATTTAGCAATAGCTAGAGCGCATGTCCAAATGGACGCGGGAATTATAAAAGCCGGGCACCTCAGTCACCATTCTGTATACTGGGCACCAGGCCTCCGAAGTAGTAACACTGTAACTCTTCCGTCATTAAATCAGTTTCACCTGTTAGGCCGAAGTGCATGGTCGCATCGCGTTGCTCCGCGGTTCTAAGTCAAAGTTTTTTGTCTTAACACAATAAGTTATTTTCTCATCTGAAGTAAATATTTTAGTTTTCGCATAAATTCAGTGTTTTAGGTCATATCTTTCAACAAGCTCGTCGCATTTACGGAAATCGGTAAGTTGGACTAATTTCTTGTTTACATCTCAGGTGCTGCTCCCTACGTGATGTTTTGATTTTGTATTTAGAATGGGGCGATGTTGATCTTTTAGTTTCAATTTTTCGTTTAGTGATTTTTCTTATTTTGTAAAAAAAATATTAAAGAATACCAAACATTAAATAAAAAATAAAAGTTTTTAGCGTGTGTTCTCCGGTCAGCGGCGCTTTTTTGTCTATTTAACAGATTTTTTGCCAATTCCAAGAAAATTATTTTTTTCGTGTACAAAATATTTTTTGGGGGAAGTAAAAAAATATTAAGGTGAAAAAATGTTCATGCCAATATCCGAAGTCAGAAAATAAAATAAAAATCCGATAATCGGAACAAAAACTTGGAGTCAGGTATTAGTGGGGCCAAAATATTTACAATTAATTGCAGCGCAAAAAGTATTTTACCCGCGTGAACTTTAGTAAATATAAGTATATATACTTAAAACTGCACAGCAATTTTACCTACCTACCCCTACCCTAGTTGAGTCGGGGGTAGGTCAAATATTTGTTGGGGGCTAAGATATTAAGAAAGGGGGTCAAATATTAGGATAGCGGGACTTGATTTGTAGGAGAGGAAGGAAGCAATTAAAGGAATAGGGTCAAGACAATCATGGGGGGCAAATAGTAGGGTAAAGGTTTTAAGTAAGTCGTAGGAAGGGCAAGTATTGGGACAGTGGGCCAAATATTGGGTCAAGAAGGAATTAGGAAGGGGCACCCAGTATTCCGGAAGTTGGACCACGTATTAAGGAAGAAGGAGCCTATTATTAGCGAAATGGGACAGTGTTGAAATAGGGGGGTTAATTTAAGGCCAAGTATAAAGACTTGGAAGCCATTTTAGTGGTAGTGGAGCCAAGAGCAAATATGATCGTATGTCGGGTTATGTAAAGTATTAGGGAGTCAAGTATATGACCTCGCCACTACTATAGTGGCGAGGTCATATAAAGGCGTAGTGAGAGTCAATTATTAGTGGGAAGCCAAGTATAACTAGGTAGGGATATTAGGCCTGGTGTAGGTTTGTGATTCTTAAAATAACTAATTAATTTTGATTACCTACCGAATATACTGAGTGATTGTCTTAAAGACAGTCCGTTGTTGCTAAAAAATATTAGTATCTTAACACTAAAGGCAGAATAAAATACAAAAAAAATAAACTAATAATAAACTGTTAAATTAATTTAATTATTAACGACACCTGGTTACATAACTGGTCCGATTTGAAATAACTTTCAGGATTTTATATATTCCATTTATTGAGGATGGCTAAAAGCTATATCTATAATAATTTTATAAAGAGGAAAAGTTTGTAGTTTTGTTTCGAATAAACTCAAAACTACTGAACGGATTTCGACATTATCACCATTATAATGCTACATTATGAAAGTCCAACCGTGCGAAGCCAGGGCGGGCCGCTAGCTTAATTATAAGGTTTCTAAAAAAACAAAAATATTATTAAATCCGCCTCGAAAAAAAGCTATAAAAGTAACAGAGAATCGGAATATAAATTAATTTCATACCACGAAGTTGAGTTACAGGAATTTAAAACGAATCAAAATTGTGCATCCGTAGCCTAGCGGCTTTAATCGGATACTTCAAAAGCAATGTCCGGTCTCTTCGGTAGACTACAATAATTTCAAGACAGAACGAAAAATAAACGGATAAAAAAAAAAAAAAGAACCCGTTCAAAAATTGTGACGAGGCTTTTGATACATACTTCACCGGGCATAAAGGCGAGCAGAGCTCCAGCCTTAATAAATGGTTTAGAAACTCCAAACTGAGCAACCGGCGCAAGAGGACTTCGGCTCAGGGCGGTCGCTGGCGATGGCATTACGACTTTTAGTATTTTAGGGGGTTTTGTGCAACTGTCGTTCTACTTTACTGTTCGCGGGCCTCTCGGACTTCGGGTCTACGGGGGCATCGGGTGGTTCTTTGCAAACTAAGGGTCGGGAGGACGGGAACAAACTGTGAGACACACTCACAGTGTGTGTGTTCCGCGGGTTAATGCAAAAATTAATAAATAAAAATAAGCATCGCCATACAACGAGGCAATGCTGCCAGCCTTTTACCTGTTGCCGTTATAGAATGTTGTATTATTTGTATGTTGTTATAGCGGCAACAGAAATCATCTGTGAAAATTTCATCTGTCCAGCTATCGCGGATCTTGAGATACAGCCTGATGACAGACAGACAGAGAGACAGCGAAGTCTTAGTTATGGTCCCGTTTTTACCCTTCGGGCACGGAACCCTAAAAAATATTTCACTATTAATAATTATACCATTTAACTTGCTCTGGAATGCCACTGCTGCTTAACAATATTGTTAAAGTAAAATGAGTAAAAGTAAATTTATTATTTAAAAAAGGATTCCTCTGAGTTTCTTGCCAGGACTTTTCAGAGATGCCACGGCTTCGAAAAAAAAATGGAAGGGTATGAAAAGGTAGGAAAAGAAATGGATGCATCATAAGAACATGTTTTTTTTTTTTAGTTTTGTCTGCTTGTATGAATAATGAAATAATTGACTTTGACTATTGAACAACTAGAAACTCATTTGATAGATAGAAATTTCACTTCACTTTATACTATACACGATTCACCACATTGATGTTACATAATACCTACAAATACATACAAAGATATTTAGGTACCGCAACTGTTAGTTTAACCGATTATCCAATTTAAAGTCGCTCAGTAGGTGTCCTATGGACACAGTGAAACATCATGTTTTTTAAGTAGGTTTTCAATAAGGTATTTTGGCAAATCGTTGATTATTATCGTTGATGTGATCCATTGTCTTGTCCTGCGCTCATCGTAGTTATTTACCTTTGGTACACTTAATTTCGTTTGGAAATAATGAAATAATGAAATTTATTCAGTACTTAGGTATTTACATACACTTGTACTTGTCAAAATTAAGACTAAATCACTAAAGTATCACTTAAGTAGCTAAAAACATTGTTATAATTATTTGATCTTACAGAATTTTTAATCAGTCTGTCCGTCTGTCGAGCGATAAATGAAAAATGTACACATTAGGTATAGTAAGATGCCTTAAAGGTAACAGGTCTAAAATTAAAATTAACTTCAAAGAATCCGGCCAAAGTTTAAGCGACATCCACCTGAGGGCACCCTTAAGGGGTTAGGACCAACGCTCAGGGTGCCACTGGAGTAAAGAGTAGATTTACGAACAGTGGTGATGATCGCTGGCACGAGATCACAGTTCGGGGAATAAGCAACAACGCGGTCCTCGGCCATGCCGTCGAGGATCCTACCCTAGCTAACCTGCAACCTTTCACTAGCTACCTAAGTGGACGACCCGGAGAAGAAAGGAAGAAAGAAACTCCGAGATTATTTTTTTTGTCTCTTTTGCTCTGTTTCTTTTTTTTTATGTCAAGTCTTTTATCACAATCATGTAATATTGTACAATGTATATATGATGTAAGCGAATGCAAGCACAGTACCATTTATTGCCTGGTCAATTTATACCGACCAGGAGCACAATAAGACAAGAAAAAAAAAATACAGTAAATACTATAATGTAGATATTAAAATTTACTCAGGCACAAACAATCTCCTACAAAGAAACCTAATGGCGGATGCATTCACATACATTTACAATATGACAATTTACACAAGTTCAACCAAAGGATATACCTATAATAATAATTATAAACAATAGCAAGAATGAATTAACAAAATATAAAATAAAAATAACATAACATAACCCCGACAACAGCCGACCAGTCACCACAAGCAGCACCCGTTCACGAGTATGACGTGTGACGCAGCCATCGCCTCCCTCGCCATATTAGAGGGAAGGTGGCGACCCGCCCCACACCGCCACCGCAAGCAATGACAGACAACGGGAGCATGACGAACTAAAGTGGGGATATCTACAAGTCTATTAATATTAAACCTTTAGTTGAACAATGTTTAAACTGTTTCAATAACTGAGTTTATAATGTTGTCTGTGTTTCACTACACAAGGACAATCTGGCAGGGAAGTTATGCACTCTTTTTTGTTTATACTGTTCTAAAAAAAATTAAATGTTAGTTTTCATTTCTATAGGTAATCATTACCTATTTTAAATAGTTTTTTGTAGTTCATATTTAAACTACGCTTAGTTTTATGGCCAACTAAAAATTTTTTTGACCAATTGTAGAGTAGAACTTAGGTTCTAAATTTATTTCCTTTTTTATTCAACATTCTTTTATTATTTAAGCACTTAGCTTCCCGCGCGCGGTTTCATTGTCGTAGCTCCTATAGAAACTTCATAATCAAATATATTCAATGCCTATGTAACAATCTCCCTAGCGTAGCGGTATTTGCCTCTCTATAAATCTCGAAGGTCGTGGATTCGATCCCCACTCCTGACAGGAAACCTTTGTGTAAATTCTAAGCTTTCTTTTCGGGTCTGGTTGGTTGAGGGACTACCCTCCGTGCCTCGGAAAGCACGTTAAACCGTTGGTCCCGATTATTATAACATCATCTATAATAATCGTATATCAAGGAACGGGTAGCAGCGTTTCCTTGTGTGGTACAACATAATACTGCGGTCACCAACCCGCCTGCCAAGCGTGGTGACTATGGCAAATACCCTCCCTCGGGAGGAGGCCCATGTTTAGCAGGGGACGTAATACGAGCTGATGATGAATGCCTATGTTGTTGTTTTAATGGTGAAATAATTTTTGAAATCGGCCCCGTACTTGCGAGGATACAAGGCAATCAAACAAACAATAAATCAAATCTTTCCTCTTTATTAGTATAAATTGATATTATTTAAAACTAAAATAAAAATAAAAGTTATTGTATTTGTTACCGGATATGTATGAAATCTAGGAATTGTACACAATTCCTAGGAAATATATACCCTTCCGAGCCTACTTAGGAAATGTGTAAAATAATGTTTCAAAGATTCCTTAATACACACATTTCCTGTGAAATGTATGTATTTCCTAGGAATTGTATATAATTCCAATATCGTATCAGGAAATGTATAAAAAGAATGCTTTCTGTAATAAAACATGTTGCTTCAACGAGAATAATATTTTTTATTAATACAAATAGGTAACAATCATACCGTAAAATATGATTAATGTTATCTTACCAATTAAAGCTTCAAAAATCAACTAGGTATCTATTAACTTTTAAGGAGCATTTATCGGAAAATCACTGTTCCCAGAAATTAATAAGAATCATATGTTGATCAACCTAGTTAGTTGATAAACGAGGTTTCGGGTGGTTATAAAAAAAAATAACCTAAACCTACCCATTGATATTTCCGATTGCTATTTAGGAAATGTATAATATAATAATATGTCTAATATAATTTATTTCACACATTTCCGGGCGATTTTAGGAATTACATACATTTCCTAGGAATTGTATACAATGACGGATTACATACATTTCCGTTAACATATACACTAATATAATAACTTATTTTTTTTCTGAAGAGTATGTTTGTTTGTTAGTTTGCTTGAACGCGCTAATCTCAGGAACTACTAGTCCGATTCAAAAAAATCTTACACTGTTAGGTAGCCTATTATCGTAGAAAGCTACTGGCTTTATTTAATTATGAATTTCTAACGGGAATGGAAGTGACGCATGTGAAACCGTACGTAGGAATCTAGTCCTTTCATAAAGTTGACTTGCTTTTTTTCTGAATATTACTAATATAATCTATGCAGTATCTAAAAACAAGTCAAAGCCTTTTATATTAGGTATCTATTATAACTAAAGTCACCTTGTTCACAAAACATTTTATTGTAGTTTTAGAATTATATTATTCATACAAGATCATGATAAACAAATTTATGCTAGATTCAACTAACAGTTAACCTAAGGTCGATGTCATTGTTTATTTGTATTGAATAGGCTCTGAAACTACAAGACCGATTAGAAAAATTCTTTCACTGTTGGGAAGCTACACTATCCCTGGATGACATAGGCTATATGTAATTATGAAGATCCCATGGAAACTAAAGCTACGTGTAAACCGCGCGTGGTAAGATAGTTAGAAATTGGTCTACTTATGAAATTGCCGTTTTGTATGAAAAAATTAATCGAAGTAATCAACCATGCAATCAATGCATCTTTGCCAACGCATTAGCAGTTTATTGATGCCCTTCCTAAAGAAATCAGCTGGACGGAAGGCAACAAAATTCTTCAAAGGCATTTTGTACTGCCTCTCGGGTATTGAATTTTTTTCCCGCCAAGAAGTTATCCAAATTCTGGAAAAAGTAGTAGTCTGTAGGCGCAAGGTCTGGTGAGTAGGGCGGATGACGGAGAGCTTCCAACCCCAGTTCTTGCAACTTGGAGACCGTCTGCTGTGCAGTATGAAGTCGCGCGTTGTCGTGCAGGAGCAGCGGAGACGAGCGATTGACCAATGCTGGTTGGAGATGTGCCAGCTTCTCCATCATTGTGTTTTTCAGATCTTCACAGTACACATCTGCAGTAATGCTCACCTCGTTTGGTAAGAAGCTGTGATGAATCACACCGGCGCTAGACCACCAAACAGGTCACTGTTTGGTTGTGCAAGGCACATCTCGACGCGTACTTCGCGCTGGCGATCATTGAGTTCGTGGGGCACCCATTTGTCAAGCTTTTTTACCATGCCAATTTGACGCAAATGGACCAATATTGTTTTGACGCTAACGTCGAGTCGTCGAGTTCTTCACAGTACATATCTGCAGTAATTCTCACCCCGTTTGGTAAGAAGCTGTGATGAATCACACCGGCGCTAGATCACCAAACAGTGACCATCGCTTTTCTAGGGGTAAGTTTTCGTTTAGGGCATTGTTTAGGTGCTGAACCAGGATCCAACCAACTTGCTGAGCGCTTGCGGTTATCAAACAGAATCCATTTTTCATCGCAGGTAACAATGCGGTTCAAAATTCCTTCATTTGTGTGTGTGTTGAGCAGTGCAAGGCACGTCTCGCCGCGTACTTCGCGCTGGCGATCATTGAGTTCGTGGGGCACCCATTTGTCAAGCTTATTTACCTTGCCAATTTGACGCAAATGGACCAATATTGTTTTGACGCTAACGTCGAAAGCTGCTGCTAATTCAGCCGTAGATTGTGTATCATCAGCTTCCACAATCGCCAAAGTCTTCGGACGACCGCGAGGTTCATTTTTCAGGTCGAAATGTCCTAAACGGAAGCGAGCAAACCAATAACAGGTGGTGCGTTGGTTTGTAGTGCTAGCTCTGTAAACGTCGTTGATGTTGCGTGCCGCTTGTGCCGAGTTGCTGCCACTACGGTACTCATATTCCATAATTACTCGAATTTTTAACGTATCCATGATGACGAAAAAGATTGAAATGCGATGAAAATGTAACACTAATCAATAAACAAATGACTACTTTAGGAAAAAAAATCCATGTTTTTAAAATAAAATTAATTTGAAATTAGAATTCCTAGCCAAACAAAAATTATTTTGATTTGAAATGGCCAGTACTGCAGAACGGCAATTTCATAGGTAAAGAGCTAATACTAGAAATATGAATTATAAAAAAATACTACAAATAAAAAAGAGAGCATCGTGTTTGCACACTACTAGTAAAAGCCTCGTGTTCATGGTAAACATTTGTTGAGCAACAGTTGATAAACATTGTTGATGAAACGGGGAGAATGCTGATGAAACGTTGTTTAAATCACTAAAGGTTGTCCACAGCCAGTCTGCGTTAAAATGTTGCCCGAAGAAGTAGTGTTGTTTTGTTCTCTGCATCTGGTATATTCCCATATAAAAACAAAAAAAAGATCGAGGAGAGAAACTATCTCCTGCAAAGAGAAAACGCAGTACATGTATTTTATTTTCTACGTCTTTTTTGGGTATATTTAGGGCTTGAGAAACTTCTTCGAATGCATCGTTCTTCTTGTTTCTATTTTTGTATTCTTTTATAGATGAATCCCATTATAATTATTTTGATTGAAATAATTATATTTTATTAATTGCATAATTTTATCATTCTCCAAACTACTGCCATATTTATAAACTGTTGCAAACAGGTTCACAAAAGTCAACATTTGTTGCTAAACTGATGTTTACGCTCGTCGGGCGAGAGCTTGCCAACATGCCGTTGTTAACTCTGCAACACGCAATGTTTGTAGCAACATGTTGACAGCAACTCTACAACGCGTTGATTCAACTCTGTTGCTAAACAAATGTTTACCATGAATACGAAGCTTAACTGTTCCAACGCGTATTGTTACTGGCAGAGTGTTGCAGAGTTGACAACGGCATGTTGACAAGCTCTCGCCCAACGAGCGTAAACATCAGTTTAGAAACTAATTTTGACTTGTGTGAACGTGCTTGCAACAGTTTATAAACATGGCAGTAGTTTGGAGCAATTATAAAATTGATTCAACTTCCTCGGGCAACAATTTAACGCAGACTGGTGTGTGGACAACCTTTTGTGATTTAAACAAAGTTTAATCAGCAATCTCCCCGTTTCTCAACAAATATTTACCATGAATATGAAGCTTTAATGTTAGCCCCTCGTGCTAAGTTCAAAGGATTTTGTTACGAGTATACGAGCGTATATGGGCGGACTTTTATTTTAAATATTTTGGTATAAACATATATGGATTGGCTCAATCTGATCATAGTTTGGGAAATCTTGTAGCCCGTCTAACTCGAAATCGAAAATCTTACAGAAAGAAATGTCTTCGGCTGCAGTGTCACGGCTTATATTAATACTTGTTTAGATTGACATTTTTAAACTCATTACCTATATCTTTCGAATGCAATGGTTGATTCCAATAATTCATGTTTAAAAATTGTATCCCGAAGCATTTTATAGATATTAATAGTTTGCATAAAATTCTAGAAAAAAATTTTCTGTGATTTATAGTTTCCGCAGCGCATGCGATGAAGGACATTTTTTGAAAATTTATACCTTGGTGTACATTATTGAAGTTTTAGTAGGAATCCATAATTGTTTCTAGTTAAAAAATTTGACTATGTTACTCAGGGATACTGTAATATTCTAATCGTGAAAGAATTGTCGAAATCCGTTCAGAAAATTTTGAGTTTATTCGAAACAAACATACAAAAATACAAACTTTTTCTCTTTATAATATTAGTATAGATACATTTTTATTATATTAGTATAGTAGATATGTTATGGACCAAGTGATAAATTGGGCATTATACAAAATGCCCGGTCATTATGAAAAATGCACTGACACTACTAAGAACAATCGAACACCATTGGTTTAGGTTATTTTTTTTACCACCCAAAAACCTTTTGCGCCGCTCATATAAAATACGCACAATTATTATATTAGAAAACTAACCGACACGGTGGCGGTAACGCAATGTATATAATAATGACCGTGCAATGTGATAAATAATGAAGTTAAGATAGTATTAGTCACTTAGCCCGATAGAGCTAGACATTATTTAAAATGCTCGAACGTTATGTACAATGCCCGCATTAATTATCTGGTCCATAACAGATACACACAGAATACTGGTTGCTACCATTATAATATAATCACATTAACAATATAGATTCGCATTATCAGCTTATTATACTACCATTTAAGGCTAATAGTTCGGAAGGACGCCCTCGGGGTATTGAGATTAACTCAAGTGTGTCAAATTTACAAACATAAGATATAAATGTAAGGTGCTACTTAAAGATGTGCTATACTTTTAACAGAAGGTCATATTTTATTGTTATATATATGTCGGTATCATGTATAAAATTTACTATAATGAAGATATTGTTACAAAAAAAATAATGTATTAAACATAAAAGTGCGAGGTACGTTATAAGCGTGTAAATTTAACAAAATCATACCTGTATTCACCTGGCTGCGAAGAGATGCGGCCAAGTGCGCAACGGTAACCGTGATTTTTTAGAGCTCTTATAATTATATATTGTCGTGAAGTGGACGATATTTTATTGCAAAAACAAGTCAATGACAGTTTTGGCGGAATATCAATTAATAATAATTTAATAAAAAATACTAGCGGCCACATATTGATAGGCAACCATGCCACCAAAACGCGCGACCGGGCCCCGGTCGCTTACCAGTTAAGCGCATTTTATCCGCTCAGCTGGTAAGCGACCGCGTTTTGGTGGCGTGTTTCACTGATAATGACGCGTATGTGTGTTTTTTCAACCATATAGGGTAATAAGTCCAATCGTTGGCACTTTAAGCAACATTGGTAAAAGAAATATTGATTGTGAAAATTATACGCCTTTTTAAGAGTAGGTAAAAAGTAACAATTGAAATAAAATATTGTATTAAATGCTTTTTTTTATATTACATTTGTCCTAATATTGACAAACATAACTTTTGCCAGAATTTACATTTAAATATCACTTCAAGTGTTGCCATTTTAAAAAGAATAACTTTAGAAAATCTATAGATTTTGTTGATAAAGCTGAAGGTTGTGAGTTCTTGTTTTTTTTTTTACTTTATCGAAGCTATGCAAATAACTGGTGGGGTGCCGAGGATAGGCAGTATTATCCTAGTTAAATCAACATGTAGGACTTAAAAAAAAAAAAAAAAATACGTTCGTCTATCAATCTATTACGCTTTTCCTCCTAGATCACTGAACCTTGCAATCTTGTAGGTACAGAGGTAAGCTCTAGTCTACTATCTCTAGTTTTAGGTCTACTTATGGAACGTTGATAGGCTACCTTTTTCGCGCATTAATAATTTTCCCAAATTAAAGGAAAATCTACTCATTAACAAGATAAACTATTTTAAATATTTTTTACTAACTTTTATACTCTAAATGTTACTTCAAAATGGGTCAAAACTTGCAAACTAAACTGTCTTTTCTGTCTGCAGCATAACCATGCATCGCGGATCGCCCTGCAAGCGGCCCCGGAGATTGGCGTTGTGTTGTTCGATTTTTTGGATAGTTACAGTATACAGCACAACAATTTTCTTATGCTTCTACTGTAAGTATTAGTTTTAAGTATTTTAAGACTATCTACACATACCAGTGCCATGTCCGTGTTATGGCAGGGTCGAAACCGTGCATCCGTATTCGATCAGTTTTTTTTCTGATTGCATAAAAATCTCGGAAAGTGTCACAAAAATGTGTTGGGTCCAGGCCTGGCTTGCATCCTTACCAACTTAATTTCTTAAACAGCTTTTTAACAAGTTAAAGAAATAAGTACTCATGACAATGAAATTTGAAATGTCAGTTGAATATGAGTGCTGTAGAGACTACTATTGCCATGTCAGCTAGGTTGAGATCAAGTTTTAAAAGCGCTTTCGTCGATATACATATTTTATGGTCCGTCTAAATAATAACATATTCAAAGGACAGAACTTAGACTATTCAATTATAGATATAAAATAATATTTTAACTTCATAACTGACAGCTTTTAGGCTAAGCCTATGTTAACTATTATAATAAGCAGCAATAATTAAGTAAGCTAAATTAATTTAACATGATAAATTGATAAGCCAAAATATGTTTTGACTTTTAACAAATACTTGTAATAAATGGGTTTTTGTAAATAATAACATTTTTATTTTATTTTGATTAGACTAAAATTACTATAAAAACCTATTACTTACCTATACCTACAATAAAGTAAGAAAGTCAAAAAAATTACTAATAAATAACCAAACTGAAGTCATTTATCTATACTTTTTAAACGTGAAGTAAAGCGGAAGCTAGATCCTTATTTTTAACAAAACGCTCTTCATAATGCCAAGACAAAATTTAACAAATTACTCTGAGAACAAGAATTTAACGTAAATATGCCTCTTGATATTTTGCTGGTGATACTTTCTGGAACTGTGCCTAAACTGATGCAGGATTGTAAAGACATGAATGCTGTACTTGGGATATTTTTTTTACAAACGAATATAAAGGAAAGTAATTTTTATATCGCGTAAATATATACATATATATATCTACATTTCATAAACGAAAACAAAAAAAACGGTTACTGTTTCTTCTTTGTTTTCGTTTGCTCTATTTGAAAATATTATGTATAAGAATATCAAGAAGAATATACATGATTTTACGATAAAAAGTGACACTCACAGCATAAACTCACAAGGATAGATCTAGTTTTATATGCTACCCGTCTCCACAAAATAAGCAATTATTTTATAGGGTAATGTATACGTTTTTACAACGAACTCACTTTTAATGTATCTGTACATAAATTTACAGCCTATTTCAAAATCAAACTGTGTAAAATGGTGTAAAAAAGCCTATTATAAAATCGCTGATTATGTAAACGACAAAACGGCTTGGGAACGACTTGCTTTTATGAAATTCTGCTAAATTTAATGTAATATCTAGAGACCGGATTATATGCATTTGCATATTTGCATATGCATTGGCATATTTAAGCCATTCTCATCGGTACTAGCTTATTTTACCTAATATCGAGTTATAATGCATATTATTGGTATATTTACAATATTTTTTATAGTGCAGTGCAGTCATCCTGCGTTCCGATATTCGATAAAAGTGATAATACATTTATTAAAAAAAATAATGTCACGTAATAAACTGTAGTGTGTAGTGACACCTATGGTCGCCTATTCAAAGATAATTTACTAATTTAATGCTGATTTTGAAATAAAATAGAATTAAAACTAACTTTTCTTCTTTTTTTAAGGACTGAATTGATTGATTGAATTTAAACTTATTATTTAATTTTGCATATTCTGCCAATTTTCGTGCATATTTCAAGCATTTGCATGCATATAACTAGCTTTTGATGTTGCATATTATCCGGTCTCTAGTAATAACTAACACAAAATATATATAAAAAAAAGGATTCCACTGAGTTTCTTGTCAGTTCTTCACAGAGATGTCACTTCCTGAACTGGTAGTAGGAAAATAAAACAAAGAGGATTCATCATAAGAATATTATTTAAAACTACATGTCAAAATAATAATCTCCAAATATGTGTACTCGTTCTTAAAGGTAAACGGCAGGCTTGTATGGGAATTTCGTACCGCAAATAAAATTTCATGTTTTGGGATACTTTTTGTTTTAATTGGTACTTATTATGATAAACAAGCCCTTTTTAAATTCTTAGATTTCTAGAAGTTGGGATATAAAAGTTATAACCAGTTTTGTTTTTTGAGGTTATGTACTAGTTTACCAATGTAGATTGTTACTTAAAGGCACATAAACATTGTTTTGACAGATTTTCTTAACCTGTCAATAAATAATTGCCATATAAACGGAAAAAGTATTGACAACGAAAATCATTCCTATCATTAAATCTTTAATTATTATGAATATATGCAACAATTATACGTTTTTAGATATAGTGTAAAAGTGTTAAATTATAATTAATGTCATTTAGTAGGTGCCTGTATATGTTCTGTTCATTTTTGTATTTTGTGTTTGTTATAAGTACAATAAAGAGTTATCTATCTATCGAAGCGTGTCGTCTGATGCACGTGTAAAAACTATAACCTTCCAGACTTTAAGTTAGTGCCCACTTAGATTTTTTTAAATTGACATTCTAATTTTGATCTTCTTTTGCCCGACCAGGGGATTTCTAGGACGTGGCTAGTTACCTACGGTCGAACAACGAGGTAGCCACTTACTTTGTGCTATAATAATATGTTCATTAACAATACGGTTACGAGCCGAAGGGAACAAAACGACAACTGTCTCAAGGTTTACGTGATTAGCATTTTAAAGCAAAACAGTGTAGTTCTTATTGTAATATAATTGTTCATAATTTAGTTTATTATTTTTTATTTTAAACAGTATTTTGCTTGCTACCTTTTTTGGACATTTATACTTTTTTATAATATTTTCTTTATGTAAAATTCGATGTGAAATCCCTTGTCATATCTTTGGTTATTCGTCTTTAACTCAAGCCTCAAGCTGTAAAGTTAGTTATTTCTCCATTCATTTAGAATATTTAAACATGTAAACAGTTTCTATGTGTACACACATCCCATATTATTCACATAGTGCAGTCATTGTAACGAAATATAGGGTCTAACCTCCGATTTTTTTTACTGTGAACTGATTTGCATGAAATTTTTGGAATAAGGCTCATCTTACCCTTAACTTGAAAAGTGAAAATGATCTGAGCTATGCCTATTATTTTTAAGGAGTGTAAACAACTCCTTAATGGAAAAATTGACATTGAGCCTTTTTATCGCTAGAATACGATTAGTTTTTGGACCATAACTCCTTCAATTCTGATGCTATCACAACTTATAAAAAACCTTTTTAAGGGTAATTAAAAGAGCTACAACTTTTTTCACTACAATATAGTGAAAAACTTTTTATTTTAAAACGCGAAGGGTCAAAGGGCTCGAGAGAGACTGTGATTGAGCTGCCGCGCGCTCTTTAAACAATCATAATATTAGGTCTTTACCTATGAAATTGCCGTTCTGCAGTACTGGCCATTTCAAATCAAAATAATTTTTGTTTGGCTAAGAATTCTAATTTCAAATTAATTTTATTTTAAAAACATGGATTTTTTTTCCTAAAGTAGTCATTTGTTTATTGATTAGTGTTACATTTTCATCGCATTTCAATCTTTTTCGTCATCATGGATACGTTAAAAATTCGAGTAATTATGGAATATGAGTACCGTAGTGGCAGCAACTCGGCACAAGCGGCACGCAACATCAACGACGTTTACAGAGCTAGCACTACAAACCAACGCACCACCTGTTATTGGTTTGCTCGCTTCCGTTTAGGACATTTCGACCTGAAAAATGAACCTCGCGGTCGTCCGAAGACTTTGGCGATTGTGGAAGCTGATGATACACAATCTACGGCTGAATTAGCAGCAGCTTTAGACGTTAGCGTCAAAACAATATTGGTCCATTTGCGTCAAATTGGCAAGGTAAATAAGCTTGACAAATGGGTGCCCCACGAACTCAATGATCGCCAGCGCGAAGTACGCGGCGAGACGTGCCTTGCACTGCTCAACAGACACACAAATGAAGGAATTTTGAACCGCATTGTTACCTGCGATGAAAAATGGATTCTGTTTGATAACCGCAAGCGCTCAGCAAGTTGGTTGGATCCTGGTTCAGCACCTAAACAATGCCCTAAACGAAAACTTACCCCTAGAAAAGCGATGGTCACTGTTTGGTGATCTAGCGCCGGTGTGATTCATCACAGCTTCTTACCAAACGGGGTGAGCATTACTGCAGATATGTACTGTGAAGAACTCGACGACTCGACGTTAGCGTCAAAACAATATTGGTCCATTTGCGTCAAATTGGCATGGTAAAAAAGCTTGACAAATGGGTGCCCCACGAACTCAATGATCGCCAGCGCGAAGTACGCGTCGAGATGTGCCTTGCACAACCAAACAGTGACCTGTTTGGACATTACTGCAGATATGTACTGTGAAGAACTGAACACAATGATGGAGAAGCTGGCACATCTCCAACCAGCATTGGTCAATCGCTCGTCTCCGCTGCTCCTGCAAGACTACGCGCGACCTCATACTGCACAGCAGACGGTCTCCAAGTTGCAAGAATTTGGATAACTTCTTGGCGGAAAAAAAATTCAATACCCGAGAGGCAGTACAAAATGCCTTTGAAGAATTTGTTGCCTCCCGTCTAGCCGATTTCTTTAAAAAGGGCATCAATAAACTGCCACTGCGTTGGCAAAGATGCATTGATTGAAAACGGCAATTTCATAAAGACCTTTTAACTCCGTCAATTTTTGCGTAACAGAAGTTGTTTGCAGAAAAAGAGCCAGACCCAGTTTTTTATCTTATATTTTTATACGTATCATACATCATTTTTGAGATATTATGAAAAGAATGAAAAGAAAAGGTTTTGTAAAAAATCGAAATTTTAATACCTAATAATATATATACATATATATATATAATAATATATAGAATATTTTTTTCTTAAAATCGTGACTTTTTTTAAAAATATGTTTCCTAAAGCAGCCAAACTGCTAGAATCCATCTAACTCTTTATATTAAAGTTAATTCTAGACGGAATACGATTAATTTTAATTTTGGTAATGGCACTTATGAATCCCATTGATTTAAAAGAAAAAACCATTAGATGTTCCTCTTATTTGCATTACAGCTCACTCATTTTACGTGCAAAAGACTTTTAACAGTGCTCATTTTAAAGCTTCTTTTAAGCACTACAAAAGCCTATTTCATTAGAATGCATAAAATGTATTTGCTCGCCGCTAGATGGCATTGAATACATCGATTAAACTTCAGACAAAATAAAAAACAGCTTTGATCTTTAATATCTAGCTTAATATTGCATTTAGAACACTTTATAAAAAACCAATTTGTTCAGTTTTTTACCTACTACAATTTTTTTTTGATAAAATTTTCGTTAAATGCATATTTTTGGAGATATTTGTAAAAAACCGATGAAAAATCCGAATTTTCAATTGCCAATAACTTAAAAAGTATTTTTTTGAAAAACTTTATAGAACATTTTTTCTTGAAATTAGGCCTTCTATCGAAATCCGAGGTTATTTTGAAAAAAAAATTACACCACCGAGAAGGGGTGGCATCCTCCCCCAGGGTGGGTGCGGAGTTCAGATCATTTTCACTTTTGAAGTTAAGGGTAAGATGAGGCTAATTCCAACATTTCATGCAAATCGGTTCACAGTAAAAAAAATCGGACCAATAACGCTTCAATGACTACACTAACAGTATAATAGTAGTGGCAATGTTGTAACGGTGTATAGTGAATCAACACTATACATCGTGACTTTTTAATCGTTGTTGATAATTGGCAGGACCCAGTATAACTTTAGAAAAGTTACATTATGTTTTTTAAAATGACAAGGATATTTTTTTTTCAAAAAATTTACAATCTCTAATACGTTTATGTATTTCGGTTCCAACATACATATTCGCGGAACTTTTTCTCGGACAATTGTTGAATTAATCGAGAAAAATTTTCAAAAAATATTCGAGAAAAACATGATTTTTTTCACAAACATACATGTTTAATATTCATCGCAAGGAATAAAAAAAATTGAGTATGTTTTGGTGTCACGACAATCATAAAATTATGTATTAGGTAAGTCATGACAGTTAGTGTTTTGACATTCAATTATTTTGAGTCGTAAGAAAAATATCGCTTCTTTGTATTGATCTACAAAGGAATTAGTGACAACGGTTCAATATGACAAACTTTTATTAAAGTAGCAATGTTTTTATTCGGCTCTAATCCTGCAATTAAATCTTCCACCCAATTGAGTTGCTACAATAGCTATGAGCAAATTTTGAAAGATGGCAGTGTTTCTAAATGAATATGACCATCCAAAATTGATACTGGTGACGGGGTACTTGATCTCCCTCGAACCATTTGAAGACATATTTGTCATCTTTGTCTTCCCATCCCCAGTCTGTGGGAGATAACTGTGAAGGCTCTCGAAGGTGAGCATGGCTCCAAAGGTGCGCTATGTACGAAGTGCGCAGTAAATGCTGGCGTAGTTCGGACTTGCATGGTGGGAAGATCGCCCCATCAATACGGTTTTTACACTTGAGTATATAGTTTTTTTCATTAACCTGATAATTGTTAATATACGTAGCAACTCGTGTAGCGTTGACATCGCTTATCGCTTCGAATCCGTACAAGCGGCAAACAAATTCTTCAATAGTTACGAAGACCTGGTCTAATTCACAACTAGGAATATTTGTGACATCCCCCAATGCTTTCATATATGCCTGAGATTTTCGCAACAATTTTAAAGGCTTATTTTTTCCTTTCCTGTAAAATGCAGGATTGAAATCACAGCCTGTGAGGGCATGGAATCCTGGTAATGCAGAGCACAATCGGTTCCCAAATTTTCATACAATTTCGTCATATTTACGAATCTTTGGGAATTCCCGGAACCAATGTGCATTGTTATTTTACAATCGTTGCGAATTCCATTCATATTGCCGAGCATTATTATAAAAATATCCGTGTCTGAGCATCGTATCGTAACGTGAGCATCGAAATCTAACTGACAAACGTGGAATACAATTTTTGTATCTGCTTCCTCGTCAGCTGGACTAGATAGATTGTGATCGACGGTTCGTATAACTTCATTATTTTGGACTTCATATTTATAGCAATACTTGTAGTTTATATAAATCGTCTTATTGCCTATGTAGCTAGCCATATAATTATTTTCCCAGTCGTCACAAAGAAATTCCACTAAGGCTGCTTTGAAATGCATATTTTTTAATTCATTCGCAAAATTAGCTGGGCGTATTTGATCGGGTCCATTTATACGGTACTGTTGACCTCTAACCCTGCCTCTTAACAAATGTTCGATATCTTTTATCGATGGCGAAAAATAACGATCGAATGCGATTATAATAGTGCGCACATTATTTTTCGTAAACATTTTGATAAGGTTTTTGAAATGTTCCCAAATGTGGATGGAACGTTTATCAATGCATGGAACATAAAAAAACCATCATAAATCATTACTTCGCATGTCTGTGGTGTGTTGCTGTCAGTTTCTTTTTCAAGTATTTTTAGTTTTATCCCAATATTATCCCATTCCCATTATTATCCCATCTGCGTGGCACATACCTAAGGGAACTGGTGTTAATGGATACGACAAAACTTTATCAATGTTCAACGTTTTCTCCAGAGAAATTAAAAGCAACTGCGCAAATAAGACACGTTGCATGCGAACTTCTACCAATTTGCCAGAAATAGCAACTTTTTTTTTGGTACTGCATCCACAAAGGTCAGAATGTTGTTCCTTTTTATCGCCTTTTCTAAACGTTCTGCATCTTCAGAACATTCTTTAATAAATTGTTCTCGCAACTCATTTCCACGGGTCTCTACATTGAGCAAAAATTGTTCAATGTTCGCTTTTATTGCTTGACTCGTTGAAATATTATACAACAAACTTTTTTCTTAATCATTTGAAAAAGGATTGATGTTCTGTTTGATATTAGCAACAAAATTCTCGAGCTGTAACGAATTTCTTTTTATTCTACTCTTCTCAAGCTCTGCAGTAATGTCTTGAGACTTTTTCAGTCCTGTTTGCTCCATGATATGGCTGATAATTGTAGAGCGAATGCTGTGGCTTTTGCACCAAAGTTGACGAGCCGAAATTTAATTTGTAGTATGCATTATTCCCGTCAATTTATTTGCAGCATCTCCATTTATGGTTTGTTCTAGCGTCAGATCAATAGGCTGTCTCGAAAACGGTTGGTCCGTTCTTTTAACTCCAAAAGATCCCCGTCCGAGTTGCAACTGAAACCGTGGATGAGATTCGTTTACTTTCATCAATTTATCGTGATATATCACGGTATAACGTGAATAATTTTGTTAATTAAAAGTGAAAAAGAGGTTTGCAATTTTAGGTATAACAAATCGGAAAAGATCGAGGTGGCTGTTCCGATACTTCTGCATAGCATGAAATAATACTCAATCAAATTTACATAAATCATATAAAATTGCGGAGTTTTGCCATACTCTCCATTAAGTGTTAGTTCTTTATACTTACTCTTCGTATTTTTCAAAAACATAAAGCAATTCTTACCGCGTAACCGTGATGGGATGGGCTTGACTGATTTTTCTATCATAAAATCTGATAAGTATTTCTTTATTTCGTCAGTCATTTCCATACTTCGATCATTTACAAATTTTTAAAACTATTAATGGAGCCACTCGAAGGAATCTCACTATTTAACATTACATTCGTAATTGCGCAACCATCGATGAACTTTCCCACTGCTTTAAAATATGCCATCATAATATGAAATGATCCAAAATGAATAAATAAATTATCAAATTGTGATTTTTCCATGCTTTGAATCTGCAATGCGATTTTGGCGATAGCTAAATCGTACGTATCTTCCATATAATTTTCATTGCATTCTGAAGCTACTTGTTGACTCTGTTGCATTGTTTCGATACCAACTGCTGTATTCGTTAGAGAAGAATTAATGTCGTTAAATAGTTTTTTTTTTGTTTGCAACTGGTGTCAAGATAAATCATGCTATTTTGTACCCATGATGGAGTGTTTCAAAATTTTAGAAAATAAGAGAGAACCCAAGCAAAATCAAGATGTTTCAATGATTGAAGATTTTCAGGAGTAGGTATATAATCGCAAAAGACTTTCAACGGGCTCTAAAGTATCTTGTAATTTTGTTTTTTTGGTTGGTTGGTGGTTCCAACTCAAACGTTATTGCATGAAAAGAGCGCCGCCTCTTTTTCAAACTCTCAGCATTTAATGCTACAGTTTCTGAATCTGCGGTATTCTCAGATATATTTCAAAAATCTTGTGGGGGATCTATATGTCCTGAAATATAATGCCAACAGTGTCATGCAATGTATCTTTGCCTGTTGGAGTATCTACAAACCGATCAAAATTGTTGTAACAGGACAAATTTCTGATCGAAGTGTAGAAGAAAATGTAGCTTCCGTTTCTAGTTCTTCTAAAACAGTGTAGCCACAGCAATGCCCGTACCTTTTTATGATGTTAATAATTTTTTTGCTGTTCGTTAAACGTTTCAATGCCAAACTAAGATTAATATGTTTTGAAGGTTTAATTTTCGGAAAATGATTGTGCCAATCTGGTTCGAATTACGCTTCCGCCGAAAACTAGAGCATATCAATTTGGAATAAAAATCTAGTAACGATTTTGGTCTGTCACATTCTCCTGTTATCAAATCTTTCGTTGTTAATTTGTCTGGCAGTGGATTTTGTTTCATGTCGCGGATTTCCGATCGCAAATTTAAACAGCTCTATTCAAAATATCCTGTTTTTCAATAGTTTCTAAATCGTTTTTTACTAAAACTCCGGCGTACGGTTTAACAACCTTTTTCGCGTCCATCGACACCACGGCATTTTTTTTTTGGGAATGCTTCTAATAATTTATTTTCGATATTATACGGTTCAATGTCCACTGATACGCCAGTATTTTCACCTTTCGCACAATCAATAAAAACTGATTTTAAAAACGATAAAAAGAAGCATTGCTTTTTTTTAATTACATTTTCCGAAACAAAATGACAAACTTGTTCAAACGCCTTCCCATGAATATCTCGGGATTTGTGCCATACTGTTTTTTCGTTCTGTGCGGCGACCTGCAACTTGAGTGCATTTCGACAATTCGATCGACAAAATTTATGATAAAAAACCGGCCAAGTGCGAGTCGGACTCTCGCACGAAGGGTTCCGTAAAAGTGCGTACCTATTTTTGATATCAAGAATACAACAAGTAACATAGTATAAAAGTTCTTGTAGTTCGTTGTAACTTTGATCGAATGAATGAAAGGTAAACTGCGGTTTACGGTTTATGACGTATTAAAAAAAAACTACTTACTTGATCTCGTTCAAACCAATTTTCGGTGGAAGTTTGCATGGTTATGTACATCATATATTTTTTTTAGTTTTATCATTCTCTTATTTTAGAAGTTACAGGGGGGGGGACACACATTTTACCACTTTGGAAGTGTCTCTCGCGAAAACTATTCAGTTTAGAAAAAAATGATATAAGAAACCTCAATATCATTTTTGAAGACCTATCCATAGATATCCCACACGTACGGGTTCGATGAAAAAAATTTTTTTGAGTTTCAGTTCTACGTATGGGGTATCCAAAATTTTTTGTTTTTTTTCTATTTTTGTGTGAAAATCTTAATGCGGTTCACAATATACATCTACTTGCCAAGTTTCAACATTATAGTTCTTATAGTTTCGGAAAAAAGTGGCTGTGACATACGGACGGACAGACAGACAGACAGACAGACAGACAGACAGACATGACGAATCTATAAGGGTTCCGTTTTTTGCCATTTGGCTACGGAACCCTAAAAACGCTTCCAGCTTCTGAATATTGCGCCGCAATTTTATCAAACAAATCTATGTCACCTATTTCGCTCACATTACGTTTTAAGTTTACGATACTCTCATCAGTTCAACACGTCTGTAGCTGTTGCTCGCGGCCTTGATATTTTTTCCGAGTTTTGTTACAAAAAATGCACACGTGTTCCGTGGATTTTTGAACGACCTTAGCTCCAGATATATCCGTCCTCGTTGTTCTCTCGCTTTCAACTCCATGGGCTTCCTCAGTGGATTTACCCAATGACACGTCAATATTTATATTTTCGTGTTTAGCGCAGTCATCGACAGGTCGAGCGTCTTTTTCCGAGCTGACAGAAAGTCTGTAATTGAAATTATCATTATGAATTTTGTATCGTTAAGATGTAACGGATTTGTTTCCATGCAAAAACCAATAAATCTCACGCGGAGTTTGTCTACAGTTATTGGACTATCATTTTTTCGAGACTTTGGAGCAAAATCTGCTAGAAAAATTAAGACAATGAAAAAAAAGAAAAAATGATTTCTTTTTCGTTGTGTATCAATGATGTAAACTTCAATATTATTAGAATAAAGAGTAAAAATTAAAAAGCGTTTCAATGGAAATAACAGTAAAAAAAATAAAGTATGACTATTACCTTGACGCTGCAGATGTTGAAGGATTTTCAACAGATATTCTTATTTTGGCGGTAAAGCAGTGAATTGTCGATAGCACTTTGCGTGATATTTTACACATAATCCCCCCTCTATGATGCAGCTGACGATTTTTTTTTTGCTCAGTATTACGTCAATTGTAACTTTTTTTTGATATTTTTTTTACCTCTTACGCAGCCTCCCACACCCGCACCCATCGCTACTTAAGCAGCTGACGGTCGGTTCACTTGTTAGTCATATAAGATCAACTATCGGTGGTAATATCAGCCGGCTTACTATGAATTTTGTATTTGAAACGCTACCTCCCGGACTTTCTCATAGGGGTATATCTAGAGATCACTTCCTTCCACTCGCTACGATCTTGAAATATCACTTTCGCCTCTTCTACATTCATTAATCTCGTCAGGCATGTCCTCGGCGGTTTAGGGTACTTTTAACCTGGCGTTTCTTAAAAACGACCTCGATTTGAACTTGAAACGTCCGCCTTGGCCTTCCAACTTGGTCTATGGTGAGCAGAGTACGGGCCAGCTCCAACACCGTTTTGGCGATGATTGGGGGAAGGCTGGACTGCCCTTTCATCCGGCATTGTTCCAGCAGATTGCATTGTTGTTTACTTTATTTTATTTTGATTTTTATTTTATTGTAATTTAATTTTTGTGATTTGAATAATGTTATTTTATTATTTTATTTATTTTATTTGTAATGAATTTATTGTATTTAATTTTAATTTTATTTTATACCAATGTTATTATTATTATAATTTTTTTTTTGTGTGTTTCTTTATATAATAATAATAATATAATAATAATATAATTTATTTCAAAAAAGTACAGATGAGGATACATATGTATGTAGATGATGATAACATTAGTGCAAGATAAATTAAAGATAAATTACAATAGGTTGGCTTAAGACTAAATATGTACTACATAAACATGCTGTAACTACAAGGTCTGTACATCAATTGGGTGAGCCCTGCCTCTTAAACTAGGGTGACCTGTATCTTAAGAGACAGTGATCAGCTATAAGGTGTCATAAAAATACAAAACTTGTAAAGTGAGTCAGTTTGCCATGTAAGTATTTGTTTATTATATTACTATAGTATATAAGTTTATATCGTGCATATATATATTATGTATGTGTTTAACTAAAAACATATTTATGGAGAAACAAAAGAATAATAAAGTAATGAGGAGGAGAAGGGTGTGCAACTCAAGAATGTAGGAGGGTGTGAATGTATGTATGTAACTGCACACCCATGTGTATATGGAGAGTGTGGGTGAGTGTGCAGCGAGAAAGAGTTATTATTATTAAGCAATGTAAGTAAGTAGGAACTCGGTTTGGGAATAGTCTTGTTGAAGGAGCCATTCTGTCACTTTAGCCTTTACTTGATATCTATTGAGGTCGCGGATGTTGAGATCTTTATGAATTTTTTTGTACAGATATGCGCTAAGTGTGCGGTAGTGATGCCTGGCGAACGATGTTTTATGCTGTGTGGCTGGGGGAATGTTGGTACGTTTCCTAGTATCAGAGGGAGGGATGCAAGCGTGTCTTTTAAGAACCGATCGAAGCACAAAGAGCTGACGAACAGTAAGCACCTTGCATTCCGAGTACAGTTGTGTTGTAGGATATCGGTACGGCTTACGTAGCATTACTTTCAATATAGCTCTCTGTGCTCTTTCGACGTTGATTAAACTGGTCTTATTTGCGCCATATATGGGTTATGATTGCCTGAAATAAATGAAATTTTATTTATTTATTATTATTATTGTCACTACATCTATTTTCATACAACAATGTTCCCTATCCTTCTGTTTTTAATTCTATTACTCAATTTTCCATACCGCAGGTCATCTGGAATATACTTCTATTGAAATAAGATGTACCTTTGTGCAATTGTATTCTCGTTTATCTTGTCCTGTTGGTGTTATTTATAACATGGTTATATAGTGGTTGTATAGTATATAGTGAAAATAAATATGTAGGTAGGTACAAGTTTTTTTCGTTTTCGTGACTTGATATCGTAGATTTTATCATGCTTATGTATGTGCCTCGGTATTGTGAAGTTATTTGGGGTTTGACTAAAACTTAAATGTTATCTATAATAAATAAGTTACATTTTTTTGAAATGTTTCATAAAAAAGAATCAGTTATTTTAAATTCAAATTTAAAAACCAATAATGGGCTTTTCACAATGCTGATTATCTTAGTACTGTACGTTCCAACTGTAGTATCCTGCAAACGCGAACACAGACTAAATTGGAGGAACAAGACTGGCGTTGTTTGCTTTTCAATTGAGCAAGTAATTTCAATTTTTTCGACATATTTAATCACAACCTTATTATATTCGCTGCTAACCTCAAGTTTCACTGGAAATTTTTAAGTCAATCATCATCAATGTGTGCTGATTTATTACGTTTTTATTTGTTTTCTAATGTACTTTAATTTTACTGTCATAGTTTTAAAACTTAAAACATCCAGATCAAAACCTGTTATTTTATTTTGTATTTAATATCGATTTTAATGTCCTTTGTGCATTAAATAAATAAATAAAAATTGTATGAATAGTATGAAAGGTGTAAACGAAGATTTTAAATTTAGTCATTGAATTGAAGACATTCAATCAATCATGAATATCATTATGTTAATTACATTTAATTTTTAAAACCGGCATCTCTTTTTTTTTACAAAATATACGATAAATAGTTAACATAAACATAAAGTAAAAAGCATTTTTTTAGAAAAAATATTGATAAATATACTAAAAAAATGATATTTATAATATTAACACTAGAAATAAACATGAATTTCTTATTCCCGGATTTAGAGTTAGTAAAACTAATAAAACATTTATGGGAAATGGTATTAGGTTCTATAATAAACTCCCTAATTATATCACAGACTTGCCTGATACAAGATTTAAAACACACGTTTAAACTGTTCTCATGTCAAAAGGTTACTATAGGTATACAAGGTATTCAAGATTATATTGAAGAAAAAGTCGTTTGGCTTTCGGTACTATCTTTGCACCTACCTCCCTGAAGACCATACATCAAAGTACAACAGTTGTAACTAGAACTGTGTTTTATTTTGTGAACTGTCTGTAATTGACTTCATTGCCATACCTTAACTATCAATACCGTTAGTTCTGTCTCAATATCATTCAATCAATCATATAATTCAATTCAAAATTGGGCAATAAGTGTGTATGCCTACTAAAAATAAATGAAAATAACTGGACAAAAACCCCGCGTATTTGTCCATTTGAGTGTGTTACGCCGGACCGTCTTATGCGGGCCGTGTTGAAACCGATGGTAGAGTATCCCACTGTGTTTGTTTCGCTGGATCTTCTCCGTTGGAGCGCATTGGAACAGGTGGTAGCATTAAAGCGCGTCCAACAACAATATAAATAAATTATTATGATTAATTTCATTATAAATAATTATAATTATAATAGGTATACAAACAAATTTAAATAAAGACTATGATGACAAATGAATTTTCCAATTTATGTTTTTTTTCCTATTTACCCGTGCCAGGGCTTACATAAATAAAAATGTTTTTTTTGAATACTCATCAAAATGAGTTAGTTTTGTTAGTACAATCGATATATGTATATCCTTTTTTAATAAAATAATAACATACACAATAAAAATTTAAAATCTAAACGTGTGTATTATACACCGTGAAATTTAAATGGTTGTTTTCCCGCAGCGAAAAGATTTAGTCTTAGTTAAACATTCAATTTATAAAAAAACTAAATCTTATAAACCAAAAATGGCAGATTAACAATAGTGAAAAACTAAACTCGAAAGCGACATCGAACCGATAGTAATACCTCGCGATTCCTGCGCCCGCGTCGAACGACCGCGCGTTCGTTAACCCGCGTGTTAGTCAATCAGCTGATACCTTAGGTAATGTAACACTACCCAATCATAATAATAAGCTTTATCCAACAAGTGATTCAAATTTTCCCTTCATACTTTCACGGGCTTAGGACCGTCATAAATACCTTTTTAGCTACAACTTACAGAAAACGTAACAAAAACAAGCTTATTATCTAAGAAAAATCATTTTCTGAATTAGATAATAAAGTATTAAAGGCGTATTTAAAAAATTGAATCAACTTATTTACAATGATTTTAATAACCTAACCTACTTTCAAATGTTCGCTATTTACAAAAGTACTTACACTTCCCGATAACGGAGTAATTGTTCGAAGTGCAAGCCACTTCGTTGTATACACAATCGAGCACGTTTTAATTGATTGTCTCTTAATTTTAATAAGGTGTCTCTGTCACGTCTAACGATATTAAAAGCGTCCACTATCGCAGATATTAAAGCGTCGCGAGTTTCGTGTTCCTCACGATACACTAAGCGCTTGAGCTCTGACCACAAGTAAAAGTCCAACGGAGTCAGGTCCGGGCTTCTTGCTGGCCAAGGCACTGGCCCACCGCGTCCGATCCAGCGCTGGGAAAACACCGAGTTCAGGTGCTCTCGCACGGCGCGCTGATAATGAGCCGGGCACCCGTCATGCTGGTAGTGCAGGTTATCCATAGGCACCGCTAGCGGAACGTCGTCTAATAAGTCCGGGATAACACTACGTAACATTTCGAGGTATGTTCCACCCGTCAAGTGTCCTGCCACGAAATGCGGTCTAATGAGGTGACCATTTATAATGCCGGCCCACACATTAACACTAAAACGCACTTGATGTGCACACTCGCGGATAACATGTGGGTTATTCATTGCCCAAAAATGTTCGTTACGCTGCTTGAATATTCCAACTCGCGTGAATGTTGCTTCATCAGTCCACAAAATGTTCAGATTGTGGTTTTCGATAAACCACTGACAAAATTCCATTCTGTTTGGCGCGTCGTTTTCGTGGAGGGCATGAACTGCGCGGAAATGGTATGGATGCAGTCCTTCTGAGTTGAGCAGCTTCCAAACGTAGTATTGGCTTACGTCAAACCTAGCTGCCGCCATTCGCGTACTTCGACGAGGATCCCGTTCGAAGTACTCTATGATCTCCTCGTCGAGCTCTGGTGAAAGAACGGCCGATCGACCTCTGCCCTGTGCATGTGCTGGCACCTGGAACTGCCCATTATCGAGTAGCCGTTGAGTCGCCGCTACGATCGTCCGGCCCTGTGGGACTTGGGGGTTCAGAACCCCGCGAAGACGGAGAGACGCCAAGTGTTGCGGCTCGGCGTAAAGTCGCTGGGCAGCGTGGGAATCATAATTAGCCCTAGCGTACAGTTGCACCATAGCGACGTACTCTAAATTACTAAAACTGTAATGTCGATCCATAATACTAATAAAGTAGGTAATTAGATAACGCGAGCTGCGCTTCCGACGTTCACGGGTCAACTAAGGAACTAAGGTAGGTGACTAGACTAGGAGACCGCGTGGCGTTCCTGCGTCGGCGCCGCGCTAAAACAAAAGGCGGCGAATATCAAAGGGAGCCGCGGCGGCGCCTTTGTAATTCTTGCGTGCAGGCTATTTTATGCCGTATTACTACCATTGAGCTCTTATTTTGCTTTGAACGTTTATGGATCGTTCTTTACTTTGTCAGCAGCGCGTGCGATTCGAGTAGTACCTACAAGGTCCGTTCACTCCGTCTAGTGTTACTACTACTGTTTATCACGCTTTCGAGTTGTCTAATATTTTTTTTAATAATTTTAAATCCAAAACATGTCTAAAAAAAAAAAAAAAAAATGTTTCGATAGTACTACCGACGGCAAGTTGTTCTGCTTCGGGAAAACAACCATTAAAATTTCACGGTGTATATGTGCCCTTTCTTACAACCTGAAATATATGAAGGCACTACATCTCATTTTGCTATGTCGGTACATTTATCATGGCCTCTCTTTAAGGGCAACTTATTTTTATGATAAACACATTTTATGTCTTTTTTTAAAATTGTAACGTTTCAATAGTAGATGTTATACGGGAAGATAATTGTCCTACCAATTATTATAAGCAACGTTACGGACTTACTAAGTATTTATTAATCTGTGGGTAACCACAGAATCCTCTTACACACCGTAAGATGTGTGAGATGATTCCTCATCATATACTATCATATATTTAAGTAAATTTATTATTTCATAGAAATTTTGTTGTCCAACATTACCATCAAGCTAATGTTGGAAAGGGATAGCATATATTGTGGGAGCATTTTTGACAATACTACTATTGGACTAAGAGCTGACAACCGAAAAGGCAAGGTAATTTGATCATTCATAAAAATGATTTATCAGCTTACCTGGAGCATTCTAAGCATAAAGACGTCGACCTGGCAGGATTCGCGTGGTGGATGTGGGAGTTATGTGGTGGGAAAAAAATAAAAAAAAAGGTAATGTGATCAGGATTACTTTTTATGCCAAATGGTTTGCCTACCTCCCCAAAGCACACAAAAAAAATCTGGCGTCATTTGGTTGGTGGAGGGTATCGCCAGGCTTAATTAAAGTGAGGAAAAAAAAATATTTTTAAGTAATAAGAACAAGGCTGGCTTTTTTTGTGCTTAAAGTTTATTATTCTTAAAGGCTAGGAAAAATAAGCCAGCCAATAATAGTGGTGGGAACATGTCGAAAAAAATTATTGAAAATTTATATTTTAAATTGTATTTTGCTCGAGAAAGAGCCGAACGTTTCCGGAGCGCCAGCTATTTCAGTTTAGCGTCTATTTTACAGCGCGTGGACGTGTTTTTAAATTCTGCTTAAATAAAATAAAATAAAATAAATATCATATTTATTTACGTAAACCAATTACAGGCACATTACCGAGAGAGCACGGACTCCGTAGTCACGTGTATCCCCTCCACGCGCTCTTTTTCATGCCCCTTAGCTCTTTCTCGAGCAAAATAAAATTTAAAATATAAATTTTCAATTATTGTTTTCGACATGTTCCCATCGCTATTATTGGCTGGCTTTTTTTTCCTAGCCTCTGGGAATAATAAACTTTAAGCACAAAAAAAACCAGCCTTGTTCTTATTACCTAAAAATATTTTTTTTTTCCTCACTTTAATTAAGCGTGGCGATACCTTTCCACCAACCAACTGACGCCAGATTTTTTTTGTGTGCTTTGGGGAGGTATGCAAACCATTTGGCATAAAAAGTAATCCTGATCACATTACCTTTTTTTTTATTTTTTTCCCACCCCATAACTCCCACATCCACCACGCGAATCCTGCCAGGTCGACGTCTTTATGCTTAGAATGCTCCAGGTAAGCTGATAAATCATTTTTATGAATGATCAAATTACCTTGCCTTTTCGGTTGTCAGCTCTCCGTCCATATGATTTTGGTCAACATTGATTGGCTACTTTTTATGTGGCTATGTGGATTATAAAATTTTACGTCTTTCTTAATAATTATTATATATAATTATTTAATATAAAATAAAATTAATTTGTTAAAAATTGCATAAAAACGAATTATGGCGTCTATTATTTTCATATTAACGTTTGCAAGAGTTTTGTAGTTTAATTCTATTTGAACATAATTTTTCCGATTTTTTGATATTGTTGATGTTATAATAACGCTTACTTTTTTGTTTTAGCTAAATTGAAATACGAGAAACAGTCGATAAAAAGGATATCTGGCCTGGAGCTCAAAGTGACATTCTTAGAACAAAATTGTCACCTCAAGCATCAAAACGATTACACAAGAGAAGTGGCAGTGAGTAATAAATAAATAACTATAATATACATTCTGTTGTTGTCTATGGTTGAAAAACGCGGTAAACAGATTTTGATTAAATATAAATAAAATTGTTAAAACGAGTAAAGTGCACAGTAAATGTGTGTTATAGTGTTTAAATTTCATTCGCAGAAGTGATCGGACGAACGGTTTACTGTAACATTAAAACTAAATCGATTATTAGTAATGGTAACATTAACCAGTTTTCTGGAACGGCGGAAGAAGTTTATGAGGACCATACGCACTTTGAGGAATCAATACATATAGATAATTAGACCATGGACGTGGAGGAGGAAAGCAGAAAAAGAGGAATACAAGAGGAATGGATAAATACAAAGCGTAAAAAAGGAAGTATCGGAAATACACAGGAAATAATTGAACCATTAGAGGATAAAATACAAGTTGTAGTGACGAGTAAAACAATCTTACCTAAACAGTTCGAGCTGGGTAGACTATTTAAACAAAATAATATAATATGTAATACAACTTGCGTTAAATACGTTAATCCTTTTAAAATTATACTTAACTTAACTTTTTTGAGCGATGAAGATTATGAAAAGTTTATCAATAATACCTATTTTAAAAGTTTGGAGTGGAGGATGCAGAGAACTACAGATGTTGGATTCACATATGGGCTCATTAAAAATGTAGAAATAAACGTCTCAGAAGAAGATTTGATAAATAATATTGATAGTAACATTGAATTAGTATCAGTTAAACGATTAAACTGGAGGGTTATAGATTCGGAAGATATTCAAAATAAATGGACAGATAGTGAAACAATACGCCTTTGTTTCAATGGATCCATACGTCCACCTCACGTAATTATGCATTCAATCAGAGTGAAAGTAGATCCTTATGTATTTCCAGTTACCCAGTGTGCCAAGTGCTGGAAATTTGGCCATAGTGTACGAATGCGCCCCACTAAAAATAAGATTGTCCCAAGTGTGGTGAGAAACATGATAATTGTTTGACGGAATCTTTTACGTGCGTAAACTGTAAGGGAAAACATATGGTTTTAGATAAAAGTTGTCCTAAATATGTTAAAGAAAAAAAGATTCGAGAACTTAAGTCCGAGTTTAAGTGTACATATACAAAAGCTTTGACGTTGTATGTTCCACCGTCTCCAAACGTAAATGACTTAAAATCTTTTCCCACGCTTAATTCCACAAACAAATCAACACATACACAGCCCCGGCCATTTTCAGATGAGGACGTTATACGGGCTGATGACAATCACAGGGATTTGGTAAAAATATGAAACGCAAGCCAAAATAAAGCGGCCGTAATCCAATAGCTAGGGCGTTGGACTTGTGATTTTGTGGTCGCCGGTTCGATCCCCACCCATTGCACTACCTACGTGAACCTACTTGTAACAAAAGCATTTAGCTTAGCACGAGTGGTTTAATAGAATACCTACTAGTAGACTGCAAAAACTCTGCTAGTAGTATTTTTAAGAAAACAAAAAAAAAAGGTCCCGAATGTCTCGATCAAAGCTTTGGAGTTCTACTTTCAAAATCGTAACGATGAGTCAGCGAGAGAGAATAAACAAATATAATGTAAAGACAAAATTGGTTGCACCCAAATTGTTTTGGATGAAATGCGTCAATAGCAACCTCTTGATAATCTGTAGAGGTCAACCGTACAATGGGATACGTACATTTAATAAGCTTTATTAAAATATTAGCGGCCCGCCCTGGCTTTGCACGAGTGGACTTTTATAGGTTATGTTGCTCCGGGATAATGTAGCATTCTAATGGTGAAATAATGATCGAAATCCATTCCATAGTTTTTGAGTTTATTCGAAACAAAAATATAATCTTTTCCTCTTTATAATATTAGTATAGACTAGCTTTCCGCGCGTGGTTTCGCCCGCGTATCTGTGGAAACGTGTACGGTACATGGGAACTTTATCCATACTAATATATAAAGCTAAAGCTGAAGAGTCTGTTTGTTGGTGAAGATTCTGTTTGCGCGTAAATCCGAGGAACTAGTGTTCCGATTTGAAAAAAATTAGTATTTCTAGTTACTTAATAAAGGATGTAATAATTAAAATTGTTTGCATTATTTTTATTTTCAGAGGGCAGTTCAACTTGCATATAACGGTACTGAACCTGACGAATGGACACTGACGCCGGATGTTAAATCGTTGATAAGAAATATAACAGGTAAATATTTCAACCCATTTAGACCCATCAAAACTAATTCATAACATCCAGGAAGTTTTATTATAGCCGAACATGCCATGTGGTTCCATATAGAATATAACACCTTCTACTCTCCTATGGGTGTCGAAGGCATTCCTTAACCATGGTACCATCAGATTGTACCATCAATGGTACCACGGCAAATAATGTTTGCCGTGGTTCCATTATGTCAATGGGACTACGGCTAATATTATTTTTTGTTAGCCATGGTACTGGAAAATGGAGAATTTGGTATTCACCTAACAGTCATGTGGGTAATGGTTAATTTAAGACCACTTATAACAAAAAAAAAACAAGCAAAAAGATGCAAGTCCACAAAACAAATTTTTAATTATTCATGCCTATGGATGACACTGTAGTGTGTATTAAAAGAATTGCACTCCGCATAACGCTGACAATGTCTTTCGTATGAGCTAGACTGAAGTGCTCGCGCAGACATTTGGTGCCTCCGTCAGAACTTCCCACGTGCCAACATTACATTTATACATTCATTACATTACATGCATTTTTCATGGAGCTCGAGGCACAGAAAATAGATAAGTACAGAAATTAAAAGTTTAGGTCTAGACTCGCAACTTCTCCAAGGCATGACCAACTTCAATCTCACCATTAATCAATTCCATCTGTACAAATGTTATGTATTCGTCATTTAAAATATTCCCTTTTTTACGCTTATTTAGTTTAATTTCTTTATTTACATTTTCAAATTGTGCTATAACATTCAATAGACGAAGTAATGTGACAATATGCAACGCAATGGTACTAAGTAGTAAACATTTATTTTTCCGTATTACCACAATGGTACCAGGGCAATAAAATACTTCGGTTGTACCATTAATGGAACCACGGCAAACATTATTTGCCGTAGTACCATTAATGGTACAATCTGATGGTACCACGGTTAAGGAAGGGTCGAAGGCAGTGACTAAAGAACATACAGATGAAGAGCAGCTTTTATCAACTCAAAGGAACTCCCATCTTATTGCCTGCCAAGCATGGTGATTACGGCAATATCCTTCAGCGACCCTGACTTGCTAATATAATATGCTAAAGAGGAATGCCCATGTTCAGCAGAAGGACGTCAACGGGCTGATAAAAGAAAAGTAAGTATAGAATACTTAGATTCACGTTGTAATACTATAACATACTAGCTGACCCGACGGGGGGTCGCTGCACGTACTTATAGTTTCACTACCTACCCGCGGAGTGAATCAGGCCTGATATTACCAGGAATATAATCTGTGGTGAGCCTCAGATAATTGTTCTGAGGCTCGGTGTGCTTTGTTTGGAACTTGTCTTTAAAACAAACTATCCAAAGTTGTAAATTACGACTTTAAAGACGACGTTAGATAGGGGCGCGGGAGTAACGTGTGGCGTTTTGCGGCGCGCTCGCTTCTGAATTCTTAATGAAAATATAATCGCTTCACTGTCAACACACTCATACAATGACATGTGTATGCATTAACTGCGAGTGGCACCGCCCAACGCCACGCATGACGCCCAGCGTCTCCATATACAAGTCTACTTATGTCTTAAGAAAAACTATGCATACTTTTTTGACACGAATCGATCACTGACACTTGAGATGTTTTCTTATCACTCAGGAAAAATCAATAAAAATGGATGGAAACATATCTATAAAGAGATATTTTCTAATATAATGAAAGATTATGGGACTTTCTGCCCTCAAGACTGCCCAATATATAATAAAAATGTCAGAGACCTACAAAGAGATATCAACGAGGAAACATGTTTAACTTCGTCGACAATCAACAACGAGTTTTTTCTATTATAAGCATATGTATTTATTTCATCAAAACATAGCTGTTCTTCTGAATAAATCGGACTTATTACTGACCCATATTAATATACTCCTAAATAGAAAAGTTGATATTGATATTATTTGCATCACGGAGCATTTTGTAATGTCTGGACAGGAAGTGGCACTTGATATATTGACCTCTTATCTTTATCACAGAGTTCAGTGTGTCGATGTAGGTGGAGTTAGATCTTAGGATTTACCCGTTAAATTAGGCGTTCCGCAAGGGTCTATTTTAGGCCCTTTTTATTCTTAGTTTACATTAATGATTTGCCGTATTATTTGGAAAACATGTGCGATGTAGTACTTTTTGCAGATGACACTTCACTTATCTTCAAAGTGGATCGAAATAGACATGATTTTGACGAAGTAAATAGTGCTCTTACACGATTAACCAAATGGTTTACGGTAAATAATTTGGTCCTTAATACCAAGAAAACTAAGTGTGTAAAGTTTACGACGCCGAATATCAGGAATAAGGGACCCGAAGTAATAATAAACAACGAGGTTTTAGAGACCGTCAAATCTACAGTCTTTCTGGGTGTAACGCTAGATGACAAATTACAATGGGGCTTCCATATATCGAGCTTAACTGGTAAATTAAGCTCCGCTGCCTACGCTGTCAGAAAAGTAAGGCAGCTGACCAATGTGGAAACTGCTCGTCTTGTTTACTTCAGCTATTTCCACAGTGTCATGTCTTACGGAATCCTGCTCTGGGGCAAGGCAGCTGACTTTAAAAGTATATTTATTTTACAAAAACGAGCGATTCGATCAATTTATCAGTTAAGTGCGAGATTTTCCCTTAGAGAATTCTTTAAAGATATAGACATATTAACAGTCGCTGCCCAATACATATATTCTTGTATTCTTTATGTTCGACAAAACATAAGCTCTTTTAAAAAAAGAAGCGACGTGCATAATTTAAACACTAGAAATAATCATAAATTATGTGCCGAATATCATCGTTTACAGAGAGTGCATTCTTCTTTTGTGGGTCTGGCTATTCGCATTTACAATAAAATACCGAAATGCTTACAAGATCTTTCTTTTGCTAAATTTAAATTAGAAATTAAGAAAATTTTAATGAGAAAGGCTTATTACGCTCTAAATGATTTTTTAAATGATAATAACGCTTGGTCGCTTGGCTAACCAGGAAAACGTAAAAAAGTATTGAAGTCTTTAAGAATAGACGTTTAAGTATGACATTTTAATGTACCTATTTTATTTTGTATGATTTTATCTATCATAAGATTTAATGTAATGATTCATTTTGTATTTGACATTGCATATTATTTTTATATATTTTACTGAAACATTCTACACAATGGTCAATCCAGATGTCACATACTAGATTCTGATACTCAAAACTGTAAGATCGTCATGCTCCCAATGAAAGTCATTTCTTGCGGCGGCGATGTGGGACGGGTCGCCACCTTCCCTCTAATATGGCGAGGGAGCCGATGGCTGCGTCACACGTCATACTCGTGAACGGGTGCTGCTTGCGGTGGCTGGTCGGCTTGCAGTTGAGGGTATTTACTTGTTATAACTAATTAGTAGTCTTCTTTCACATTGATGGTGTCTGGGTTGACATTGTTTAGTTATGTTTATTTTAACTGTAAATGTGGATGGGGTGTACCCGCCGTTATTTCATTTTTTTTTCTTAATGTGCAAGAGTTTTCATCCGTTTGAGTAGAACATTATCTTTTTTATTTATTATTTTATGAAATAACTGTAAGGAGCGTGCCCCAGCCCACATACTTTTGAAACTGTACCAAAAATGATTATACATAAAAAAAAAGATACAGAACAAAAGAAGACGGAAAAGAATAAACCGGAGTTTCTTTCTGAGTTTCTTCTCCGGGCCGTCCACTTAGGTAGCTAGAGAAACCTGCAGGTTAGCTAGGCTAGGATCCTCGCCGGACAGACCGAGGACCGCGTTGATCCCTGCCCCTGTCGTGTGATCCAGTGCCTGTAGTCCGTGCCAGTGATCACATCCTCTTTATTTCTCTTTACTTCTAGCTTTTAGCGGCGCCCTGAGTCGTGGTCCTTACCCCTTAAGGGTGCCCGCAGGCGTGTGTCGCTTAAATTTAATGGAATTTGGCTGAGGACGTCTGATCTCGCCACTTGACCGGTCATTGCACTCTAAAATATGCTTTAATATATTTTTTTATTTTTATTTATAAAATGTTTGAATGAAATAAATATAGTAAATAGATATTAACGTTGATATTAAGAGCTTATTTACTAACACAGGACTGACAGACTTCTAGCACACCTGAAATAAATTTAAACATAATTTAATAGTAAATGTTACCTATTTATAATTAATGTTATATGCATTGTTAATTTTCTTGACAAGTACAAGTGTATGTAAATACCTAAGTTCTGAATAAAAATCGTTTATTTCGTTTATTTCGTTATTTCGAAGATTTGATCAACGTGTCAAACTTCACACTTGCGGCGTCTTACTCTAGAAAAGACCAAAGACGAGGAGGAGCCTGTATCCTTATAAAAAAAGGGCACGAGTTTAAATCTTTACCAGAAGTATCAAAGTGTTCCATTTCAGGAGTCATTGAGTGTTGTGCAATAGATTTAATCAAACAAAATGTGATTGTAGTATGTATGTATAGACCACCTAATTTATCAAATTTTAACTTATTTTGTAATTATTTGGACTCTATCCTTACGAAACTGTGTACAAAAAGGGGGAGAAAGGTATTATTATGCGGGGATTTTAATATAGACATTCTTAAACAAAATAGATATACCTTAGACTTTGAATTATTACTTCTTAATCACAATCTTAAATTAGAAATTAGAGAAGCGACCAGACTAAGTAGCCAATCTTGTTTAGACAATGTCGCACATAATTTTGGGAAAAAATGTTCTAGTGAAGTTATCGACTTAGCCTTGTCAGACCACTCAGCCCAAATACTAAAGTTTCCTGTTAATAAAACATGTATATTAAGGTCATGGCGTAAAAAGATACGAGATTTGTCTAAACATAATCTGGCAATTTTCAATAAGTACCTACAGCAGATATCTTTCTCAGAAGTATGCAATACTAACAATCCAAATGAAGCATATGATAGTTTTATAGATTTATTTCGACTTTTGTACGATTTATGTTTCCCTTTTAAAGTAATCACTATCAAATCACACAAAAATACTAAATGGATCTCTAGAGGAATACGTATTTGTAGCAAAAAACAAAGATATCTGCTATGGAAATATAGACAGTCTCCTTCAGAACAAAGCAAAATTATTTTTAAACAGTACTCTAAAAGATTTAAAAGATTTATATGTCTTACCCAAAAGGCTCAAAATAACCATCAAATACAGAAAGCGCCAAATAAATCAAAAGCTTCTTGGAAATTAATAAACGACAATAGCCAATCTTTAGAGCCAATATTACAAATACAAAATGGCACCACAGTGATCAAGGATCCTAAAAAAATAGCAGACGCTTTTAACAATTTTTTTATTGATCAAATACAGCCTTCAGATAATAATAACAACAATAATGAGACACATAGATTACAATACAATTCAAACACAATATTCATGAAACCGGTTGTACCAGAAGATATAGAAAGGGTCATTAGAACATTAAAAAATTAAAAGAGCGTAGGATATGACGGAATATCTACTAATGTCGTGAAGTTTGTTTCGGGTGTAATATCTTTTCCTCTTAGCCACATTATGAATCTTTGCATAAGCTCTGGGACCTTTCCGGAAAAGTTAAAAACGGTTATAATAAAACCATTACATAAAAAAGAGAGTAAAACTGATATGTCCAACTACAGACCGGTAGCTCACACTTCAGTTTTTTCCAAAATATTTGAAAAAATTATCTATGAATCCGTTTTTGATTTCTTGAATAAGTATAATATCCTTTGCAACGAACAAAAGGGATTCAGGAAAAACAATAATATTAACATTATTACACACCGTCATGACAAACATAGATAATAGAACTCCAATTTGTGCAATATTTACCGATATGACAAAAGCATTTGACTATGTTAGCCATGATATTCTCCTCAAAAAACTTGAACATTATGGAATTAGAGGTAATGTCTTTAATATGTTAAAATCGTATCTAACTAACCGTAATCAATGCATTGAAATTACCAGAGTTTGTACAAAACGCAAAATTGATACATCAGATAGTAGGGTAGTAAAGTCCGGAGTACCTCAAGGCAGTGTCCTTGGCCCGCTGATGTTTCTGCTCTACATTAACGACTTACCTAAACACGTTAAACAACCGATGGTTCTATTTGCAGATGATAGTACGGTTATGGTAAAATGTGAAAATAATAATAATTATGAAAAAGACATTAATGACACTTTGAAATCAATTATGTCTTGGCCCTCCACTAACAATTTAATAATCAATTTAAAAAAAACAAAGATTATGCATTTTTATCAGCGTCTCTATCTTGATTCCTTAAATATTATTTATGACGGACAAAATATTGAAACTACAAATTTTACTAAATTCCTAGGTATACTAATGGACAGCCAATTGACATGGAAACATCAAGCTGAACAAATTTGCAGAAGACTTAGTAAATCAGCTTATGTTCTTTATAACTTGTCTAAAAAAATAAACATTAACCACTGACTGTTTTAGCGTACCATAGTCTGGTTGCCTCGGTTTTAAGATATGGTATAGTGTTCTGGGGAAATTTCAGTGAAAGGGAAAGAATATTCAGAGCCCAAAAATACTGTATAAGATCAACGTCTCGAATCCAATCAACAGATAGCTGTGCGCCCTTGTTTAAATCCCTAAAAATATTAACCTTTCCATCTCTGTACATATTGGAAGTAGCTGTTTTTATCAAAAATAATCCAGATTTCTTTACTTCATGGAGGGACCATTCAACAAGACCAACATTAGTAAGATCTCAATACTTAAATGATTTTTATACAGGTAGATACAAAACAGCCTTACTAAAAAGGAATATAATGCACATGGGTCCAATGATTTATAATAAACTTCCTCTTCCTATAAAAGATTGCACGACACGTGTATTTAAAAAGCAGTTAACGAACTTACTGTTACAGAAATGCTACTATTCAGTTAACGATTTCTTAAAGGATGATTCTTTGTAGACATGTGCGTTATTTGAATTTGAATTTTTAATGTAATGTAATCGGATTCAATTTAGTTTAATATAAGTTAATAAAAGCAATTAAATATAATTCAATCTATTTTTAGTTGATAATTAAATTGTATAATATAATTTAATTTAATGTAATATAATTTATTTAAGTTGATGATTGATAATTTCTAATAACACTTAATTTAATTAATTTGTATAATTTCATGTGATAACTTAGTACTTACAGTAATTGAGTTATAATTGTGTATTATTTTTTTGTAATGATTTGATTTGTACGCCTTTATGGTAGAATGTACTGGACTCACTTGTATGTACTCTGAACATCTTATGTATTACTACATTCATACAAATATACCATTTCTATTTCTATTTCTATTTCTTAGTTCTATTCTATTTTTGTTGTCTTCTGCTTAGTAAAGAAGGGATGTGGAAACATGAGACTTTCATATTTCTCCTTATCTCTTTCTGATTAAAATTGTTGTGGGTCCCAAGGCAAGAAACTTTTAGTCCCGGTATTTGGTGGGCCTCGATGCTCATTGTCATTTACAGTGTGTGTGTCACTGTTGATACTAGTTTACAGAATTTGCAGTGGTGGGGTGTGGATGGGATTAGTTCCAAAAAAATTTATCTTAAACTAGCTAAGTTACAAAAGAGAGTTATTTATAATACTTTTTCTAAAGAGAGAGATCCCTTCTTATTCGAAGGTTATAGAAAAAGTAGGATAGTGCTTGCTTTTCTAAGAATAAATTCTGAAAACAAGAATTTAATTAGTGGAAAGTAATAACTTGGTCCCAACATTTAAACCCATAAATAGTTATATGCGTGTTAGGAGTCATCACCTTCACTCCTTTCCCCCAGGAACCAGGGCAGCCGCAGGAGTTTTGACCAAGCACATCGACAAGCTACGGGTACCATTTATCTATAATCTGCTGCCCCATCTTTTGGAGGATGTAGACAGCCTCAAACCGGCTTACCACATGACTGCTGGCAGAGAGCTGATGGATCTGGTTATTGGCGTTCCTACAGTGAGGCGAGACAAGGAGAACTATTACCTCGTCACTGTCGCTGTAAGTATGATGCCTTTCTTATTTTCTTGATAGATTGTAACACATTTGGCACTAACCCCTCCCGGTTTAATAGAAGCGAGAATAAGATATATGAAATATACGCAAAAGTATCGTGGTATGGGGGATGATTTCTAATTTAAAGGTCGTTTCATTTATGGTTAGATTAGCCATCGTCATCCCAAAATGGGATGGAGTACTCGAAAAGTTTAGTGGATAAACATCCACTAAACTTTTCGAGTACTCCGAACGTCGATAGCAAAACCACCAGAAAATACGACTGATTAACGATTACGATTAATTGGTGAATTTTACTCCCTTAGCTACAAAATACTACGTTAATTAACCGTGATTTTCTAACTTCTTACATACCTACATACCTACTATTAAATGGCTATATACTATTAACTTACTATTAAAAATACTCAAACTCAAACTCAAATATTTTAATGCATTCCACGTGTAGGTATTACATACGGTGTTACGGATAATATCATTTTTTTAGATCCAACATGGACCTCGGGCACAGCAAAAATGGAAGAGAGGAAGTAGGGCCAGCTATTTTAATCATTAATTATTATAATTATATATATATATTATTTTTTAATTCTTTTGTGTTTATTTTTATTAACATTAACTTAGAAACTAGTTTTTTAAATATATTTAGTATATTATATTTTTAGATATTTATTATTTATATTTTCTATATATATTTAGTTATGCTCTATGTTTATTATGTTTTAAATAATATAGATACATTTAAAATTTATAATTAATTATTTGTTTTATCATTGAAGGATTCATTTATAGAGTAATAACATTTATTTAATAGGAAATCTTTTAATTTATTAATAAACTTATTTATATTAGCCTCATTTTTTATAATTTTTGGTAATTTATTGTAGATTTTTATGGACATAACCATAGGACTGGATGAGTGTATTTGTAATTTGGATTGGGGCAAGTTAAGTCTGTTTTTATGTCTGAAAGTGTATTTTGTTTGTTTCTCTCCTCGTGTGTCATAAATATGTGGATATTTTCTTACAAATTTGCTTATCTCTAGAATGTAGAGGCAAGTAAGGGTAAGAATTTTATGTTCCTGAAAATGTGATTTGCAGCTATCAGTTTGTTCAATATTAACTATTATACGGATAAGTTTCTTTTGTAGAGTAAATATTGTGTCTGTGTCCGTACTATTTCCCCATAGTATGATTCCATAACATAATAGGTAACAAGTGCAGTTTGTATGTTTGTTGTCTTCTTTATTTCTCGTAAGGCATATGCAAATTTAGATAGTTTTGCTCCTATTTTTTGAAGATGGGATTTCCAATTTAGATGTGTTTCTATTGTTAAACCAAGTAGAGTAAATTCGTTAACTTGTTCAAGAGTAGTGTTGTTAAGTGTAAAGTTTAGTTTTTATGGGGCTTTTTGATATGGGTGAAAGGTAATTAATTTTGTTTTATTAAAGTTCAGTTCTAAATTATGGTTATCCATCCAGTCTATTGTTGTGGATAGGATTTCGTTTAGAACGCAGGGTCCGTTTATAGACTTAGGGAGGTCATTTATATAAATTATAAACAAAAGACACCCTATGACACTCCCTTGGGGTATTGAATAATTTGTTACTTGTGTGTCTGATCTTACTTTTATGATTTCTTTTATATGGACATTGAAATGTTCTATTTCTACTGTTTGTTCTCTGTCTTTAAGATAAGATGCAAACCATTTATAGGCTTTTCCACGTATACCTATTCCGTATAGTTTATTTAATAATATTTTAAAATTTACTTTATCATAAGCTTTGGTCATGTCTAGCAAAATACCTATAGCGTAGCTTTTGTTATTAATTATATTTATGGCTTCTTGTATGTATTTATATACTGCTAGTGTTGTGGATTTATTTTTGCGAAAACCATTTTGGCACTCATGAAGTATTTTATATTTTTCACAAAATGAGTAAACGCGATTACACATTGCCTTTTCGAATATTTTGGATGCAGATGGTATTAGAGCTATGGGGCGGTAATTATTGGGGTCTTTTTTGGAGTTCTTTTTGTGAATGGGTTTTACTAAAGATTTTTTCAATAAATTTTGGAATTCACTTTCTTCAAATGATTGGTTTATGAGTTTATAGAATGGGAGAGTAAGTTCATCCGCACAATGTTTAAGCAGTACGGGGGGGATTTCATCTACACCAAAAATTTTCTTACTTTTTAATTTTTTTATTATACTATTTACTTCATAGGGGTCTACAGGGGTAAGAAACATAGTGTTTTCTGTAGGATAGATCACCGGGTCGCCTTTTGGCTCACTGCCTGTAGGACAAGTGGATTTTTTCCCGATGGATGTAAAGAAGTCGTTGAAGATGTTTGATATATGTTTAGGATCATTTATTAGGCTTTTATTTTGTTCTAAAATTATGTTTCTATTTTTTGGTATATTTGTTTGTTCTGTCATTGATTATATTCCACATTGTTTTTATTTTATTTGTCAATTTTTTTAACTTATTTATATATTCTAATTTTTTTGCTGTAATTACCGATTTTTTTAGCAGTTTTTCATAACTTTTATAATATTTGGATAGGATAGGGTTATTTGATTTTAGTATTAAAATTTTGAGTAGTCTTTTATGTGTGCAGGATAATTTTATGCCTTTTGTTAGCCAATATTTTTTAAATTTTGTTTTTATTTTAGTTCGTTTTTTAGGGATACTTGTGTTTAAGATATTGATCAGTACATTGTTAAAAGATTTATAATTATCATGGATGTTTTTATCTGGTGTTATTATTTCAAGCCATTTCTGTTTACTTAGTTCAGATTTGAATTTTTGCATGTTTTGGTGGTTAAAATATCTTTTTTGTGTGTACCAATTTCTTTGTTTAGTGTGATTTTTTAATGTCATGTGTAGGATAGTTGCACTGTGGTCAGAAAAACCTAATTCTTCCACAGTGGTGAAGTAATTGTTGCTATAAAAATTGGTAAATATTAAATCTAAACATGTGGATGTGGTGTGGTTTATTCGTGTTGGATGTTTAATATGTTGTTTAAATTTATTTTCAAGCATGAGATCTAAGAATAAGTTTGTTTTTAAATGATTATCTAGGATATTTATGTTAAAGTCTCCTCCTATTAGTACATTATATTTTGAATATTTATTATTTAAATAATGCATTATTTTATTTAATTGGCGGATAAATTCCAATAAATACTTAAAATTACTAAATTTTCCTTGCATAACTCTATTGCACAAGCCTCGATACAATACTCAATTGACATGTCTCTAATTTGGTCTATTTCTTTAAACTGTATATGATCCTGTAATAAAATGCAGACACCGCCGCCTGCTCGGTAGGGACGACTATAGGATGTTGCCATTTTGTAGTGGTTGAATTTTATAATTTCATTTTTTTCCTTCGTGAGCCATGTTTCACATAGGCATATCACATTATATATGGGTTTCTCATCGATAAAGGCTTCCAATATATGTTGTTTATTATATAAGCTTTGAATGTTTTGAAATAGGATTTTAAATTGTTTCTCTGTTTGTTCGAAATGTATTATTTGTGGCTTCTTTGTTAGTATGTGTGTACTGCTGGCTTGTTGTATGGGTTATTCCATTGCATTCTATCATTTGTTCCGAAGTCTTTGTGGTTTTTTCATATTTTGGTATTTCTTCTGTGATATATATTCGTTGTCCATCTATATATAGTTGGTTATTTCTGATAATTGCATAAGAACCATTTTTCCTCGCCTTTAGCATTTCCTGTCGCATCAATTTTCTATTTCTTCGTGCTTCTTCACTCTGAAATTCTGATATAGAGAATCCAGATCCTTGGAAATAATGGCCGTTTTCTATAATGTATTTTGTCATTTTTTTGCTCATCAATTCAACTACTAAGGGACCACTTTTTGTGTATTTTCTTCCTATTCTTCGAGTTTCCTCTATGTATCCTGTCAGATCGAGTTGTAGGACATCATAAAACATGCCAGTTAGCCGGACATGAAGGTCATATTCAGACTCGTTATGGTATTCGGGGAAGCCGTATATGACAATCTTTTTTGAGTTGCTTTCTGGGTGATAGGTATCTGTAGTTGCTGGGTAGATTTTTAAGTTTTGTATTTTCTTTTTTAACACTTCATTCTCTATGGTAATTTTTTCAATTTTCTGTTGTATCATATCTATTTCTTGGGTTTTTGTGTCATCCTGTTTATATAATATGTAGTTTGTTTTTACCTCAATTTTCTCTTGTAATTTTATAAGGACTTTATTTATTTCAGTTTTTATTATGGCTTTTATTTCTGACATTGTATTATTATTGTATTCCTCTTAACGCTGCAGTATAGTGTCACCAATATTTTTCAGGGTAATTTCTTCTATATTTGTTTCTTTTCCTCCACATTGTATTGTATCTCCTAGAATACTTAAGTCTTCTGATGTAATTGTGTCATTGATAGTTTTAATAGTCTTTTTTCTCATAGTAATATTTATGTTGGAGTTTTCTAGAGCCGAAGTTAATTGTTGGGATCGTTGGGCATCTTGTTGGCGTATTGGAGTAGATAAATTTCCTGTTTTTGGTATTTTACAGCGACATGCTTGGCAAGTCCAGGTGGATTTTTGTGTCACTGCCATTAATTTAAAGTTTTCTTTTGTAATGTCATATTTATCTTTGCATGAAGAACACGTAATTTTCTCAATGTTTGGTAATGTTTGTTTACATCCTGAACATAGAACTGTCATTTTGACTTTCTAATATCGATAAAGCAGTCAAATTCAATATTTCGTTCCTCTACTCGTCGGCAGATGGCGTTACTAAGTTGTTGTAACTGTTATTTATCTATGGCAGGTTCTTGTAGCTTAACAATTTTAGGTTATGATGATTATTGATATTAGTGGTCTTATTTGTGGGGACTTCTTTTGCTTTAAATAAGTTTATTTAGGTATTCTTGATATAGCACTGTTTATTTCACTGGATATTTTTATGTATTTCACGAAATATTCACTTTACATTGATCACTGTTTTACTTCGAGTTTTTTAGGGTTTATTTGTGTTTTTGGTTCACGTCCGTATTTGTACACTTGTATTGATATAGTATAAGCACATTTAATACCTTTTATTCTATATATACTGCGCAATTCGTAGTAATTTATTTTTAAAATGCAAAGTAATACGGAGCCGGTCTTAACTATGGAACTACAGCGCCATCTACTCCCTAATCTACTATTAAGGGGTTACAAAAATTCTACTAAATCTACTATTAAGGGGTTACAAAAATTCTGCATATAATTTTATCTTTAAAAAAATGATATCTGCGTACGCGTACGTAGCTTAAAAAACGTCGAGTAATAATGAAATAATGAATTTATTCAGCACTTAGGTATTTACTAGAGATGAAACGGATATCCGGTAACTATCCGGTATCCGGCCTATCCGGCGGCCTTAATACTATCCGGCCGAATACCGGATAACTACTATTCGGCCGGATAGACATCCGGCCGAAATAAAAAAGATCTGGATAAAAAAAAATTGTTTAGTAATTATTTACTTTATTTAGTAAGACTTAAGAAACATAATTAGGTATTGTTTAAAGTAGAAAATTAATTAATTAGTACTCATACTGTACTAAGGGCAAATTATGGTGAATAAAAACCAATTTTTCTGCATTGAGAGGCAGCAGGCGGTTTCGCTTCTCTTCATAAAAAATTTCAAATAACAATAGCACAATGAAATAATAACCTAAAATCACGCACGTGTCTGCACTGCAATCGACACAATAAGTCAATGAATGAAAGAATTGCTAACTTCGCTCATCAACGAAAAGACCCGAATCAAACCGAGGCCACCCGATCGTTCGCGCGTCGCCTACGCCAAGTGTGTGTGCGCTGCACCAAACGGCTAAGTTCCGCCGGATATTCGGCGGCCGGATATCCGGCTATCCGGCCAGGTGGTAGGCCGAATATCCGGTATCCGGTATCCGGCCAAACTGCTATCCGTTTCATCTATAGTATTTACATACACTTGTGCTTGTAAGTAAGAGAGAAGATTGAGTAAAAAGAGGACATTTGATGAACGCATTTATCTTCCACAAGTGGTACCTGTATAATGATAGCATTTAGTTTCAATATAGTTCTGAACATTTTCACTTGATATTTTTTTACTATAATTACAGGCCCTGGTCGCCGCAATAACAGATGAAAATTACTTTACCACGCTCATCATTGTCATGGTCGGAGAAACTGACTTGGCATATGTCATCGATGTCGCTACTGAAATTGAGTTACAGTAAGTGTAATGAATTTATGTAACTATTCAATCAGAACTTATGTAGGTATACAAAGAAATATGTTTTTGATCCGAAATACACCGTTTGTAATAAGTGAGATTAACAAGAATACCAGCGTTGCATTAAGTTTGTTAATATATCTTATGATAAAACCAGGACTCATTAGCCAGTGACGCTTTTATTTTTTAACCTCAATTAGTAAACTGTTCCCTTTTTATATGTCCATAATGATTCTTACTTTCAAACGAAAAATAAAACATGGTCCCTAACTTAGACCATAGACGGCCTTGGCGTGTAGCTTACGTACACACGCGTACCAAAACTATACCTTACCTTATCAGTCGATAGGTCATTCTATCGCAGCGTTGGGTGCTTGATGTCATATTACTCTGTAAGAAAAGTTCCAATTTGTGTCATGAAATGACAAATCAAATTTCAACGTTATTTTAACGTTATTTTCTGTGTAAAAATCATAGCAACAGTTATATCCACACTACGGCACAAAAAAATTGCTTCAGTGCATTGTTTGACAGCGGTCCGTCTTGATTTTTATAAATCCGAGGTTAAAATTAAATAAAAAGAACATTCATTATAAATAAATTGGTTTATCACTTTTGCCTTTTTATTGGGAGTACTACTAGGTGAAAGTTTCTGATCTCTTTTATATAACTGCCGATGTTCTTGCAAGGGTTCCAGAATACCAGTTTCAAGATTTTTTTACCATCAATCATTACTATCATCGTATATCTTTCTATGCAATTTATTTTTTAATGTCCAGTTATGTTAACTTCCTTAGTAATGATCAGTAATGACATTGGTGGATGTGCTGTCAATTTAAAAATGATGTCTAAGTAAACTTTACACGCATTCTTTTTCGTTTCTGTAATCTGAACAAGGTATTGCTATTTTGACTGATGACAATGTCATTATAAGGTCAGAGAAGTCACTAAAGCGAAAAATGTTTGATTTTTAATCGATATCTAAAAACAATTCGAAACGATAGAGATTGCAACTTTCAACATGGAGAATGTAGTCTCGTCAACAAGTTCAAATTGGTGAAAAATTGTGTTAAGCTCCTAAAAATATGAGTGATACCTCATTGGATTCGGAATGACGTCTAGAAAAATGTTTTCGAAGGAATAATTAGCACGCAAAAAATTACAAAAGTTATTAACAAATTAAGTTGCCAAAAAAAAAGGATTTCATTGTTTGTCAATAACTCCGAAACTATTCATATTTAAGAATTTTTAAAAAAAGCATCTTAAAGAAGAAGAAATTTCCAATAAAAAAGTCCTGACTCTCGGAGTTCTATCTCCATTAAATAAATAAAATAAAAAAAGTTTTTATTTACGTAAACCTATAACAGGCATTTGCAAATAGTCAAAACATATTTGGCTCATTAATATAATATATTTCATTTATTAATTTAGTTGAGTTATTATAGTTATAATAATAATAAATAGTTTGTATTAGATTTTTTATAGCTTTAGCGTAAAAGCTGTCAGGTATGAAAATAGAATTTTATTTTTTATCTATAATTTAATAGTCTAAAGTTCTGTCATTTGAGTATGTTATTATTTAGATAGACCATAAGTATATCGTCGGACGCGATTTTATGCTACCACCGGATCCAATACGCCCCAACTTAGAAGATCCGGCGAAACAAACTCAGTGGGGTAGTCTACTGCCGGTTTCATCGCGGCCTCATTGAGACGATCCGGCGAAACATACTCAGATGGGCATGTCAACATTATTTAGGTCCAGTTACTGTCTTTATTTAGTTAATTGGCTTACACAATTTACCAATCGGCTGTCTTTATACAACTTTTATTTTTATTTTGCTGATTTAACAGATCAGAAAAGTTATTTTGAGACAGAACATGTGTTATTTTTATGATTATGATTACAGACAGTACACAGAATACACTATCATGATCTTTCAGTTCACATTTCAATGCTTCATCAGCTATAGGGTATCCGATCTGGTGCACGAGGGTATAGCCTGCCATACATCTTTGTCATCTATATACTCTTTAATACTACTCACTTACAATTCTTGACAAGTCATTATAATGACAAATTTATATTTTTTGACACAAACTGTTTCACTGACAGTTATATATGCAAGTTGACTAGAGATAGTGTAGTTATCTCAAAATTATTTTTAAATGAGTTTGCTACACAGTTAGCATATATATATTATATACACGGTCATATGCAATATGACAATTTTTACAATTAGTAATAATACTAAGATTAATTTAGTTAGTAATTTAAACCAATAAGTATGACAAAAGAGAAGCATATTAGGTATTTAACATTAAGTCATCAAAATATAAACCGCTTCTCTGGCAAAATATTAGATGTTGAACTTTTTTGTGAGAAATATAACCCAGACTTTATGTGTTTTACTGAGACATGGTTGAAGGCACACAAAATGGGGTTCGGTGTGAGTGGTTTTAGGGTTGCCAGCTCGTTCAATAGGATATCAGCCGAAGGTGCGGGGGCCCTGATATTAGTTAGAGACACTATAATTTTTAGAGAACGCAAAGATATTTCTCAACTCTCCGTTGAAAGAGTATGTGAAGTTGCATGCATAGAAATTAAAATGTACTTAATACTTTGTGTGTATAGACCCCCATCATCTGACTTATTGTTATTCTTGTCCACAATGGAAGACATACTCAAGAAGTTTAAAAGTAATAAAAAAATAGTTATCTGTGGGGATTTTAATATTAACATATTGGGACCATCAAATGCAAAAAATAGTTTTATATCTTTGTTCACTTCCTTTAATTTATATTGTTTATTTGATGAACCAACAAGGATAACACCATCAACAGCCACTTGTATAGACAACATAATTACCAATTTTGAAGTTCAGGAAAAGTCCTTAATAACTGGGGTCCGTTCTGATCATAAATGCCAATTGGTAAAATTTTGTGATTCTATTATAAAAGAAAATATTAAAATTAAGATTAGACCTTTGACACAAAATAATTTAGTAAAATTTAGTAAAAATGTTAATGCTGCACTATATTCTTTAAACTATAATGATGAAAGTCCAAATGATATGTACACCATACTGCTTCATAAACTTTGTGAAGAATTCAATAATGAATGCAAAGTAAAATATATAAAAGTAGATTATAAAATTAAATTTAGTATGTGGGCATCAAATAGTATACGGCGATGTAGGGATAAGTTATATGAGTTATACGACATGAGGTCCTTTACACCTGATCCCAATTTTAGAAATAATGTCAGTAGATACTCAAAAATCTTTAGAAACGTGTGTGCTCAAGCTCGAGCTGCCTACATTAGCGAAAAAATATGTAATTCTGATAATAAAATTAAAGCAACCTGGCAAATGATCAATAAGGAAACTGGTAAAAATAGGACTAATGATAGATCAGTGACATTAAATATAAATAATAAATTAGTTTCAGATAGACTTACTGTTGCTGACTTTTTCAATAAATTCTTTACTGATATACCCCTTGAAACGACTAAATCTCTCTCCTCATCACCGAAAGTGGCTGATAAACTGTTAAGGAAAAATGTCACTATTGATGTGTCTAAATTTGGCTTTAAAGTTATAGATCCGGTAGATATAATAAAAGTCTTTAAAACTATTAAACAAAAAGGCACAGAAGACATATGGGGACTGTCAACCAAAGCAATAAACTCCATAATTGATAGTATTGCCCCGATCCTAGCAGATATTTTCAATTCTTGTTTAAGAGATGGAATATTTCCAGACCTAATGAAAATAAGCAAGGTTGTTCCCATTTTTAAAGCAGGCTGCTCAAACAATGCTTCGAATTATAGGCCAATTTCTATACTACCAGCGCTAAGTAAAATATTTGAAAAAATAATGTTAAATCAAATGCTGGCATACTTTAACATAAATCATTTATTAAACAATAAACAATTTGGGTTCACGAAAGGCCAATCTACTCAAGATGCCGGTTCCAATCTTATAGAATCTGTATTTAAGGCTTGGGAGAAATCGCAGGATGCATTAGGTATTTTCTGCGACCTTTCGAAAGCTTTTGATTGCGTTGATCATAACACGCTTATTATAAAACTTAAATACTACGGATTCACTGACTCAGTACTTGATCTTATAACATCTTATTTAACAGGTCGAGAACTAAGAGTATCTATTGGCAATGTAATTTCCGAAGGTTCTACTGTCAAAATAGGAGTTCCACAAGGGTCAGTCCTAGGTCCATTTTTGTTCTTAATCTACATTAACGATCTTCCAAATGTTGTCAAAAATGAGTGCGATATTGTTTTATTTGCAGATGATACATCCCTTATATTTAATGTAAATAGAAAAGACAAAAGTGTTACAGAGTTAAATCGCACACTCGCTTTAATCTCGGAATGGTTCTCCGCCAATAATCTCATTCTTAATGCAAGTAAAACGAAATGTATTAGATTTTCATTACCAAATGTGTCGAATAACATTCCTAATGTAGAATTAAATGGAGAGCCATTAAGCTTAATTCCATCAACAATTTTTTTAGGAATTACTCCTGACTCCAAGTTGCAATGGGGACCACATATAGAAAGACTATCTGAAAAACTAAGCTCTGCATCTTATGCAGTCTGGAAAATCCGACAAATGACTGATATAGAAACAGCTAGATTAGTTTACTTTGCTTACTTTCATAGTGTAATGTCATACGAGATCCTATTATGGGGATCGGCCGCAGATATCCAAAGTATTTTCATACTACAAAAGAGAGAAATCCGTGCTATTTATAAAAAAAGAAGCCGTGATTCTCTTCGTAGTCTATTTAAAGAAGTTAATATACCTACCGTGCCTTCCGAATACATATACCAAAATATAGTTTACGCCCGTAAAAACATAAATAAATTCAGCAAAAAGAAGGACGTACATAATTTTAACACTAGGAACAAAGATAAGATCATTACACCTTTTTATAGAGTAAATAAGACAAGTAAATCATTTCTTGGAAATTGTATTAGATTCTATAATAAACTTCCTTTAATTGTGACAGCTTTGCCAGACCATAGATTCAAAAAGTATGTGAAAAAGGTCCTTATGACTCGTGGCTACTATAATATTAAAGAATATATGGATGATGGAGATGTTTGGCGGATGAATCCATCGGTCTCATTGCGGCAGGCTGGCATCCTTTAGCTATCACACCGAATTGGCAATCAAATTAAGTCAATGCTATGTACTTTATAAATTTCGAATTCTTAAAATATACGCAAGACAACTGATCAGATTGTAGGCATGTTTCTATATATGTAAATCTGGGGGAGCGCTCCCTGTACTCGATACCTACTTGAAATTATCATTGTTTTTTTTCACACTTTCCTGGTATGAGTGCCTACATATCGATGTATGGGGATCACTAACCTAGATACTAAAAATGTTTAAACAATGTATAAAATTATTAATTAAAGACTTTAAAATATGACAAAAAGAATGATCTCGGAGTTTCTTATAGTCTTTCTTCTCCGAGTGTCACACCGTAGGTAGATAGAGAAAGACTCGAAGGAAGCTAGGATAGGGTCCGGTCGTCCTCGCAAGGCGAGGCTCGCGACGCGTTCTATGCTTCAGACCCGATCCCAGCCCGCGCTGGTTGATCTTAATTATATTTTATAATAAGCGATTAATTACGGACATGCCATAACAATATTAATAACATTATTGTTGAAATGTAAACTAATTTATTAGTTAAGATTTATTTTTATTTTTTTTTCATTATCATTGTATTTGACTTATAATAAGTACGATCGATTCGTCTACATTATCAATAAACGTTTTCATTTTCATTTTCACTATAATAGCCCCTACTCATTAGGATGCGTTTTACATGTGTTTTAAATAATGCATCAGGCATGTCAGTAATATGAGAGGGAAGTTTGTTATAAAATCTAATGCAATTTCCCATGAATGACTTACTAACTTTGCTGACCCTAAAGCACGGCATAGCTAGTTTGTCCTTATTCCTAGTATTTATATTGTGAAAGTCACTTTTTTTACTAAATGTATCTAGGTTTTTCCTAACAAATAAAATATTCTGGTAGATATACTCTGATGGCACAGTTAATATATTTATATCTTTAAATAGGGTTCGCAAAGAATCGTGGCTACCTAGCCCATAAATAGCTCTGACCGCTCTCTTTTGTTGGATGAAGATAGTATTAAAATCAGCAGCTGACCCCCAGAGCAAAATGCCATAAGCCATAATGCTATGGAAGTAAGCAAAGTATACTAACCTAGCCGTGGATTCATCTGACAATTGTTTTATTTTCCATACGGCATAAGAAGCAGAACTTAATCTACCCGATAATTTCTCAATATGAGGACCCCACTGTAATTTAGAATCTAATGTCACTCCCAAAAATACCGTGGATGAAGCAAGATCCAACGTTTCATTATTCAGTGAAATAGTAGATGTGACATTATTTACATTTGGTAGCGCAAATTTAACACACTTAGTTTTCCCTGCATTTAACAATAGATTATTAGCTGAGAACCAATTTGAGATTAGGCTTAGTGTGTTTGTGTGTCCAATAAAGTCTTTATCTTTTCTATTTACTTTAAATATCAAGGATGTGTCATCCGCAAAAAGAACTATATTTGATATTTTATCTACTAAATATGGGAGGTCATTTATATAAACTAAAAACAAAAACGGACCTAGTATTGAACCCTAGGGCACACCCATTTTGATGGGAAAAGCTTCCGAAGTTATTCCGTCTATGGCTACTACTTGTTCGCGACCAGATAAATAGGATACTACAAGGTCCAAGGACGTAACAGAAATTCCGTAGTATTTTAACTTTACAGCGAGCGTACACATCTACACAATCGAATGCCTTAGAGAGATCACAAAAGATTCTCAGAGCATCCTGTGATCCCTCCCAAGCCTCTAGTATGGTCTTGATTAGAGTGCTTCCAGCATCTTGCGTAGAACGGCCCTTAGTAAATCCAAATTGTTTGTCGTGTAGTATCCCATTCTCATTGAAGTGCGACAGCATTTGGTTAAGCATAATTTTTTCAAATATTTTACTTAAAGTAGGTAGGATAGAAATTGGCCTATAATTACTAGCACTATTAGAGCAGCCTGATTTAAAAATGGGCACTACCTTACTTATCTTCATCAAATCAGGAAAGACTCCGTCAATTATACAGCCATTTAAGATGGCCGCTAGGATCGGAGCTATATTCTGTATTATTGGTTCAACAGCCTTCACGGACAATCCCCATAAATCTTCTGTGCCTTTGATTTTAATAGTCTTAAAAGTTTTTATTATATCAATATCTGTAATTAATTGAAAACTAAATTCGGGAATTATTGTATTATTTATGCTTTTGTTTAGAAGTCGTTCAGCTTCGTCAGTGGAAGATGCAAGACTTTTGGTGGTATCTAAGGGAATATTAGTAAAAAAGTTTGCAAAAAAATTGGCAATGGTGAGTTTGTCTGAAACTAGTTCATCATTAATATTTACGTGGATTGATCTGTCCATGATATTATTTATAATTTTAATTTAACGCTGAAAATAGGACTCTGCGCGGCCGATACGGCATGCGCGCGCCACCTCAAAAGTGAGTACCCCACAGAAAATACATTTTTTATAGTATTAAATAACAATAAAAAAAAAATTAATTAATTATGGTGTATTTTGAACGCTTGAATGAAAAAATTCCCGTTGGAAAAACGTTTTAAAATTCATTTTTCAACAAGTTAGGATATTGTTTATTAGCATAATTTTTTCGGGACTTCGTCTTCATTGTAGGAAATAAAAAATATTTAAATAATTGCTCTAAAAATCTTTCGCTTCTTGGAGGCCTTATTATATATATACTCACTAGGATAAAGTTATTCAAGTTTTCAAAAATTGTTTATTTTGTTAATTATAATTCTTTTAAATGAACAACAAAACAGAGATTTGTAAAAATTCTAAGTTTGAAAAAATTGTTTATTAACAAAATAAACAATTTTCACAAGCTTTCACAACTTGATCCTACTGAGTATATATATAATAAGACCTCCAAGAAGCGAAAGATTTTTAGAGCAATTATTTAAACATTTTTTATTACCTACAATGAAGACGAAGTCCCGAAAAAAATATGCTAATAAACAATATCCTAACTTGTTGAAAAATGAATTTTAAAACTTTTTTCCAACGGGAATTTTTTCATTCAAGCGTTCAAAATACACCATAATTAATTAATTTTTTTTTATTGATATTTAATACTATAAAACAATATTATTATAACAATGAAATCCTTTTTTTTGGCAACTTAATTTGTTAATAACTTTTGTAATTTTTTGCGTGCTAATTATTCCTTCGAAAACATTTTTCTAGACGTCATTCCGAATCCAATGAGGTATCACTCATATTTTTAGGAGGTTTATCACTATTTTTCAAAAATTTGAACTTGTTCACTAGACTAATGGATGGCTTTGTAACCAAGTACATGAAAAAAATGCCATTATTTTATTGATAGATGAAAAAATATTTACCCCAATCTAAATTTTATAATAGATAAATTTAATATAAGCTTAGTTTTTTTTATTAAAAATTACTATCTATGTCTTCCTTACCACCATAACACGCGGCTTTCATCATCATCAGCCCGTATAACGTCCACTGCTGAACATAAGCCTCCTCCCGAGGGAGGGAGGCCTCAGTCACCATGCTTAGCAGGCGAGTTGGTGACCGCAGTATTATGTTGTACCGCACAAGAAAACGCTGCTGCTCGTTCCTTGATATACGATTATTACATGATGTTTTATCAATCGGGACCAACGGCTTAATGTGCTTTCCAAGGCACGAAGGGTAGTTCCTCAACCAACCAGACCCGGAAAGAAATCTAAGAATTTACACAAAAACATCCTGTCCGGCGTGGGGATCGGAATCACGACTTCCGAAATTTAAAGCGAGCCAAATACCGCTACGCTACGGAGGTTGTCGGTTGTCGGCCTAATTAATTACTATTTGTCAGTAATTGTAAATTCGAAAATTAAAATTTATTCAGATAACAGTATGCTATTTTATGCCAATAAAATTAATTTCTTATCATCTCTTTTATATTTAACTCAAAAAAAATAATAGTATTTTAGTAGAGTAACCTACGACAATCCCTGTTTTTAAGTGTTGGGAATAATAATATAATAATGATTGTGAAGGCGGGAGCCTTCACAATCATTTTGAAAATGTTCCGACTTCTATTTTCTTCAGGTTTCCAAAGCAAGTGGCAGATGGACTAATTGAAGTGATTTCTCCAGCAGCATCCTACTATCCTAAATTTACCGACATCCCAGCAACCTTGGGAGATTCAATTAAGCGCTCTAAATGGAGGACGAAGCAGAATCTTGACACGATCTATTTGATGGCTTATGCTTATTCGAAGGGAGTACTGTACCTCATGCTTGAGGATGACGTAATTGCCCAACCGAACTACATTCAGGTAAAGTAAATTTAATTTATGTTCACAACAACATATTTCTTGATTTGTTGGTGACTAGCGACCCGCCCCGGCTTCGCACGGGTACAAAACTGATACTAATACTACAGAATATCTTTAAACCTCTAACAAAACGGGCGAAATTTAGTCAAAACAAACAGAAACAAATTAATATAGGTACCTACTAAAACTCAATGAAAAAAGTAGGTGGGTATACTTTTATCGTATGGAATGCCTATACTCTTCAGGACTAACAATACAACAAACACTAAATAAATAGGTATTCAAGTATCTATCCATCATAGTTACAACGAACACAAAACAAAAAAATTGCCCTATAATTCTTAAGGATCGAGCGCGCATAATCACATTCGGCCTAACTCACTCGCTGCGCTGCGAAAACACGCGCTGTTATTTTGCGATAACTTCTAAGTTATTCATTTAAAGTATATACTGTAGGGGTAAAATAATCTGCATGAAATGCTTAAGAATATTAACTCATTTAAAATGATAAGGATAATTACTGAATCCGTCTGATTAGCTTTACAATTACCGCATTAGAAATGATCATTTATCTAAAAGATATAATGGATATAGCAAGTTAACCTTGAAAGATTGTCTATCTTTCAAGGTTAACTTGAATATGCTATCGCGGACTTTATTGTAAATCTAAAAGAGAAGACTATTTTCGCCATACATTGTTTTGTTATATCTCATAGGGTTTAGGCAGCGTTTTCGATGAAAGCTCCCAAATGGCTTTACTTTTTTCGACACCTCTGACAAATATCAAAATGGCCTGAGTTGCTTCGAGAAAAGATAGGTACGGCCGTGCTCCTTTTTTTCTTACTCGACTTGGGGGGGCACTACCGTGCCCCCAGATATATATTAGTCAAATGTACACAAAAACTAAACAAATTATATACGTAAACCTTCCGGAAGAATCGTTCTATCGATTGGTAACATCCGCATGAAAATCCATGTAGTAGTTTTTGAGTTTATTGCGAACAGACAGACGCGGCCGGGGACTTTGATTTATAATATGTAGTGATGTAGTGATAGCGGTCGCCCGCGGCTCCGTGCGGATGTCGGTTACCGCTGCAAAAAGCCTACCCAGGAAAAACACGGTCAGCAAAATGATTCCCAGGTCAATTCACAGACACCGACACTAACATCGACGACGCAGTCCTTATCCGCAGGCTTCACAGATTGTCTTTCTGTTAATGATGAAAAAATTTAAATGTAATTAATACTAAGTTTTCACTTCTGCCGGCAGTCCCGGAGTGCAATCCGTTGTTTTAGGATAGATAACTAAATCGATTATTGTAGAGCTTCTCTATAAACAACATTTGACGTTAAATTATTTTCAGGTTACAAAATATACTGATGGTCGGGAGCCCCGACCCGTGATAGGGCAACGTAAAGTTGCCCATGCGTAAAACATTCTTTGCGTGAATCAATTCCTACTAATTTGAATGTTTGCCCTGGGATTTGTTTATCGTTAGGGCGAAATAAATTTTTACTGGAAATTGGAGCCTTTTGAAGGCAAATCAGTAGGGATCATGGGTATTCTTGGTATATGAGCTAATTCACCAGCTGCAGGGCCGGTGATAATCTTCGCTACTATTAAATTATCTTTTAGCTCCTTTATAAGAAGCCTCGTGCCATTACACATGTTAGGGGGGCATAAAATTCTGAGAAGCATTATCGGCGTGCCAACTTTTAACAACAGTTCATGAGGATAGAGCCAAGCGGGGTTCAGAGAATTTAAAAATTCCTGGGGGTAGTGCACTGCGTCCTCGATGTTAGTGACGTTGTCTATGGATTTAGCAGAAATCGTAATATTTTCATTTCGCCATAACTTCAAAACCAAACATCCAATTTTAATCATTCAAAGACCAAATATTATCTATGTACACACTACATAGCATGAGTAAAATTAACGCGTTTAAATTTAGTCCAAAAAAAAAATCAAGATTTCTAAATAAATGAATGGTTGCTATGGCTCACTGGACACAGATAGGTATAGTGTGTCCCAGACTTTTTTGTAGATATTTATAAGATCTACAATTAATTAGAACATTTTATGGTTCTATCGTTTATAGTTTAGGCAGCGTACGCAAAATAAGTAACTTTTCTGGTTGATTTTTTACACCTTGTGTCCGAAAAACCCAAATATCTTAGGGAACCCTATTTTTTTCCAAAATAAAATTTAGCCTATGTTACTCGTGGATAATGTAGCTTTCGAACGGTGACAGAATTTTTGAAATCGGTCCTTTAATTTTTGAGCCTATTCATTACAAACAAACAAACATACAAACAAAGTTTTCCTCTTTATAATATTAGTGTAGATACGTTCTTATCCTTTGACTCAATAGGTACCTACTTCCAGAATACTTTAATTTGGTAGTGGCCAAACTCTAAAGAAATTGATTATCTGCGCAAGACTCTACTCCTCAATTTTTGTACACTAGCGAGACGATATTGGTCTATACACTCACCCCTTACAATATCATCGAAACCCGCATATCATCATTAAAACATTCTAAAGAAACATCAGATCGTTTTTTTTCCATTCCAGGAGATCAAGGAATTTACGGCTACAATGACAAACCACACCCCTCCCTGGTGTTATATCGACTTCTCTCATATCGGGGCTATTGGGAAACTTTTCCGATCTGTTGATCTGGTCCGATTCATCAATTACGTAGAACTGTTTTATTACAACATGCCTATTGACTGGTTGCTAGAAAAATACCTGGCCGACTTAGCCTGCAGTATTGACAAATCGCAGGTGAGACATTGTGTCTTTCTGTTATAGATAGAACGCATTTAACCATTTATGCAATTATGTTTTTAATAATGCATTTATATAATGATCTTTTCAGCCAGAGTGTGCGATTGCCAAGGACGCCATAAGGCCGCGTTTTAAAAAGAGACTTTTTGAACATATAGGAAGATACTCTTCCTTAATTGGCAAAATCCTACAAGTACGGGTGCGTTGGTTTTACACTACTTAACTTTTACTTTTTTTTTAATCTAACGATTGCAATATATTTTTAAATTCTCTAGGCAAGTAACTCATGGCTAAAATCACATCTACTTTGTCGAATTAATTTCGGTGATCCAAAATCTGTCTTGTTTATGATTGACATTGACCTCTAATCTTTAGATTCTTTAAAAAAACAAACAAATAACAAAAACATCTCGTGGTGTTTAAATATAAATAACAACAAATTTCATTTAAAAAACGGTCATGAAATCAAGGGAGTATTTTAGACATGCATATCTTTTTCGCCATAGGTGTACCAAGAGACCAGTTCCTTCCACTTGCTACGAACAAGACATACCACTTTCACCTCACCTTCTACATTCATTAATCTCCGCATGCATGTCCTTCGATTTAGGGTACTTTTAACCTGGCCTTTCTTTAGAACGGTGATTTAATCGGTTTTATTTTTTTGTAGGATGCGGGGACAGCCTTTTTTCCAAATAATAATCCAAGGGCAGAACGCATTGAGACCAACATGAGAGAATATTTGGACCACACGTTTGTCCGGGCTTACAATGGATACGACTTCTTCTGGGCCATTGACCCTAAATCCGGATCGTACGCAGAAATTTGGTTTGCGAAACCAATTAACATATCCAGGTGAGTCCCTAGAATTTGATTCATTTACTGATTTTTTTTTGTTTATGCTCCCACCGCGAATTAACTTTATTTCCACATGAAAAATTTACTTGTAATCTTATTTTGCGTCATGTACCCATAAGCGAATTGTATTTATTCTGTATCATCATTTTTTGTAGTATTTTCTTCGTTATACTAAAGTATAACGAAGGAAATACTATTGAAGGTACACTGTTAAAGGTAAATCGTTTTGCTGTTAGATTAGTGATGTAACGAATGTCCATGCGAATGCGGATATCTGTTGTTCACATGCGCGAATGCGAATACGAATATTTAATTTTTAAATCTGGCGCCGCTTACCTAAGATTGAAAATATGAAGCATTCCCGTTACTACGGGAATGCTTCATATAAAGGGAATAGTTTTGGTGATACTTCACCAAAACTATTCCCTTTATATCACTAATGGCAAAGAAAAATAGGCTTTCTTGGTAATACAACGCCACAACAAAAATCATAAATATTAAAATATTTCGGATCTTTATTTCTTATTTTAATTACCTGTCACAGGTGCTAGACAAATTACGCTATTTGCATTAAAGCTGCATTTTGATTTGCGAATGCAAAGTTTTGTTTAATTTCGACGATTACGTGTCACTAGTTTTGAAAGTGTCGTTTAAATAAAGTTTAATCTCGATGACTACGTGCAACTACTTTGGAAGTCGTTCAAATAAATCAAGGTTACTTTATACAAAAAATGCTGTTTCATAAGAATGTAGGGACGGGAAAGTCAGTATTTTATCTGATACTCCGTGATATGCTATGAGTTTAAGTCTACGTCTACATTTAATTTTGTAGCAATTTTATAGAGAGCACATTATGCAGATTTACAAATACATATTTTTATTGCAAACTTTTTGTACTAAAAGCTACCAATTTATTCATCCGTCACTAATTAAACCTAAATAATTAGTTGACGTGACGTCGTCTTTTTTAATATTTAAATAGTGTATAGGTACCTAACAATTGTATACCAAGGATCGGGTGGCAGCGATTTCCTGTGTATTACAACATAATACTGCGGTTACCAACCCGCCTGCCAAGCTCGGTAACTATGGCAAAACCATCCCACAGGAGGCTGATGTTCAGCAGTGGACATTAGGTTATACTGTTTACTTTTGTTTAAAAATGAATTAATTAAATTTTGTACATTACCTTGTATTCCATACGCGCTCAATTTTTATTGTCGTAAAATACAGCACATACAGAGATTCGTTTAATAATCAACTACATATTTGCTAAAAACTTATTTTTATTTTTATTTAAAGCTAAAAAAAACTGAGTACCTACTATAGACCTTTTTTTTGACCAGTTGGCACTGCCTTTACGCATTCCCACCACCGCGCGCCGCTGCAGCGTATTCGCGCGCTAGCGGTGAGATATGTGGGGCTCGCCCGAAGCCCGACCACCTGCGGCGATCAATTACACATACCTAAGTGGTGTACTCTCGTGTCCGCAATGTGCGAGGACCTTTACTCACAAAATAGGCTTCGTGAGTCACATGCGAGCACATGAGCGCCAAAATCGGAGCTTAAGCAGTCGCCGTGGCCGAAATCGGTCAGGAGCTCATCATCATCATCATCAGCGTGGTATGCTAAACTCATACCACGAGGAGAGGACCCTACTACCACTAAAACCCCCCGGACACTCCTTGGATCCGCCGTTGGCGGGGGCCGGGTACACATAAGCAATCCGGCCCGAGCAATACTCTATTTTCAATATTTTCTTTATGTAAACAATGGTTTAATAATAGTTCTGGGAAGGCACTTCTTTTGATGCATATCTATACTGATATATAAAGCTGAAGAGTTTGTTTCCTTGAACGCGCAAATCTCAGAAACTTCTAGTTTGATACGAAAAATCCTTTCAGTTTTAAGAAAGCCCATTTATCGAGGAAGGTTATTGGCTATGTTTTATTATAAAGTTCCCTCGGGAACGAGATTTACTTCACTAGAAGTGAAGTTAGTATTAAATAAGTAACTTGCCCATAATGCTCATATTTTCTTGACATTTCTTTATTTTTTTTCTAACATTAACTCGATTGTGGCAATTTAGTAATCATTCCATGTTATTATTCCTCAGGTTTTCTTTTCGAAGTGCCAATTACAACCACATTATGGACAAACTGGTAAACGGTGTCATCGAAGTGCTGCCAGAAGAATCCATTGACGTAGAAGCCTATTCAATCGTCGGACGGTTTGATGAATTCGGTGTCGCTGAAGGTGTCGTTAAATGTGGACCAATCGCCTCAATGCGCCTGAGGATCACTAAGGACTGCAATTACTGGATCGTTATTAGTGAGGTGAGAAGTATAAATATTATATTTAATTCTGCTAACCACCTTCCGTGCATTTTTTCACCCGCGTTACTCCAGGTACCATTGAAACTTTATAATAGCCCTCCTCGATAAATGGACTATTCAAAATTCTATTTTCTGCAAAAAATAAATGATTTGATTTGATATGAAATAATTTTTCAAATTGGCCTAGAAGTTCCTTAGATTGGCGCGTTGAAGCTAACAAACAAACTCTTTATATATTCGCTTTATATAATAGTATAGATGCTAATTGATAAACCATTCAATTTAAAATTAAACTAATCAGAAACTAATATAAATCCTTGACACCATAGTTACAAACTATGTGAAGCCTGATTTAGTAACAAACATCCACACAGTCTTCCATACAAATTTTGGTGTAATATTTTCCGTAGCGTAGCGGTATATGGCTTGCTTTAAATCTCGGAGGTCGTGGGTTCAATCCCAACGCTGGATAAGAAATCTTTGTGTAAAATCTAAGTTCAAGAGTTCTTTCCGGGTCTGGATGGTTGATTGACTATATCTTCCGTGCCTCGGAAAGCACGTTAAGCCGTTGGTCCCGATAATTATAACATCATCTATAACGTGTGTTACAACATAATAGTTTGGTCACCAACCCGCCTGCCAAGCGTGGTACCTATGGCAAAAACCCTCTCATGATGATGATAATGAATATAATTGGTGTTCGATCTTTAAACCCGTTTTTCATTGTCACATTTAAACAAAATTAAGTAGGTATAAAAATTCCAAAAATGAGTGGTTTGCTTTCAGATTCACATCCAGATACGGAAGGTAGAACCTTCGGTTTGGGACTGACCCATATTAAATTATAGGGCCAAAATCTTAAGAAATTTAGTGCGACACTCGGGCTACCTGAACCCGTCTTCTAAGAATAATGAAAAAAACAGGTATTGCTAATTGAGCTCTTACTTATTAATCATTAGACGTTAGTGTAACCGTTAATATTTATAAAAGTGTGTATGTGTATTATTAGGAATATATACAGCAAGGAATATTGGCGGTGAACCATCTATGGGAAAGATACTCCTTGCCGGTGTATCGTGGTGATACCATATTATCATTTTTATGATTTTGCAAACATTTGATTCAAAATCATTCAAAAAAATTCAAAATAGTCTGTCCAGGATTTTTTTAGCCAACCCATTTTTTATGTATTTTCTAAGATATTAAATTCATTATACAACATGTTTCATTCTATTATCAGCTAGGTGAAAGTTGATGTAGGTTCGGATCTTCTACTATACGGTACTCGAAGAATTTGTAGAAAGTATTGGAAAGAGGAGATATTGCACTGATATGAAGGAAGAATAAGAACCTTGTATTTTGATCGAGGCTGCCTTCCTACTGACTCTTTGAAGTCTTAGGGCCGTGACAGGGATTGTTCTTAAATATAGTTAGTTGTTAAAATAATAATAATAATAAATAAAATGTTTATTTCACTTTCTACAGTTCGGTAAAATTATTGCATGAGGAGTTTCCATTTAAGCTATGTATGCTTGTGAGAGGAGACTCCGCTCTTCCAGTATTTATCACAAAGTTAGATTTACAAACTAGACATTTTATATTAACTAGACATGCAGGATAAAGTATTATAAGTAAAAATAACTTCCACATTTACATTTATAAACGTTAAATAAATATTTGAATGTCTTGGTGTCGTGCAACTCATTATATTGAAGTAGTATTATTGTTCTAAACCTGTTTAATAGGTAATCTAAAATGATAGATACAAAAGTGTTCACAAATATTTTAAATCTATGATAAAATAAGCCATTTTGTCAATATACTAGCCGGGGTGCACAGACTAAAATTCTTTTTTTTACCCATTTAGAATGGAACGTTAGGATGCGTCCGGCTTCCGGCCGAAATCTAATTTCGCTTAATCTTAGTTAATTATATTAATTCATTCAATTACCCTAATTTTATCAGTATTTCAATTCTTAATTTTATGTTTTTTGGATTGATTGTAATTAATTCGCTGTTATCTTTCTGATTGTTGTTATTAGTTATTTGGTTTTTTATTTTATTTAATTTTTGGTTTATTTTAGTTATTTGGTTATCAAAATTAGAATGAAATATTGAATCAATAATAATTAGGTAAATATAATTTTTGCATGAATTACTGCCAACTTTTTTATCTATCTATATATTTTTATTTGACGTTTGGCATGCGTGGCGTCAAAACTGGGGCTAGCTAGAATACCAGCGCTGCGCAATGATCTTTTAGATTTTTGTTGTAGCTTAATGCTGAAGCCAGTACCCATTTATAGTGCATATAACTGTAATAGTGTTAATCAATTTTTATGTTTTATTTCCTTGTATGTGCCGTAAATAAAATTATTTTCTTTCTTTCTTTCTATACTTCTACTATATAAATGGAAATTTTCATTGTGCTTAGTAAGGATAAGTAGATATTGTAATATATTACTTAATATAAAAAATATGAACGTCTTGCGTATTCAATATAAATTAGTTTGATGTCATATGCAAAAGTTTTGTGGATTATTATATTAATCCATGTGCATTTAGAATTGAGTGTCGCGCAATAAAATAATTTTGTTTATCTTTTAGTAATGTTAGTCATCTGAGCACCTGCTACCTTCAATTTTTTTAAATCGGTTTTACATATCTATGCCAAGAATTTACCAAAATATTTAATTTATGTTTTATTGTAATATATTTTTTGTTTTTAAATGTTGGTTGTGTTATTTAGATTAATTGTTTTTATTTTTATTCAACTTTTCATTGAAGTTCATTCAACATTATATAATTACGTGTTAAATGTATATCTAAGTTATTCTTTCCGAAGGTTAAGGTGAAGCTTTCTATTTATAAACTAAATTATAATTACATCAATTTACATTATCATTCTTCATCCAAAGTGTATTCCAATATACTATTTGCATTTAGTGCCAGCTCCAATGACCCAATTCGTAGTACAGACCAGGGCCCAAGAATCAAATAAACAGAAAAAACATGATTAAATTATTAAGACCGTTTAAAATAACATAAAATCGATATCCAAGAATGGATTTTCTATGTGGTCGTCCAACTGCTATACCAAGAATCGACCAAAGGATGGCGTGAGAAATGTCTAAATATTCACAAAATGTGCACCAAATAACTGTACCTAAACTGTACCAATGTGGAAAAAACTGTACCTTAAGGCTGCCTGTCCACCGGAGCGGAGCTAGGCTGCGGAGTGGAGAAACTGAGAAATATTAACCAATAGGATTGCACAAAATCTCGGAGCGGAGATTTTGTGCAATCCTATAGTATATAATATAAACCTTAGCTATTACATATTAAATATATAGTGATATAGACACGCCGTTCTGACGTCAGGTTGGCGCGAATAATCGTGTAGGTATCGCCCCAACGTGTAGGAATTATGATCTGGAACATAATCGGTTGGGTAAAAAGTAATAATATGGTTTATTTACATTTAACTAAAGTATGTAGGTACCATTTGGTTCGATAACTTTTTGCCTTTAGGTAGGGATATGATCCCATTGCTATAGAAATTTTGAGACTTATGATCAAAATACCGCGACAAGTGGTTTTGGCAGTCCTCTCGTTATGTTAACCTGACACTGCCTAAAGAATTCTGAAAAGACCGAAATAAATAGAAATCTGAAGGTGCAAGGTCAGGACTATACGGCGAATGCATTAACACCTCCCAGCCAAACTCTCATATTTTTTGCTGAGTGGCTAAAGATGTGTGAGGTCTAGCGTTATCATGATGAAAAACCACACACCTTCTGTTGATTAATTCCGGCCGCTTTCTCTCAACTTCTTGCTTTAACCTCATCAGTTGTTCGCAGTAGAGTTCAGAATCGATGGTTCTGCCTGGTGGTAACAGCTCATAATGAATAAAGCCCTTCCAATCCCGCTACACACACAGCATCACCTTGTTGCGAGTTAACCCGCGGGTTTCGCCACAGTCTGTAAAGCCTGATCGGCCTTTGACCACGAACTTTTTCGCACGTTCTTGTCGTACGTGATCGAGTTTCATCACCAGTTATCAGCTTCTTCAAAAATGGTTCGGTTTCATTACGTCATAATAAAGAATCACAAATTAGTACACGGTTCAGTTTCTTTCAGTGAGCTCGTGAGGTACCCAAATATCGAGCTTTTTTGTGTACCCAGTTTTTTTCAAATGCGCCAAAACTGTTTTGTGATCAATTCCCAGTTCAGGATATCTTGCTGCACTTTTTCAAAAATGGCATCCATTTTATCCGTAATAGGGCAACCAGAGCGACGTGCATCTTTGACATCAAAATTTCCGGATTGAAAACGCTTAAACCAAATTTGTGCTACTCTCACGGACACTGCACTAGGTCCATAAACAACACAATTGTTTTTCGCGGCTTGCGTTCCTTTTTTACCTTTTTTATAGTAAAATTTGAAAATGTATCGAATTTCTTCATTAGATTCACATATCTTGACAGTACGAAAAACAAATAAAAATCACACATTTTTCTAATTTGAATTTGGAATTATGTTCTTTAAAATTTAAACTTTCAATGATACCCAAACCAGCCAGATAAAAATAGTATAGCCAAAGAGATTTTATTACAAGTTCATACATACTATAATATGAAAAGACTTTTTCCCCAACCTAATATATCAATGAACTGTACCTAAACTGGACCTCATAAAACTGTCAATAAAAAAAAATTAATCAAACGTGTTATCTGTCAAATCAATAACAAAAAAATTAACCACTCGTTTATATAATTTAAACGAGTGACATGTATGGACTAAGAGCTGACAACCGAAACGGCAAGGTAGTTTGATCATTCATAAAAATGATTTATCAGCTTACCTGGAGCATTCTAAGCATAAAAACGTCGACCTGGCAGGATTCGCGTGGTGGATGTGGGAGTTATGGGGTGGGAAAAAAATAAAAAAAAAGGTAATGTGATCAGGATTACTTTTTAAGCCAAATGGTTTCCCTACCTCCCCAAAGCACACAAAAAAAAATCTGGCGTCATTTGGTTGGTTGGGAAGGTATCGCCAGGCTTAATTAAAGTGAGGAAAAAAAATATTATTTTTAGGTAATAAGAACAAGGCTGGCTTTTTTTGTGCTTAAAGTTTATTATTCCCAGAGGCTAGGAAAAAAAAGCCAGCCAATAATAGTGGTGGGAACATGTCGAAAAAAATAATTGAAAATTTATATTTTAAATTGTATTTTGCTCGAGAAAGAGCCAAGGGGCATGAAAAAGAGCGCGTGGAGGGGACACACGTAACTACAGCATCTAATCTATCTCAGCATCTAATCATAAACTAAACAAATCATATAGGTAAACCTTTCGGAAGAATCGTTCTATAGATTGGTAACAACCGCATGAAAATCCATGTAGTAGTTTTTGAGTTTATCGCGAACAGACAGACAGACGCGGCCGGGGACTTTGATTTATAATATGTAGTGATGTAGTGATAGCGGTCGCCCGCGGCTCCGTGCAGATGTCGGTTACCGTTGCAAAAAGCCTACCCAGAAAAGACACGGTCAGCAAAATGATTCCCAGGTCAATTCACAGACACCGACACAAACATCCGCAGGCTGCACAGATTGTCTTTCTGTGGGTGTAAAAGTTGTTAATGATGAAAGTATTTAAATGTAATTAATAGGCATTTTAGGCATTTTCAAATGTTCAAGAAAATATTAATAGCGTGTAATATACTAGCTCTGAAAAGAACTGTTGTTTAGCCCTGAAAAGAACTGTTGTTAGCTCTGAGAATAATTGTTGATTAGCTCTGAGAAGAACTTTTGCGTAGGTGTAGTTTTAAGAACGAAATCTAAAAAAAATCGCACGAAAATTATTAGACTTCGCAACGGGCCGTGCAGCAGAAATCGTAATATTTTAATTTCGCCATAACTTCAAAACCAAACGTCCAATTTTAATCCATTTGGGTGACCAAATATTATCATTATTATAAATAAAAGAATGGTTGTTGTGCCTCACTCGACATAGATAGGTATAGTGTGTTGCGGACTTTTTTGTAGATATTTATAAGATCTTCAATTAATTAGAACATTTTATGGTTCTATCTTTTATAGTTTAGGCAGCGTACACAAAATAAGTAACTTTTCTGGTTGATTTTTTACACCTTGTGTCCGAAAAACCCAAATATCTTACGGAACCCTATTTTTTTTTCAAAATAAAATTTAGCCTATGTTACTCGTGGATAATGTAGCTTTCGAATGGTGAAACAATTCGGTCCAGTACTTTTTGAGCCTATTCATTACAACCTAACAAACAAACAAAGTTTTCCTCTTTATAATATTAGTGTAGATATGTAATTGCTTGAGGTACAGTTTTTTTCCACATAGGTACAGTTTAGGTACAGTTATTTGGTGCACATTTTGTGACTATTCAGACATCTCTCACGTCATCCTGACACACATAAAGAATGGCCTAAACCTAGAAATCTTTAGCATTACTTCTGCTGTCATAAATTACTTCTAACGTCAATTTCTATACATTGACATTTGTTTATGTCAATCTTGCAGCAATTAACATCATTGTCATCCTCATTATTATAATAATATGGCTGCTAAACATGCGGTATCAGAAAGACGGTTAGTGAGAAACTTAATAGTGGTCTATTGGGCTAGCGGTCTTTTGACCTAGCTTTAATAGCGAAATTAACATAAATATCATATAACACCTATAAATATTCAGCCTTTACTAGAAATAGCGATTAAATTGGTGTAACCATTTAATAATATTATTTATTAAATAAGTATCGTACTTAATTATCAATTTTTGCTTAAGTATTATTATTTTATATGATTATACCTATTACTTTGCCCTCACATGGATTATGAATGCTGGATTTCATAGAGAAAACATATATGTAGGCATGACCTGCGATAATTCAGACGGCAACAAGAAATTTGCGCAATGTACTGGTTTCCAAAAAAAAAATAGTACAGTAATTACTATGTTTTCATTTTTATTATTATTCAACTCGAAGTGATTTCCGCTACTCTTCACTATGTTTTTAATGCGCAATATGTTAGTTTATTATAGTCAAAATAATGATATGTATGTAAGTACTTAATAGGTATAATCAATTAATATTATATTACAATATAACATATTTACACCGAGAAAACGTGCTGATTGATATTGTTTTTGTTATGATTATATGTTCTTTCCAAAAATATGCTTACAATAATGGATGAGGTAAGTCATTTTATTTTCACTGATTCTCTTATAACCTGTAATGATGTGTTATTATGGATATGAACTGATTTTCTAGGTGTGTAATGTTTATTTATAAATAAATAATCTCCGATGACACCAAAGCTTACAAAACTTACTATAGATACATCGGGCTAAAAGGCACAAGACATGATCAATTTCATTTATTTTGACATAAAAAAAAATTGTGTGTAACTAGAATTCAACTGCATAGATTGAGTTATACGGTTATGTTAACAGTTTTTAAACGAAATAAACGATTTTTATTCAGCACTTAGGTATTTACATACACTTGTACTTGTCCAGAAAATTCACAATGGATATAAAATTAAATAAAAATAGGTAACATTTACTTTTAAATTATGTTTAAATCTATTTCAGGTGTGCCAGAAGTCTGTCAGTCTTGTGGTAGTAAATAAGCTCTTAATATTAACGTTAATAACTATTTGCTATATGTATTTAATTCAAAAATTTTATAAATTAAAATAAATAAATATTGTAGCATATTTTAGAGTGCAATGACCGGTCTAGTGGCGAGATCAGAAGTCCTCTGCCAAACTCTATTATTTTTCTAGTTATTACCATTAAAACATATTTAATCTTTTAATGTCCTATTGCTATGGTTATATTTATACCTTGCTATTTAAGTAATATAAATAAAACATATTGTAAATATTATTATGATTTCGGAATGTCTTATCATTAAAATAACAATTAATTTAGAAATCACTAATTTATCATAAATTAAAATTAACATTGTATAGGTACAAGTAAATTATATTGTAATAACAACTCATACAATGTTATTATTCTTAAATAAATAATTCACAACATGATTTAAACTCTAAAAAAATAAACTTATAAAAAAATTTGATATTTTAAATATTTCATAATACCTAGATAATAACGTTTCTATTAACTTAGGTACAAATAATTATATGAATTTGATCAAGCTTGCCCTCCTATTATACTAAGTATAAATAACCTTTGACGTAAGCTGATACGCATATGGTGTAATAACGAGTTACCATGTTTTTGATATTACCACTAACAAAAATCATAAATAAATACATATGTTGCGATCGAGGATCTATGTAAGTAAGTCGGTTGGCTATATTATCAGTTATCACAGACTGTCTAGACAAACACTGTTAGATTTGCTAAAAAATAATTTCCTCTTGTTATTTTTTTATTAAACCATCCAGTAAAACCATCTGCGGTCCAAAAACGGTGTGCAAGATCGCACAACCTTTTTATATGTTTACTAGCTGACCCGGCAGACTTCGTACTGCCTCAATCGATACATAAAAGACCTAAACATTTGTATAAAATAAACTGGGCCATAGAGACTTTGTTTATGCGGTACTCCTACCCCTACACTACCCCTACCCTACACTACCCCCACCCTACACAACCCCCACCCTACACTACCCCTACCCTACACTACCCCTACCCTACACTACCCCTACCCTACACTACCCCTACCCTACCTCTACCCTACCCCTACCCTACACCTACCCCTAATCTACCCCTACCCTACCCTACACCTACCCTAAAAAATCTTAGCAAAAAAATAAAGCTCAAATTGACTCTACATTTTAGTTAGAAAACGTTTGTATGGGAAAAAGAAAAAGGCTGTTTTAAGGGGTTTTCAGGCAACTACTAATAAATTAAAAATTAATTAAAAAAACATTGTCCAGCGGACAAAATTGTGAATCTAAACCATTCCCAGATCCCCTTGAACACACACAAAAAAATTCATCAAAATCGGTCCAGTCGTTTGAGAGAAGTTCAGTGACATACACACTCACAGAAGAATTATATATATAAATATATTGTCTATGTTTTTTTACCTTGTCTATTTCCTGTCATTTTGATACTTATTATTATCATACTTTTGTTTCCAACAGAACTAACGGCTTTTTACTATTACAATCTTAAACAAACGGTAAGCCACGTGGGGTAGGGCTTTAGGAATATGCATATATTCAAGACTTTATTGGTTTTTGATATTAACACTAACAAATACCATGCCTAAGTATTTTTAGTTCGAGAATCTATGAAATTATTGATTACTATATTATCACAGAGTTTCTATACAAAGACTGTCAGATTTGCTTAAAAATAATGTATTACTTATCTTTTCTTTTTTTAAACCACATACAAAAAATATGGAACCGTCTATTCTAAGACTACCTTTTTTTGTTTTTTTTTTGTTGTCCGGGGGGAAATGCATTTAGGTATGCATTCCCGCCGTCGCTGAAACGTATACGCGCTCTGGCGATGGGATATGTAGGACTCGCCCTCTCCATAGCGCGGTATGCTAAACTCATACCACAAGGATGATGGACCCTACACCACTAAAACCCCCCGGACTCTGCTACGAACCGCCGTTGGCGGGGGCCGGGTGCGATCCGATAAGCAATCCGGCCCTATTCTAAGACTACCTGCGGTCCCGACACGGAGGACGAATAATAATAATATACAAGTCTGGGGTCGACTTCGACTGAATCCTGCGGGGCTGGGGCAGGATTTCTTAGCCGTGTGGCAGGACAGAGCACTTCGGGAAAGTATGAATTTCATAAAGATAAGAAAATATTGTCTGCTTAAAAAAGTTTTTATCTACACACCGTAATACCGTTGTACAATTGGATAACAGTTCGTTGGCTGGGATATATGTACCGCAGTCTAACGACACAGTTCTTCTTCAACTTTAGTGCGTAACCTAATGACACCTCACTTTGCCGTTGCGGAGGTATCTTCCTTATTTTTTAACATTTACGTTGTCAGCTGTTATTTCCAATATTCCGGCCCAGTAATGCCACACATTCACCACCTTTGCCCCGTTTTACCGTCTCTTGCAGGCCATAAAGTTATCATCGGGGCAGACGTAAAGGCGTCAACGACACTGTGGTACGGCAAATTTCGGCACACCTAAACTGAATGACGTTGTGCCAATTGAATCTCATCATTCATAACACTCCCGATGCACTGGTAGTGCATCAGGAGTGTTATGAATGATGAGATTCCTACAGCAGCCCTACGGGCGAGTCTTTTATAGACGTCGCACTTTCTAGTGGAGACGTTGGGACGCATAATTGGAATGTCTTAACCGATGATGCCCTTGGTGGAACCCACCTACATACATCGGTGAGTACACTGTCAAAAGCACATCACATTGAAAAAAAAACCCTTATCAGAGCTACATTTAATTCGATTCATTGTATCTTGATAAACAGAATTATGTGAAATACAAAATACAGAGAGTATCTGAAATCCGGATCACTATGCCTATATAAAACAATACCTATCAGCTGATACCTACGCAAAGGCAGGTATGACGTAACGTAGGTTTCTTTCGTTATAAGTTTGTTTGGCGGCATAGAACAAAGCGGGTTCATGACCCGCGGCGGCACGCGTGAACGATCGTGAGCGATCAGTGTTGCCGTTGATCAGTTTTAATTTTAATTTAATCATATTCACTGGGGAAAAATTATAATCTCAAATTCATTAAATGGTTACGTAATGTGTTCGCAGTACGATGAAAAATAATACTCTTAGGGATCGGACAGGGTTTTTGTTACATGCTGTATAAGCCATCTTCAGCGGTAAAAGCATATTTTACGACATTTCCGATTGCAGTGACCTAACCCTCCCTGTTTAATTGATAGTTTTATTAATAAAGTCAAATTCAAAAGTCAAAAATTCTTTATTCATATAGACACATTTAGAATATTTTAAATCATGTTCTTATGATGCGTCCCTTTCTTTTACTACCTCCAGTTTTGGACCTGGCAACTCTGAGAAGAACTGGCAACCGCGCCGCGCGGGTATCCATCCCGTACACTCTTCATACGCCTGATATTTGTTTCGCTTGCGCATTTATTATTTCTGAGATAGACATGGTGGACATTTTTACCCGCGGACCTTTAAGCCCCTCTCTACCCTACTGATGATTGTAAACAACTTTTTCTAAGGGACCAACCCTGAAATCGCGAAAATAAAATCAGCTGTTCCATACATTTTGTCGAGGTAAGTAAACATAAATGTATGGAACAGCTGATTTTATTTTCGCGATTTCAGGGTTGGTCCCATAGTAAAAGTTGTTCATAATCATGAGTACTTCTATTCCCCAAAAGGTTGTTGGTGTTTTAAAAATAACCCTGTATATAAAAATTAATCCCTATTCCCCTTGGTCATGGCATACCGGGTGAACGGTGGGACCGATATCACTTGTTCTTTTTTGTTGTGTTTATTATTATCAAGAGAAGGTTCAAAAGAAAAAAAAATAGAAAATTACTCGGAAAATTTGAAAATTTAAGAATACTTAACCACAATATTATATTTTCTATATAACGTTAGCGCTTTTGAGAATAGAAACTTTTTAATGTAATCTTATGGCGTTTGACATAACATTGACAGGATGCGTGCTGCTCTTAGTGCACACAGTTAGTTTAAAGATCACCTAATATTAAAAGTTCAATTTAATATGGAGTTTTAGTTCAGACAGGACAGCGTCTGTCGGGCCAGCTAGTTTCTATATATATAAAAATAAATCCCTATTTCCATCGGCATCACACGTGAACGGATGAACCGATTTTACTAATCCTTTTTTTGTTGTGTTCGTTATTGTCAGTAGAATGTTCTTATGAACGAAATAAATAAGAAAATCAAATAAAAAAAGAAATAAGACAATTTAATAATACTTAAGCACCATATAACATTTTGTAATGACATGTCAACTGTGTTAAATAATTATCAACGATTACTAGAGCGCCACATTACTTGCGGGTGTCATATTTGTGGCTATAACGGGAACGGCATCTAGGCGGGTGAAACCGCGCAGGGCACCTAGTTATAATTTAAATATCATATAATCTGGGTGAAAGAGGTCGTGATTACGAAGATAGAGAAGGGAATGTTGAGATGGATTGGTCACGTGGAAAGAATGGATGAAGAAAGATTGACAAAACAGGTATACATGGCAAGTGTACAGCACAGTCGGAAGGGGAAGACCTCGACGAACGTTCTCTGACCAAATCGGAGACATCCTCACAAAAGTTCAAATAAGATCCACCCTAAGCCGACGTGCTTGTATGAAGAATGTTATGAGAGTGAATGAAGCGAAAGATGTGTGTAGGGATCGTAGCAAGTGTAGGTCCATTGTCTCTACCTATCCCTCTGGGACACAGGCGTGAGCTTATGTATGTAAATATCATATAATCTACTTGTTTCAATGTTTAATGTTAACAATTTATAATAAGATTATCTATAATCTTCCATTTAGGTAGTTTAATTTAGATGTATTTAGGCTGTGATCGTCTAGGTACGTTATGGCGTAGATTAGGCTAGGTACGGTTAGTTAGGTTGGTTTGTTACTAGGGCATAATATACTTGGTTTTTTTTTTGACTATGATAAAAAATAATCCTACATGCTTATATATTGGACGTTAGTTTTAACGTACCTACATAGAAAAAATAACGTTAAAACCCGAGTCAGGGGGATGTTGGAAGAAAAATTTAACACAACCAGATTTTTTAAAATTTTATGTTTCTCTGTCTGATTGTTAAGGCTAACCTCAAAAACAATAGCACCTATTTAAATGAAATTTTGCATGGTCGTGCCTTACATCCCTGGTCAACATTTAAAATACTTTTTATCACAGAAATTTAATGAGTTTTTGATTTTGATATATCCAGTGTCACTCTCACCGAAAACTCGAATCTAACGACACCTCTCAAATTACAATCCATCAAGCTGTTCAGGCTGCAGAGCGTGCCAAACTATTATACATAAATACATACATACATTGGTACATATTCTCGAAAACATAACCCTCCATCTGGCGCAGTCGGGTAAGTAAACCATGTCCATTAACGCTTATTACTGATATCATTTGGATTATTAAAATTAACTGCCCGAGGGTATAATATTATTCTAAAAATAAATGCATCATTTTAATTAAGGGTTTTTCTAGAAAATGCCATAAAGAGGTAGTACGGCTATCGCTATAGGCTATGAGGCCCGCGAACTGTAAAGTAAAGCGACAGTTGCACAAAACTCTCCTAAATTACTAAAAGTCTGCTAAATAAACCCTCAATCTCATCGCCAGCGTCCACCCTGAGTTGAGGTCCAAGCCCCACAGGGGAAACTGTCTGGCGCAGGTTGCTTAGTTTGTAGTTTTTAAACCATTTATTAAGGCTGGAGCTCTGCTCGCCTTAATGCTCGGCAAAGTAGCAAAAGACTCGTGGTCACATAAGAATGTCGCCCAAAAAAAAAAAAAAGTTCCGATATAATTAGAGAACTTGGTGAAATTCTAGTATAAAAAAAGTATTTACCCACGTTCCTCTATAATGTCAACCTCTTCATGTTCGCTGTTCGACATAAGGCTTCAATTATCAAATTGAGGAGGTAGAGCATAGGATGTACACCCTCACTGAGCCGCTCGTCTGGGGAAGTACCTCCACCTTACAAAATACCTAGACAATATTGATGATCGACGTTATGATTTTGCGCGTGAGTAAGGTTGCCAGAGCTTATTCAGAAGTGTCGGGGCAAATATCCTTCTGCCGACACTGCAAGAGCGACTGGTGCTGAACATCTGCACTGGTTTAATTAAACTCCACATTTTAATTTTAAGTAAATTTTAATTTTATATTGGACTATCCATATGATGCTACCGTAGTTCTAAACGTAACTGCCCTTTTTCTTTTTTCTTAGAATTAAAACCACGAAATGCTAGGGGACATCATCGCGCGATCTGCTGACAATGCGCAAAAGTTATTGATATTGAAGTTTATTGCGTATTTACTTTATGATTAAAAGCAATGAAAAAGAAACCATCAAAAATATTGCTTATTTAAAACAAGAAAAAAATTCCAAATATATGTGCATGTCAGAATATGTTATTTAATTAGTTTTTTTGGGATCAAATTCATATTTGATACATCTTTATTGTTTTAACTCTTTGCGGCACAGATTTTTATATTCAGAGTAAAACTAATATTTTTGTGTATTCTGTATTACCTAGGCTTACTTTTAAGAAGATTTTGCGGTTTTTCGTATGTGGGTTGATGGGGGAGTCAGATATGGGGTGGTTACTGTTGGTGACCACTGTGAAGAAAATAGCTAAATATAGTAAGATTTTTTTATTATTATAAAATACAAATCTAGTAAGAAAATGCGTACATACTAGAACATGAGTATTGCAAAGTATTCTAAACACAAATTATTGTTTGTGGTGGTCCTCAAAACAAGATTTGCCCTCTCGGTAGCATAAGGGAACTTAGCATGTTTTGCAGCCCCAAATTGTTCGCACAGGCTCTTTTTTGGTGCTGCATCTACTGCAACGCCTGGAAGTTCCTCTAACTGGCTGATGATTTGCGACAGCTAGGCGAACAGATCTAGGAACTTCAGGTTTGTGTTTTTTTTATGGAGACCAAACTCGGTGAGGCTGACTTGCTTCCTGTTTTTCATGAGCGTTTTATTTCTTACATATGCAGGCGCCAACAAATCTTGATACACACTACGTCTAAAATCTTTTAGACAGAGTTTGTCGAGACATGGGTTAGGATCTTCTTGAAGGTCCTTGTACAAAAGAAATGCATTGACTTCTTTCGCGTCTGGTAATTTTAACATTAATCTTAGGGTCATGAAAGTTCGTCAACAAACAAACACACCGCTTATCCTTCCATTTCATAAACGACACCATTTCATTATCACTGATACGGTAATCAGAATCACCGCGTTGCAGTTTATTGTCTGCTTTTAATTCCGGCAGGTGTTTACGAGAAGCATTGACAGTTCCACAAGCATAAACTTGTTTCTCTCGTAAATCTACTTGTAAAGCATAACTATTGAAATAGTTATCAAAATACACGCGGTGGTGTTTTCCTTCCAGGCCGTCACAAAACTTCCTTACAACTTTACCTCCTAAATCTGTCTCCACTCTATCTCCAACTTTTCCAGTATAAATCTCAAAGTCAAGACAATAGCAAAAGTCAGTAGGTATGTGATGTGAGGAGGGGTCATAATCGTCAGGAGGTATAATGGAGTAGGATTTTTTCCATTTTGGAACCTGTATATCAGCCCGCGCAGTAGATGGTCCTCGTTGTGGAGCTGGTGCTGATGATGAAGGTAACGGCCGAGAAGAAGATAATCTGGCTAGAGGCGTGTCATCTTCTGATTCAAATTCAGAGTTAGGTTGATTAGTACCTTCGAAGTCTTCACCGAGTAAAATTTCTAGAGTCGTCGTACTTGGACCTTAGACGATGAGCTCATCTTCGACATCCGAACCATCGCCACCCACATAACTGTCATCATCAGAAGGTATATCGACATATTCCGATAAAGCATTCTCGATTTCCTGGGTAGATTAACCCGTTCTTTTCATTATCTGCAAAAATAAAACCAATATGAAATAAAACTAAGTTATAGAAAAAACTATACCTTTACAGTACGGTGGTAACCGCTGCTAACCACCTTAAATAAGGTGTAATTTTCAAAAACCTCTTATGTTTATTTGTGATATTTATACTTATTAAACAAGATTATTCATATTTCAACAATTTGAGCATAAAAATAAATCATATTTGTAAATATTAACTTACCAATGAAACAAAACACTTGCAGAACAACGAATTTCAAATTTCACCAGTTTTCGTTTCATAGTTTAGTTGTTCTTTTAGCCGTCAGAGTATGACAATTGGCACTTTTCAAATGTTACATGCTCGTGTCGTTCATATTAATACAAACATTAACCAATCGATGTCGCTATATCATAAAACACGCAAATAAATAGGTGGTTAATTCTACTGACCACTGTGAAGAAAAGAGTTAAAGCATTTGTTTAGTTTTAAGGCTGTTTAAATTCGCAAGTTTTCTTTTTAATAATTTTAAAATATAACTTCGAGAAATAGAGCGATAATTATGTCTAAAATAATTAAAGATTAAGAGAAGAAAAGTTTTTTTTTTCCTTACGGACTTATGTAGTTCGCCCTGAGGCTACTTCACCGGGCATATAGCTCCAGCCTAGATAAATGGTTTCAACACAACAACCAGGCAACCTGCGCAAGAGGGCGTCCCCTGTGGGACTTGGACCTCGGTTGAGGGCGGTCGCTGACGGGGAGATTTAAGGATTATGGCTTTAAGTTTCTTTAGACGAGTTTTGTGCAACTGTCGCTCTACTTTAAAGTTCGCGGGTCTCTCGGACTTCGGATCTACGAGGGCATCGGAAGGTTCTTAGCAAACTAAGGGTGGGGAGGGCGAAGGGGACGCGTCGCGTTCGAGGGCGCACTCTTCTCTAGATGCTGGCTGGCTGGACGGATAAAGTGGTCTCTATGTAGTGAATAATTAAGGAAGCTAATATAAACTTATGAAAAAGTATAATATATATTATTAAACGATTGTAAAGTAAAACCACATAAAATATAATTGTTTTATTATAGAACTCTGTTATTTAAGGATAGACTACTAATTATCAATATCAGAATACCTATCCTAACGGCTACTTCAAATATATATCGAGGGGTGAAAGGCTATTTGTTTGAAGCGACATTTTGGACGATATGGAGTTATATACATATTCGGATTCAGCGAATTTTTCTGCGTCGTCTGAGCCGGGTTTCGTACAATTCTGAGCACTTTTATGGCGCTTAAAACAATGCCATTTTAGTGCATAATTCTCAAACATGATGTATGATCCGACTTCAAATTTGCCATATTTTTTTAGTATATCATTTAAGCTGTATACAAAAACAGAGAATCGGATCATAAGCCGTTATTCCCTTCCTAAAATTTTAGTTCGATGGCAGATAAATCGTTTTTCGATGTAGCTATCTTTAGATGAAAAGTCCCTTCAAACATTTTGCTTACGACTACTTACTCTGTGCAATGTCGCTTCAACCAATTTGCCGTCAGCCAAATTCATTAAGACATGTCGTCGGTTCAACCCTTTTCGCTACAACTGTTTTTCACTGTTTAGAACAACCAAGTTATATAACTCCTTTCAAAATCTGAGACATCAAACAACTCTTTAAGAATGTTCATCGTTGCTTAAGCCAACTTTCCTATATCGTTCACAAAACCCAAAACCCAAACCCAAATTGGTAGTTAAACAAAATAACCTATTCCTATTATTATAGAGTAACGTCGATTCAATCATTTTGCTTTCTCCTGCATAAGTACTGTAAAGTCACTTAAACCATTTTGCCTGCTGCTGATTAGTGACAACGTTGGAAGTTGAATCATTTTTCTTTACTCTAAAAATAAGGCGATACAGATCATTTTGTATTAAGCGACAATTTATCTTATACTCATAACTGTTTTTTAATTGAAAATTATACCAAAACATTCAGGGATTTTTTTTCAATAACAATTTGCGATCACCATTATAGAAAGAGCACTAGTTTTTTCATAACGATTTTTTTTCCAAATTTTGAATCTTTAAATGGCTCTCCTGTAAAGTTCGTAAAATGTCGCTTCAAACAAATAGCCTTTCACCCCACGATATTATCAAACCCGCTGAAACTAGATTTAGTTCAACGCACAAGCAATAAAACAACAAAAATATTATTTTAGAGATGCAACCCAAAAGCGGATTAATTTCGCAGTTAATACAGCAGTCACAAAAAAAAATACGTAGGTAATATAACTTCCAAAATAATACGCTATTAATACGTTTCAAGTGCATATAAAAAATGAGAAAATATACAAAGGAAAACGGTACATATAACGGGATATCAACTCAGGGCGACGGCGCGCGGCGGAAGAGTGTCCAGCAGGTAAACCAACGGCGGCGCCCGCGGTCTGACAAACACAAATGTATTATTTATTTATATAAAAAATCAAAACCATAATAGACGTGTATTTAACCGAATAAAGCTATTTTTATACAAAACAAAATAATATAATTCTTTCACAATATGCGTTATGAGTTTCTTTTAGCAATCACTGTGTCGCACACACTCCTTAAAATATAAAATAAATAATATAAACGTTCTTCGTCCTCGTCATGACGTTAAACTGACGGACCAACTTGAGCTCAATGATTGATCTTATAGATTAATCCAAGGTCTGTTGGTCAGTTGAAATAAGAACGGGATGTCAACTTAGTGCGGCGGCGGAAGAGTGTCCAGCAGGTACACCAACGGCGGCGCCCACGGGCTGAATCAGAAGGCCTACTGTTCATTTTTATTACAAATCTTTATTTTATTTTTAACTCGTATATAACACGTAAAGAGTATTCAAAACATGTAGTGTTGCTTAATAAATATCTATCTGTCTATTCAAATGATGCAGCCGTAGTTGTAACCGTTAATGCCCTTTATCTTTTTTCTTACAATTAAAACCTTGCACTTAATCTAGCACTTAGTGGATTTCGCTGGCGTTTAGACTTTATTTTAAGTGTTTATCTTAAATAAGAAAAAAATAAAAAAGAATATACAAAAAAATTGATGTTAAGATTATAATATATACAAGCACATTTCAATGGCTACGTGTTTAATAATAGTTTCTTTAAGCAATCACTATGTAACTAACACTTTAATTAATAATAATAATATAAACTACTCAACATCCGCACTGGTTGCTTCGTATTAAGATTTTCTTTTAAGTGCTAATCTTAAATAACAAAAAAAATGATGTTTAGATATAATAATATTTTATAAACTAGCATATTTCAATGGCTATCTGTTTTATAAAAACGTCTCTTTAAGCAATAACACATTAATTCTTCTTCAAATAAAATAAATAATATAAACTACTCAACGTCCGCACTAGTTGCTTCGCATTTAGATTTTCTTTTAAGTGCTTATCTAAAATAGGAAAAAAAATAAAAAAATACAAAAAAAATGATATTTAGATATTATGTAATATAAACTAGCATATTTCAATGGTCATGTGTTTTATAATAGGTATATAACGTTACTTTTCGCAATCACTATATTATAACACTTTAATTCTTCTTCAGTTTTTTTTAACGTTAATGTATTAACCAATCCTATTTCTACAGACTACTAAAATTCATATTTTCTTTATAATAAAAAAAAAACATGTGTGATTGTAAGTATAATTTAAGGTCATTGGGCATATTGTTCGAATCCTTGACCCACCAGCGAAAACTAGTCGGAGTACATCAAAGACCCTGAAAACTATGCAATATAGTGAGTCTTAATCCTCTAAAGTATGGTTTTTTTTTCCTTTTAAATACAAGTTATATAGAACACGAATTTCCGTATAGAGATATCCTGTTCAATATATTATGAAATGCTCATTGTTATTATAATATTTTACATACATGAAATCCTTATCATCTTCCTAAATGTTAAGAGGCCTCTCTATCTTGGTCATGCAGTTTTGGTCCTCAGAAAGAGGCTGCCAAGCATACGCGAGCCAGCGCGAAAATAAATAAATTTCGTGTAATATAAACAGTATTCATACCAAATCTTATTTTGATAGTGGACGCAAAGTTAGAGGTACCGGGTCAAAAATTCTCAATGACCTATTTTTATGATGTCCTGTAGACGTGCATGTCTTCGTAAAATCTTAAGGATGAATGTTTTGACAACATATCACGTATTCATCAAATAAATCATTTTACATACAACATAATTCATTTAAAAATTACATCACACATGCTCAATATATAAACTAGACGATCGTCAAAGGTCTTCCATTAGTTTTAAGACATCTATTTTTACTACTTGTCAAAGTGAACTAACTGCACAATTCCTATTCTAGGTTTATTAAGTTAATTCATACTCTAGAATAAAGACTTATTACTCAACTTTAATGTTGTTTATTTTATTGCTGAAGTTAATATAATTTCAGGTGCAGTTAGAGATTTTGATGAGTATTTTTTAGTAACGTTATTTACACGTTATTAGTTAATCCTAGTATTTTTATGGTCTATTTTTTAAGCCGCTTTTTTGTAAGTAGTACTATAGTAGTACTATATATAGCGGACTTAAATTCAGCGGTGTAATTCAGCAATTCAAGTAATTTAAGTTCGCAATAATACCTTTTGCATTTAATAATATATTACTAAAATATAATAATGGTTATTTTAAATCCATATTATATTTAAGTTTGTCTAAATACTTAGATGGTAGTAGATCTATAGATCGATAGTTATATATAAAATGTATAAGTAAATTATATAAGAGAATATAAAAAATAAGTTATCCAAATGTGACGACAAACAATACGAGCCCTTTTGTTTATGGTCACATTTTGACATAGGTTTATCGTAACGTACGTAACGTAAGATGTACTTCATCAAGGCAGTCGAAGACAGAATTGAAAGAACATCATTACGGATTGTGGATGATGGCGAAAGAGTGTCCAGAACACCGACGATATTATTTATTGGCCTTTAGAATCAAGTTGCCATTTTTTGCATGGTCATCATTGACTAAGCTCAACCATGCATCATTTAGGTTAATAACATTAGTCAGTTGACATACTAACAGCATGTCGACATAGTGTAGTGGCGGACGAGTGCCCTGTACACCAACGGCAATACCCATTGGCCTTTTGAATCAAGTAGCCCTTTCTTGCATGATCCACCTGGAGCCGACTAAGCTCAACCATGCAACTTTTATATAGCTACTTTAATCGGCAATAGACATAATGAGAACACTCGGCACTACACCTTGGCCTTTTGAACAGGCCAACTGTCAAAACTAATTTTTGACAAATAATTAGTAAATATTTGTAAATAAATCTAGTATGATATTTCAATGCAAGACGATATGATATTAGGAACGGAATTTAAAAAAAAAATACGTTGATAAAATATATAGTTATCGCTCACTTAAAATTAAGAAGTCTTTTGGTCTACGGATATACCAAAAATGCTGCAACTAAAAATGTGATGGAATTGAACCGTAGTATTTAGTAAAATAAATGTATTCAGTAAAGTAATAAAAATAAAATGTACAATCACATTTCAATAGTTATAGAGAACGTTATATACCTACACCGGTCACTATTTTTGGCAAATTGTGGGTTAGTTTTTACAAAATTATACTATTTAAGAAGCCGCCGTAGCCCAATGGCTAGGGCTTCGGACTTGTGATCTTGAGGTCGCCGGTTCGAACCCCACCCATTGCACTACCGACGTGAACCCACTCGTAACACAAGCATTTTAGCTTAGCACGAGGAGTTAACAGGAATACAAGTAGATTGCAAAATTCTGCTAGGAATCTTTAAAAAACAAAAACTTAAACACTTTGTATAACACTGTCAAATTATAAGTCACTATCATATAATAACTTAATTACATTGCAGTACAATTCATTAAAAAAAACGAATAAAAAACATAAAAATATGGTTCACGTTGCTTATTGTATAAGTAGCGATCAATGTTAACAAAATATATTTAACGTCACCTTAAAAAATACAATAGAAAAACTTAATCGACACACACAATAATTGTTGTTGTAAGTGAAATTAAAAAAAAAAGAATTCAATGTTATGTCTAATTTAATGTAATTTCATCTTAATTAATTAATTAATAATTTAATTACATTTGAATTCTTATTTTAAGCGTGCGATAGGGTGAGTGGGATATAGAGTGCCATAAAAATGATGTTCATTATTCTATTGAATAAATAATATATAATAATAAAAAATAAGTACTACATATCGTTTTGCACTATAATATCTTCAATAAAGGTAATTAATGTATTGTTAATAATGTTAAAGTTAATAGTAGGAACATGAATAGGGTTACATTCTAGGTTCTAAGGTTTTTATAATTAAGTAAAACTAAGTAAGTAGCTTTTTTATTTTTGTACGGAAAATAACAGGTACGAGTAGTATGTAGAAAATAACTTACTTACATAAATAATTAACAAAATATAAGTTATAATAGATAACAGTAGCTTTTTTTAAAAAAAAACCTTAAGCTAAGAATATTTGGCTTAATGGTAAAAAACACAATAAAAGAAATCGAAAGCAACGAATAAAATAAATGCAATTTAATGGTTAATTAAAAAGTATAATAATTTACCCTTCGCAACGAATAAAGCAGCTATTTAGTAGTAAAAATAAGGTGGGTGGACCATGGAAGGCCATGCTCCTTAAACCTCCTCCTAAAAACAAATAAACTCTATTGAAATATTATTTGACCTACGAAGAAACATTTTGGCCTTGCAAATATAGTAGTAGGCCATTTATTTTTTATAAATTTCATTCTAAAATACGTTTGATAATTATTTTTTATCGATATAGTACCTACTCATTGCTATGTTTTTAAAATTATTTTCATTAATATATTCTTAGTTATACCATAATGTTCAAGAAATGGTAGTCGATAAAAAAATTATAATATTTTAAAATAAGAAAATATTTTAGGGAATTTGTGCTCAATAAATTTTTGCTACTTTCTGGTCTTGTTAGATTTATTAAAAACAAAATATCGCTATTTGCTTAGACTTCGAAACATTAATACAGATACTATAATATTCTGTTATTCTATAAAAATATTACAAAGTTCCTTCACCACTTTATGACCAAGCACCCAATGAAAGGCGCGAGGGAAAGTTTGTTATAATGTGATCTCGTTATAATGATCTCTTGTTATCGTGTGAAGCTCATCGCTCATCGTCGTAGAAAGACAGAAATTACCCAATTTTAATAATTGAATACAGATTCTGCAAACAAACAAAAAAGAAACAAACTTATATACCTAGTCTTTATGTTTGTTATTTAGCAAAATAAATAAAATTAAACCGATGAATCACACGTTTATGACTATGACATATATTGCTTCACACCCCGAAAATTACCGATACAATGTAATAAAAAAAAACCGGTCAAGTGCAAGTCGGACTCGGCACGACGGTTTGCGTACCATTTTCAAGTACCTACCTGTTGCCGTTATTGATAGCAAGCAAAAAAGGGAAAACATCACGTGTTTTCGGGGCCCTCTTAAATATTGTTTATTTAAGTATTTTTGTTACAGCGACAACAGAAATACATCATTTGTCAAAATTTCAAGACAGCGACGTCTCAATAACTGGGTCTTGTTTTTACCCTTCGGGTACGGACGACCAATAAACTGGAACATACAATGAACATATTAATAAACCATTAATGAAAATTTAATTACTCTAAAAATCATATGATACAACATGTTACTCAGAAAAAAATACAATTCTTCCCATTCCCTCTTTACGCTTTATTAGCTTGTTAAAAATAAAAAAATACTTATTATAATAAAAATTCCTGCGGTGTCACCCAAGCTTTGCTTAGAAAGAAGTAAAAACTACAAACATAGAAGTTAAGAAACATTTGTAAAAATAAAATTTTTACCATTCTCCTTTAACACTCTATTAGCTTGTTAAGACTAAAAAAATAATCTAAAATTTTACAGCACATAAACTGTTAATATAAAAACCGTACAACCTACTACCTACCTCCTTACTCTGAATCAACTTGCTTGAACTACATTGGATGTATAATAGAATTAAGTAGTCACCTAAACCACGCAGTTATGCAACATGTATAAAGCAATATATATATATATATTACTGTATATATAATCAATCAACATTATATTACCTCTTCACACTTTATCAGCTTGTTCTGAATTAGATTCTTTCTGTCCGACCGAAATCGAAACCGAACCGATTTTTCAGCCGAAACCGAAACCGAACTTTCGGTCTTGCTCTTTGTTTCGGCCGAAACCGAAACCGAAACCGAAACTTATTAAAACATTTAAAATTACGATTATTTACTGTTTTTTTTACATTTATTAACACATAAGAAAAACTGTTATATTTATATTTATATATATATAAACTGACAGTTAAGTAGTGTTATAAAAATAAAAACATAATCACTAACGTACGTAACAAATATATTTTTTTATGACATGAATATACAAGACTTACTCTTGGAAGACTTAAAAAAAAACAACTTTCAGTTAGAGTGCTTTAGACATATACTACATTACTAACTAGTAATACGTAATTGTGTTCACAATATTTTAAAGATAAATCTAATACTTATTTTTGGAGATTATTATTCATAATGTCAGTAGCAATAAACATCTATTATTATTATTTTATTTGTGTTCCTATATTTTCTCAACATAACCATCTTTTACACTATTATTCAAAGTCATATCTTTTTTGTTTAGATTTCTTTTTATTCATAATAATCAGTATTATATACATTAATTTTGCGTAACTTTTACGGTTTTAGTTATTAAGTTATTTTCACATATATATACCACGGTACTATTTATAGTAATTTGTTTAAGTTAAGTTAGAACCGCGACCATAACGCACGAGCCGAGCGAGCGAAGCCAGAGTCATTCAGTCAAGTTCCAGAAACGAATCGGTCCTATTCATAATTATTGGTTTAGGTTAGGTTAGAACTGTAACCACAACGCACGAGCCGAGGGAGCGAAGCGAGCGTGCTGCGGCAGCGGCCGGCGAAGTGCCAGAACCGAATCGGTCTTATAGTTATTGGTTTAGGTTCGGTTAAAACTGCGGTATAAACTCCCAGGCACTCCAGGCAACATAAACATAACCGTAACCATAAAAATAGGTATCGCCTAGCGTATGCTGAGGTGGCCACTTTTTCGGCAGAACATGCAAGGCGTCTTATTGTTTTGTATATTTAGCTAAATTTTATATGTAATTAATATCTTGTGTGTTGTGCTTAATTAAATGTTTTTTCTTTCTTTCTTTCTAAATGAGTCGTGTTTTATGAATTTCTTTCTTTTAAGACAAAAATCTGTGAAACGACCTTTAATAATTTTAAACATATATTTTTTATTACACTTGGTAAATGTTTCTTTCTGAGTATGAGTGAAAATATTATGATAATTATGTTTAGGGATAAAAGCGTTATGATAAAAAACAGTAGGAGTTAAAATTTATTTACATTAATGATATTATTAATTACAATTTTCGGGAAAATAAGTGTCATGAACATAGCCGGTAGCACTACAAATAGTATGAATGAAAACTTTAGGATGATCATCATTCGGATTACAAATCGTTAGGAAGAACAATTTCGGGTAAAGAACTTTAGGTGAGCCAATATGGACCCGAAGTAACGACTTACTCTTGGAAGGATATTATACAGGGTGGCCGAGGAGTTGACGTTCAAACGCAAAATTTTGATACTTTATGATGAGGAGTATCCGAATCACCCCCATGTATGTTCTACGATTTTGCGCAGTTTTCGAGATAGAATTTTTTTTATGATTTTTTTCGTAAATTTCACCTAGCATCAGTTTTCGATTTTTTTCTCGTTCTGGTGAACATAGTTTAACCTAAAAAAGTATGGTTTATCTAATCATTGCAGAACTGACTTAGATTTTATTCTAAAGTTCAAAATTAGGGTTTGAGCTCAGGACTCATAAATTTTCAATGTATCAAAAAAAAAATTAATATGGGGAGATTATGGTTTTAAAGTAATTTTAAAATCTTCCTAAGACATTTATACTTTAAAACAAGGCCTAAGAAAGTTAGGGTTAACAAGGGTTTATTTTCTGTAACTGACCACAAAGTAAATTAAGGCATTTTTTTTGGAAAAAATGACATTTTTTTTATCTTTTACTTAGTAAAACAGTAAATTGTTACTAAAATTAAAATTAATTAATTTCGTCCTCCCACAGAAGTGCACAGTCTACACCTCCGCAAAAAAAAACGTCTGAACTTCCTAAAAGCTTCGCGGTTATTTCTCACTGCGGTTTCAGCTTCGCGAATTTCACTTGAAGCTTCTCTGGCGTAAGTTATTTCTTTAAAGTAGCCCCAGATAAAAAAATCAACGAAAGTCAAAGATTTAAATACAATAAAATTTTACTTTTTTTTCCTTAAAAAATGCCTTAATTTATGTTGAAGGTCAGTTACAGAAAAGAAACCCTCGTTAACCCTAACTTTCTTTGGCCTTGTTTTGTTTAATGTCTTATAAAGATTTTAAAATTATTTTGCAACCATAATCTCCCCTTTTTATTTATTTTTTATACTTTGGAAATTTATGAGTCTTGAGTTCAAACCCTAATTTTAAACTTTCGAATAAATTCTAAGTCTGTTCTGCAATGATCAGATAAACCACACTTTTTAGGGTGTTAGGTTAAACTTTGTTAATTAGTTATCACAAAAAAACTGAACCAGAAATGTTCAACAGAACAAGAAAAACTTGAAAACTGATGTTAGGCGAAATTTACGAAAAAAATCATTAAAAAAATGCTATCTCGAAAACTACGCAAAATCGTAGAACATACATGGGGGTGATTCGGATATTCCTCATTATAAAGTATCTAAATTTTGCGTTTGAACGTCAACTCCTCGGCCACCCTGTATATACCACAACTTTTCAAAAAACAACATTAGGTTAGAACAAAATTATTAAGTAAATAAAGATCACACACAATATAATCAATTAATCATAGCATTTACTTAATCGTTTGTTTGGGAAACATTGTTAAAATAAAGATAAAGCACGTAATTCACTAACAGTTACAATGTACTGAACAAAACGAAGTACTAATAAAAATAAAATAAATACTTACCAAATCACTCAATTGCAAAACATAACCTCAACTCACAATTAAATGGATAGTTGCGAACTGAGCCGGGACGAGCAAGCACGAGTTAGCTGTGAAGTTTACCGAACGACGCACGAAAATTCACGAACACTCGGCTATATTTTGGCCGAAACCGAAACTAAGGCTGAAACTGAAACCTTAACCGAAATTTCGGTCGGTCACTAGTATTCAAACACAAAAATCGTTTGCGTAACATCAAGAGACATCAGAGCTGATCACTGATCATTGATAGTGATCAGATTATGAAACTTTATCTGGCCCAAAAATTATCAAAAGATTATTTATTTCATCTACTTTCCGTTGTTTTTTTTTATATTACCTTTATGCATTTTTATTGCTCCGTGTGGTATCCGGCAAAGAATAGACCACCCCATGTCTTCCTGTGGGTGTCGTAAGAGGCGACTAAGGGACATACAGCTGATGGATGGGCAGCAGCATCCATCAGGTCAGGGTGAGTTATCATCTTACTGCGATCACCAGGCGTGGTGATTATGGCAATACATGATTGAGGTAAAGGAAAATACTTACGCTGTAGTAACAATGAGGTTGCTAGCAGTAGAATAGGTGTAACACGCACAAATAATATAGATTAAGGTATTTCGAAAACTTTGGTTTACTTTGGTAACTTGCGTTCTTCTTAATTCTATTTTATTTCTTATTATACCTACTTCTATCTCACCAAGGCACTAAACTGACGGACCAATGATTGATCTTTAAGATCAGTCCGAGGTGCGTTGGTCTGTTGACAATAGAAAGACATATCAACTCAGGGCGGCGGCACAAGAGTGCCCAGTAGGTACAACAACGGGGGCGCCCACGAGCTAAATGCGAATGCCTATGTATCTACTTTTGTAACCTTATTCTTTACTTCGTTTGAACATTTTGGCCCCTTTCTGTTATTATTTGCCCGGACCGCAGGCAGATCGTATGATAGGAGAACAACCGTCCTGGCGTAGGGAACCAATGAGCTACTAAACCTGACGTAGTATGCTTTCCGGTTCCGGTGCCCGGAGCCACCTGCCACAAGCATCCGAGGCAGGCTACCGTGGTGGTTTTAGTGGGTAACCGGATGCCATAGCTCGCAAGTTACACAGAGCCGGGAGCAAGTGGAGGAGTCCCACACGCCCCCACCGTCTTACCCCAAGGCGGTGGGAAGTCTATTAAAGATTTCCACCACGTAAATAAAAAAAAAAAAAAAACATTACGGCGCCGCAAATTATCCTCGTACGTACAACAACGGGGGCGTCCACGCGTTGAATGTGACCTTAATGTTTCCTATTATTATTTGCCCGGACCGCAGGCAGATCGTATGATGGGAAAACAACCGTCCTGGCGTAGGGAACCAATGGGCTACTGAACCTGACGTAGTAAGTGTAGCCACACTTAACATCAGAATTTGATGAACAAAGTCGTTTTTTTAACATCAAGAAATGTCGTTTAATCTACAGTCTTTTAAGATTAATTACCAAATTTTAAATTCAATAATCACCGCACCAAGATACTTTCAAAAAATAACTTACTATTTTGACCGATTATGATCAAACATACCTTAAAACACTTCCAATTAACTTTCCTTTCAAAACAAAATGAAACCTAAATTGCTCTACCGTTCGTTAGCTACATACAGACAGACAGACACACACACAGCCAGAAAGACACGTCAAACTCTTCCTCTTTTTACGTCGGAGGTTAAAAACATACTGGAGTTACCGAATCAGTGAGTTATTGCCAACATCTTTAGCATACCCATTGGTTATCGATTGGATTCTGGTGACGGTTTACATATTTTTTGTTTGCCGTGTGGTATCCGGCAAAGAATAGACCACCCCATGTCTTCCTGTGGGTGTCGTAAGAGGCGACTAAGGGACATACAGCTGATGGATGGGCAGCAGCATCCATCAGGTCAGGGTGAGTTGTCATCTTACTGCGATCACCAGGCGTGGTGATTATGGCAATATATGATTGAGGTAAAGGGAAATACTTACGCTGTAGTAACAATGAGGTTGCTAGCAGTAGAAGAGGTGTAACACGCACAAATAATATAGATTAAGGTATTTCAAAAACTTTGGTTTACTTTGCTAACTTGCGTTCTTCTTAATTCTATTTTATTTCTTATTATACCTACTTCTACCTCACCAAGGCACTAAACTGACGGACCAATGATTGATCTTTAAGATCAGTCCGAGGTGCGTTGGTCTGTTGACAATATTCAAATTCAATTCAAATTCAAAATTCATTTATTCCGTAAAAATGGTTACATTTGTTTGGAATCGTCATATTTTTTCCCTAGGGGCCGTTCAAGTATTACGTAAGCACTATGGGGGGGCGGGGGGGTCTTTGCTTTGCTTATTTTGGATGACATGGGGGGTAGGGGAGTCTAGATGATGATTACGTCATCGGTAGTTATTTACTTTTTTACACGAATGGCAACCCTCACATTGTCTTTGCTTGAAAACGAAACGCATTTTCGGGGATTCCCGCAAATAATGCATACGTTTAGGCACTCGCTTTAGAACCGAGTAGGGGAATTACCGCGCGTTATTCACTTGTCTAAATTTCCTCTGTCAGTGTATTTTTTCGTTTGGATACTATAGCGAGTAGACGTATTGTAAGCATAGCAAAGCAAGTTAACATTTGTGTTACCGTTGATTCCATTAGCCAAAGTTTAATGTTTAAATAAGATGTCGTTTCAAATAGACAAATCCAAGTTATACCAAAAACTGTTTGAAAGTTTTAAAAAATCTCATACAAGTACGAAAGTACAAAATGTACAAAAGTTAGTTAATTGAAAAATGTTTACGTAAGCATGGGGGAGGGGGTAAGAGCTTTGCTTACTTGTGCTGACAAGGGGGATGGGGGGGTAAATAATTGTAATAAATCTGCTTACGTAATACTTGAACGGCCCCCTACCGTGCAGTGTGTGACGTGGCGACTACTGAGAAACACTGCCAAAAAACTCAGTAGAACCCTCTTTTTTTTAAATTATATCATATCACAATATTTTATTGACCTAATTACAATGTACTTTATTTTACATTGAGATTAGAGCGATTTAATCCCAAGCATTTTTGTCACAAAGATAATCAGAAAATTTATAATAAGCCCTGCTGCACAATTTGGCTTTAATAGTCATTTTAAACTTATTTATAGACAATTCTCTTATACTATTGGGAAGTTTGTTGTAGAACCGTATACATTGCCCCATAAAAGAGTTACTTATTTTGCGGAGACGGCTAGCATGAGCCACAAGATTATGCTTATATCTAGTATTTACACTATGTGTGTCGCTTTTTTTACAAAATGAGTCAATATTTTTATGTACATATAACACATTCTCATATATATATTGTGATGCAACGGTTAGAATATTTATTTCTTTAAATTTTTCTCTCAAGCTTTCTCGGGGACCCAGTTTGTAAATAGCCCTTACGGCTCTTTTTTGCAATATAAAAATGCTATTTATATCCGCGCAGTTACCCCAAAGAAGAATCCCGTACGACATTATGCTGTGAAAGTAACTGAAATAAACTATTCTAGCCGTATCAACATCAGTGAGCCGTCTAATTGTTTTTACAGCATATGCTGCAGAACTTAATTTTCCTGACATTTTCTCAATGTGTGGTCCCCATTGCAGTTTGGAGTCAATGGTGATACCTAAGAACACCGTGGTTTCCACAGGGTCCAAGCCATTTCCATTAATATTTACATTGGTGGAAACCTGTCTAACATTGGGTGTTGAAAACTTGATTACTTTAGTTTTCTTATTATTTAAACAGAGATTATTAACATGAAACCAATGAACTACTTTAGAGAGTGCATCGTTAACTTCGTCATAATCATGTAGTTTTCTATTAATTTTGAATGTCAAGGAAGTGTCATCCGCGAACAATACAATCTCATGTTTATCCCTTACGTAGTAAGGTAAGTCATTTACGTATATTAAAAACAGAAATAGACCAAGGATTGATCCCTGTGGAACTCCCATTACAACTGGTGATCCCGGAGATAGTTTACCATTAATATCGACCTTCTGAATTCTATTACCCAGATATGAAGCCAGAAGTTCGAGAGCCATATTCCTAACGCCATAGTGGTGTAGTTTCCTGACAAGAGTCTCATGGTGCACGCAATCGAATGCTTTGGACAAGTCGCAAAATATTCCTAAGGCATCTTGCGAATCCTCCCAAGCCGCGAATATACTTTTCAGTAAATGTATTCCTGCATCCACAGTTGAGAAACCTCTGGTAAATCCAAACTGCTTTCTGTGAAGTAAATTATGTCTATTAAAATGACTGAGCAACTGGCTAAGCATTATCTTTTCAAATATTTTACTAAGAGTGGGCAGTACTGAAACAGGTCGATAGTTCGAAGGGTCGGAACTATCTCCAGCTTTAAATAACGGAATGATTTTACTATATTTGATCAAGTCAGGAAACTCACCAGATGCGACACAACAATTGAATATGATAGCTAGATGTGGAGCTATAGCAGTAATTATTTACATTTTTTTTGTTTGCCGTGTGGTATCCGGTAAAGAATAGACCACCCTATGTCTTCCTGTGGGTGTCGTAAGAGACCACTAAGGGACATACAGCTAATGGATGGGCAGCAGCATCCATCAGGTCAGGGTGAGTTGTCATCTTACTGCGATCACCAGGCGTGGTTATTATGGCAATATATGATTGAGGTAAAGGGAAATAATTACGCTGTAGTAACAATAAAGTTGACCAGTTAAAGTGATAGTGTGACGGGTGACAGGACAGAATGGAATAAACAAACGTGTTGCGCCGACCCCAAGTAATATGGGATAAGGGCAGGAAGAAGAAGAAGAGTAACAATAAAGTTGCTAGCAACTTCATTGATACTGGCTGAGCTATGGTATGGTAGCAGGCCTAGCTGTGGTCCATTATTATTTACTTGCCCGGACAACAGGCTGACCGTACGATAGAAGAACAACCGTCCTGGCGTAGGGAACTTTCACTGAGCTAATTTAAAACTATTCGACAAACAAATAGTAAAACACCAAGAGACTTTATTTCTAACTATCGTAAACGTCGTTGACAAAGGCTGGGCGCTACTTATTGATGGGTGTTAATGAATCAATACCTTCTGATTCCTTCCATTTTACACTATTACGTTTACCTTACACTACACACATTACGTTTTTTAATGCAAATGCTTGAACTTCTCTTTCAACAAAATAAAATAAACACTTCGGTTAACAAGTGACCCTACTTATCTTTTTCTGATCTCTAGTTTGAATGATTTTTAATAGCTTAATTTTCATGCTTGTCCGGAATAAAAAGATACTAACATCTTAATTTATATTTTGGTATTCAAAAACTACTGTTACTGTTAACTAAGAAGTAAAAATGGAATTAAACTACTTTGGATGCTATAGTCAGGTTTTCAATAACAAAAAATATAGGTTTTTTTTATTGACAACATATATGTATATAGCACTAATTTTAATTAGTTCTATATCAATAGATTGTACGTTAATTGTGCACATGGGATATGTTTTTCAATTTCCAACACAAAGTTAAATTAATGATCATTATTTTAAAATTTAGCATTATTTGTTCAAACGAGGTCACTATAATTATGTTGTTATTATTGGAAAAGAATGTCATTTGGCAGTAAAAATAATCATTGGTACCATTTGGCAGTTGTCGCATCAATCATTATTTATGATATAGTATCATTACCATGTCATGTGCTATAGCCCGGATGCAGATGATAAGGCGATAGAACATATCCTGGTTATATGGAAATCAGTGGTCATGTTGAAAAGTCCTTTAAAAATATTCGCAATGAATATCATTTATTCAATTTTGCTTAGCTTTTGTGCATATTTACTGATAACTATGTCTGTTTGACAAGTTTAACTTTTAAGAATACGGTCTTCTGATTTGGTATCTATAAATCTCAATTGTGCACGTGTATCTCGGTGTTTATATGATTTTATAGCAACTATCTATTAGGTACTAAACTATAATAGAATAAACTGTTTACCTACGTTTTCTTATTAGAACCATTGGTCTGTTTACAAATAGTATTGTACCGATATTAATTTGTATTATTGATTAATATTAATTTATGTAAGTCGGCGATCTTATTGTGAGTTAGATAAAATATTGTCTCTTACCTTTGGTGCTTGCAGCATGAAACATTGACACATTTTTCACATCGATACCATAACACATCAGAGCGAATATCTAACGATTGATTAGATATTAAAGGATGATGATTATGTGAAATTATGTGATTGCAATTTCGATATAAATCTAATTATGAATCTTAAATAACTTAAGCCAAAATTAATTAAAATCTAGTTCTGAATGAGACCGCAGTGATGTGAATTGAGATTTGGCAGTAATGTGAATATCTTGTGTACTTTTGCAAAATTTTCTTATTATTATTGTTTTAATAATATTATTAGTTTAGTTTCGATTACTATAAGTTAAAGTTGAAATCTATGATTTTGTAGTCTTCCATCTTACATTGGAATTGTAAGTACTTACTTCATTTATGTTAATGGTGATTAAATGTTTGACATGATTTGTATGGCAGTCTTCGAAATCATAAATTGATAATAAAATTACCAAACTTTGATAACATTCAAAAATATTTTTATCATCACTAAAGCAACGATGATAATGAAGCTGTTTTAATGTTAAACGTTATATATTTGAAATTAATTATGTACTATTCCTTGACTTCATAATCATCTCCCTCTCCTCATTCTGTCCCGTCAACCGTCACACTATCACTAACTTCCTTTTCCCTTTATATCTTTCCTTTGGCTTGTTTCATCGAAATTTCAATTTATGAATTTGTAACGAATACTTAAATCTACCATAACCATGTCCTCCCATGGGTGTCGTAAAAGGCGACTAAGGGACATATAGCTGATGGATGGGCAGCAGCATCTATTAGCTCAAGGTTTACATCTTACTGCGATTACCAATCCGTCTGCAAACCGTGGTGATTATGGCAATATCCCTCTACCTACAATATGCCAAACATCTTAATCATCACTAATTTAAATTGAAAAGTATATGAGTTGGTATAATGTTCCTGATAGTTATATTTATTAAATATAATTCAAATAATTAATGTAATTTACTTCTCTTATAATTTTTAAATTGTTAAACTAATTTTCGTATGTGTTTGAATGTAATAGTGTGTAAAAACTGTTGAATATTTCTATTTTGGACTTCAAAATTATAAATTTATAGCAAAATTACCAATACAACATTGAATAAACAGTTAAAAATTTTAAATCTTTATACAATAACGAACATTTAAATTATAAAAAATAATAATTTGGTAAAATAATACAAACTATCTTGATTGAACTGTTGGTCATAATGAAAAGAAACTAAGCTAACATTTAAGGCTAATAATTCTAAAATTGGTCATACCGTAACCCGGTTCCGGAAAAATTAAATTATTGTACTTTTGCTATAAATACTTACCTGGGATCCTCTTAATAAATTCACCTGTACTTCAATTGTTGTTTTATTTCTGTTGTTTATGCACATACTCGGTGGAAAGTTTTATTAGTTTTATTAGGCTTTCCAAGGTGGTCTCCATGGTGAGAAAACGGGCAAAATGCCACTTGCTCTTACCTGTTTTGGGCCTCAGAATGTAAGAGATCAGGAGATAAGATAAAATTAATGGTATTTTTAAATCATTGTGCTACGACACAACTAGCAATGATAGCGCACAAAAAATGAACCTACAGAGAGATAAAAAAAATAATGAAACATATTTATTTTATATAAATAGTCCCTCCGCTCTCCACAGTTCAAGAAATTGGCCATAGACCTCTGACTTTGTACTCTTAGCTATAAGTATAAAGTTATGAATATTTTAAAGGAAAAAAGTTCTAAGAGTGATAGATACCATGGGTAAATTTAAGTTTAGATATGAAAAAGCATACCAGTTCAACCTCCAGTGACAACCTCCGTGGCGTAGCGGTATTTTGCCCGCTTTAAATCTAGGAGGTCATGGATTCGATCCCCACGCCGTACATAAAATCTTTGTTTAAATTCTAAGATTTATTTCCGGATAGGGATGGTTGAGGGACTATATACCTACTTCGTGCCTCAGAAAGCACTTTAATTCAGTGGTCCTGATTGTTTTAACATCGTCTATAACAATCGTATGAACTAGGAACGGACAGCAGTTTCGTTGCGTATTACAACAAAATACTGCGGTGACCAAGCCGCCTGCCAAGTGCGGACGTTGTACGGGCTGTCAATGATGATGCTACTAGAGCTAGTATGAATTTCTAGAATCTTACATATTTAAGATAGATTTGTTCTTGAGGTCAACTTCAAGAACAAATCTATATGCAACTGACTTCAAAGTCATGCCTAAAATCGCTTCTCTGTACGACACATACACCGCCATATGTTTAAATGATGAGCGGTCGTCCCCATAAATGAGGCGTTAGACACCAGTACTTGACAGGCGGGTTGGTTAACCTCACACATTAAATATGTCACAGAAAAAAAATACGAATCATAAGCTGATCAACTTTTGTGCCACTCATTTTGTTAAATTGTTTTGTTGCCAGTTTCAGTGAACGTGCATAATTATTATATTATTTACTTTATTTTTATGACACTTGAACTAACCTAACCAAACGAGACTATGCTACTGTATCTAGTAACAAAACAAAAAATACTTGAACTTCAATAGTAACTTGAACTCCACTTGTTTAGGTTTAGGTTATTTTCTTTTCAACCAGCCAAAACCTCGTTAATTTATCAACTGACGTCTAGAAATTTGATCAACTTATAATTCTTATTATTTTCCGGCTACATATACAGATTGAAGCTACACAAAATAGAAAAAAAGGGCGCTGTTCTCAATGTAAAAGAGTATTTTGATGGAATATTTTAATTTAGAAATCAGTAGACTTAAATAAGTAATATTAAAATATATTTCAAAATTGTATCGAAAGCATTACCTATTTAACGGCTCGAATAATCTAAAGCTATTTTATTCTAAAGACTAGACCACACTGTGGTGCAGAGTAGTTTCCGCGTTGTCATTGAAAATGCCAGAGTAGGTTGACACCGTGATTTTTTAAACGTTGATAATTGGCAAGACGATTTTTCATTAGTATTACTATCAATATGTAATATTAAATATTTAAAATATACATATCGCGCCACCATTTCGAAACGGTATCAACACGAAATGCAAACATAATCCAGTCCGATCGTACAATGCAGCGCAGTGCGGTCTATCTATTAGGTAGATTTTAATACCTAGGAACAACTAATGACTTAAACGGAGCCGCCGACGGGGTAGCTCCATCAACATGATCCAACGAAGGCAAAGGTTCCCCAGGGACTGGTAGAAAACTAAACCTCTGCAGCATGGTGGTAGTAAAAACGAATATATTACACTTGGCTAGCACGTCTCCCATGCACCGGTGTTTGGCTATACCGAAGGGGAAATAGTGGTCAGGCATACAAATCTTCCCATTGGAGAGGAATCTCTCAGGGTTGAAGGAGTATGGCTGCGGGTATAGGGTCTCGTCCATGAGAATGTTCGTGAAGTTGCTGACGACCATCGTGTCCTGAAAGCCAGAAATAGATTATTGGTAAGTAGCAGTAAGTGGTAAGTATACTCTGACCCAACGTTTCCCATTACCAGGCCATTATAAATACATAGAATCCCATTCTCATAATATCCGTGACAATAAAGTCAGGATAGTAAAAAAAATAGAATCTGCACCTAATAAAAATGTCTGTGGCTGTGAGCTCACGTGAACTCATAGACCCCCTTCAGTTACAGAATAGCTATGTTTTCACAATTTTGATGGTAGAACCTTGGGTAGTTATGGCAAAGGTTAGGATAGATGCGTTAAATATTACAAACAGTACCTAGTAATTTTACTTATTTTATTTAATGCAAATGCATCGTTTATAAACTAGATTAACATTTTAGGCTATAAGAAACATGCTGCCCACTGGAGCAGAGTAGCAATCTAACGCGGATGAAACCGCGGAGCACAATTAGTATGATATAAAATAACCTATTGTTGGTAGATTGTAAAGATTGTATGAGAGTCTAGCTTCCCGCGCGCAGTTACACTCGCGTAACTCCCTTCCCTTGGGAACTTCATAATTAAATAAATGGGCTATCTCTTACACTGAAAGAATTTTTTCGAACCGGATTTTTCTTGACATTAGCGCGTTCAAGCAAACAGACTCATCATCTTTTATATTATTAGCTTCAAGCGCGCGGTTTCAACCGCTTAACTACCGTTCCCATAAGAATGTTGTTATCAAATGTAGCCTTCCTTGATAAATGGGCTATCTAACACTGCAATAATTTTTCAAATCGGACCACTAGTTCTCAGGTTGGCGCTTTCAAACAAACAAACGCAATAGCTTTATATATTCGTATACAAATATAGATGTAAAGACAAACAATTAACCACACATAATTAGAACATACAGAGTTTGTATCGAAAATATATGGTCTGATATTTTAAATGGTTTACTAGTAGTTAGTTTTATTTTAAACTAGCTGACCCGACAGACGTTGTTCTGTCTTAGCTAAAACTATAAATTGAATTGGACTTTTGATATAAGGCGTGATAGCAAAGCACTAACCGTGATGTGCACTAAGAGTAGCACGCATTCTGTCAATGTTATAATATTACAATAAATAAGATTAAAAAATTACTCTATTCATGGTCGATGATATGCCAATTATGTCACGATAAGATGGTTTACCCACTTGAACCTAAGGTGTTCCCCTGAATGCCAGTAATGGAGCACCGGTAATAGCTAATCCATACACGGTACATCCGTTACCGTCCGATGCCTATGACCTAGCTGTCATGGACTCTCCCGAGGATTTTATTTTAGGGTTCATTAAATGCATCTTTTGCGGGCGCACGGAGCACCACTACCTCTCTACACATCACGGGTCAGGCTCTAAAATAAAGTGGGGCTATGCTCACCACTCCTCAAAGCCGAGGCTCCGGGGACAGCCTACGATTTCTGCGCCTTCGGTGAAATGTGTAGGAGAGACTTTTCTACTAAGCATGCTCCGGGGTCTTCTACAAACTGGACAATGGTCGATAGCAAGAGGACTGATACCATGACTCCCGCTCAACTGCCCAAACCGGACACTCCTCGACCAGTGTGCAGTGTGCTGCCGCGTGATGACTGATGAAATTGAGTTTCCGGCTCTCGAATCACTTTTTTTTTGTTGTCCTCGATGAAATGCATTAAGGCATTCCTACTGCCGCTGCAGCGTATTCGCACGCTGCCGATGGGATATGTGGGACTCGCCCTTTCCATAGCGTGGTATCCTAAACTCATACCACGAGGAGGGGGCCGTTGGCGGGGGCCGGGTACGCATGAACAATCAGACCCCTCTTGAATCACCTCCTTTTTTTTCTTTAAGCGATTCCATTATTTTGGGAATTTCCAGTTTCGATCAAGCCCAAAATGCTAGAATGTTCTGAAAGAAAAGAGGGAGAGTGATCCGGAAACTTAATGTCATCAGTCATCACAGCGACAGCACACGGTACATTGGTGCGAGGAGTTTCCGGCTTGGGCGGTGAAGCGAGAGTGATGGGATGTGTCCTCTTGCTACCGACCATTGCCCATTCAGTAGAAGTCCGCGGAGTGTTCTCAGGAGAAAGATCTCTCCTGCCCATTTCACGATTCGAGGAGTAGGGAACATAGTCCTAATTTCTTTTAGAGGCCGACCCATAATGCATAGAGTTGTAGTTGTGCTCCGTGCGCCCCCAAAAGGTGCATTGAATGGACCCAGGAGAGTCCATGACTGCTAGGTCATAGGCATCGCCACGGTACCGGATGTATAATAATATGCATTAGCTATTCCTGGTGCTCAATTTACTGGCATTTAGAGGAACATCCTGGGTTAAGTTAAGTAGGTAAACCATCTTCTAGTGATATAATAAGCATATTAGTGATGTAACGAATGCTGGATTTTTCACATTCGCGAATGCGAATGCGATTGCGAATATTTATCTTTAACATTCGCGAATGCGAATGCGAATATTTTAAAATTTCAAAAAAAGCGCGCGTAACATGTTTGACAGGTTTGACGTTTCGTGTCAACCATGTATAAATTGAACATAGCCGAGCCGATATTGGTTAATTGAATGAATTTAGTCACAGAAAGTTCATTCTAAAAGTTTTGTTTTGTTTTGTTTTGAGGTTAGTTTTATGTTATTTTTCAAATTTAACTGATATTTAAGGGACAAAGTGGCATAAAAACATGAGTAAAGCACCCATCAGCGAAGTTTGAATATACTACTAAATGAATGCAAACCTTACATAGTTGCAACTATGTAAGGTTTGCACTCATGTAGTATATTATTACTTTACTACCATTTTAAAATAAAGTTTACAATTTCTATTTAGTGAGTACTTTTTATCACACAACTTGCAATTAACATTTTCAGCATCACATATTGTAAAATAAGTCCAAACTTCGGTGATGTGTGTGATGACAAGGCTGATTAATTTTAGATTTGATAAGATCTCTGAAGTTCTTTTTTCATAAATGAGGCTTTAATTTAGAATGTAGAAGTATGATTTAATAAAAATATCTAAGTATTATCTTTTGTATTATTATTTCATATGCATGCATATACTAATTTCCTTTTTGATTATTAAAAACATTCGTTAAATATTCGCATATTTTTTGCGAATGCGAATATTGAAAAATACGCGGATATTCGCGAATGCGAATGTGAATGCGAATATCCGTTACATCACTAAAGCATATCATCGCTATAAACAGGGGAGTTCTACATACTTCATACCACCACTGTGGCCGTGGATGCCTAATGCATTTTCAACCGGGCAAAAAATGGACATTGAACGACAGCGACGAATTTCTTATAGTAGCAACAATTTTTAACGTTTTGACGAATTCAAAGCAATAACTGCAGCAGTTTTTATTTTGTTCAAAATGTGGTCACAGTTCACGTCGAACAAAAAGAATTAATAAAACAATTCATACACAAATAAGAATTATAAATTCGTAATTTCATTAACGCTATCGATTATGGATAGAGTAAGTTTTCTAGATTTCAATATCACCGCGGAAGAGTTTAAGCAATTGGAAATGACCGAAAGAAGCCAGAAGCACAACATGAACGGTGTACTAAGTATATCGTTACTCTTTTTTAAAATAAAATTCTGAACCCAGACAGATCAACTTTTGTCTAGAAATGTACTTCTTCTGATTTTAAAATACTATCGACTATGTGTCACTTTTTGGTTCCTCAATCAATCTATGACGGAACACAACTGTAACGTTTGACACTTGACTTAAAGGTCCAAGAGACCAGGTCATAAAAATACAAAAAAAAAAACTTTTGAAAATTATAATAATTTGTATGAGAAAATAAAATTATCATTTTTACTATTTCTATCTAAATTTTTCCACATTTTCTCACCGTTTAAACCTTAAACCACGGCAAACATTTCAAAACCAAAATTAGCTAAATTGGCCCAGCCGTTCTCGAGTTTTAGCGAGACTAACGAACAGCAATTGATTTTTATATATATTGATAGATATAAGACAGATAGATAAACGGCACAGCAATACAATATTAGACATTTTGAAGTTGAAGTTTGCTTTGTGGCTTTTTATTAGAAACTTTAAACCGGCAGAGAGTATTTATATTCCTTGCTTTAAACGAATGTTTCGGGTAGAAAAACTTCCCGTGGTACTACTGAAGGCAGAAAATCGCAAATGACAAGTACCATACATGCAAATGTATGGTACTTGACAATACTTACATTGCATTACTTGATTGAGCGATTCTTTTTAAAAAACGACGGGCACTTATTGCTTGATTCTTCTTTGAAACAAGCGATTCGTTCGTTCGGATTTCGGTTTCATGGCCATAGCGCGATTTCGGTTGCTAAAACCTTATAGACAGCATACTACCTACAAGGTTTTAGCAACCGAAATCCGAATATAGAATCAGCCGTTTCCTTAAATGCCCTTTATTTTTCCCCACACCAGCTTAATCACGCTTCATCTTCATCATTGCTTTGCGTTAGCGATGCTCCACTGTAGTGGAATTTTGTCTAGGCCCTCTTAGGGTTGCCACCCGTATCATATTATATAGTATCATACTATATTTCAGTCATATTATACAAAAATAATATAGTACAGAAAGTACTTTATTTTTTTGACATTTAAACATTTAGACCGTACCATCAGCGCGGCATATGAAAGCAATGAAAAATGCTAATAATTAACAAGGTGAAGGCCTAAAAAAAATGTTCGTTGAGCAACTCTGAGTCAATAAGAGCAGCCAAGAATCTTAATCGGATAATATACGTGGTTTTTTTTTTTTTAATAAATCTGTATTATTTGCTTTCCTGAATTTCCCAAAAGTACTATATATTTAGCAACTTTTTGTAAAAAGTACTATATAAAACAAAAAAAAGGTGACAATCTTCTGGATCGTTTAGTAGTACTACAAGATTTTCTTTTACCCATGGTACTACTGTTAGATACATCACCAAGCATAAACACAGTAGGGCTACCGCATTATTAGATGGCCTAAAAACTAAGTAACGTCCTCTTACGCAAGTGGGGATTTCTCAACTCGGGTATAAAATGCGTAACATGGGTAAAAAATACTTCCCGTGGTACTAATAGATCGCTTTGTAATAATACAGGATTATTTTTACCCATGGTACATCACTGGGCATGAAGCGATAAGGGCTCCAGCTTTACTAGATGGTTCTAAAACTACAAACTAAGCATCCCGCACAAGAGAGTGCTCCTTTAGAGTTATTTCTCACCTCGGGTATGAAGTAACCAGACAGGGTGGTGTCCCGAAGCGCACGGTGAGGCACTCCGAATGTCCGTCCCATGAAATGTCTGACGCATTCGTGGACTATCGCCTCATTGTATGGCATACTGAAAACATCATAAAGAAAAATATTAAAAACTAGCTTCTTGCGTAGTATACCTCCCGTTCCCGAAGGAAAGTCTAATTAAATAAAGCCTGGATAACTTAGGTTTTAATACTGATCGAATTTTTGAAATCGGATCTGTAGTTCCGAAGCCTATTCGATGCAAATAAACAATCAAATCTTTCTTCTTTAGAATAAAAAATTTTTTACAAAATTAGTTTCGTAGATTGCAATCATAAATGTACATGGCAATATGAGTTTTTTTTTCTATGTACAAACATTCGACCTCTACAGTTTTATTATATGTATATAATACTACTACCGGCTACCGAATTCTACCGAAAGTCTCGTGGCTACATAAAATGTCCATCCGGACACGGCCATACGTATGTAGCCACGAGGCTTTTTCTACTTCACCGGGCATAAAGGCGAGCAGAGCTCTAGCCTTAATAAATGGTTTAAAAACTACAAACTAAGCAACCTGGGCAAGAGGGCGCTCCCTGTGGGGCTTAGACCTCGGCTCTGGGCGGTCGCTGGCGATGAGATTGAGGGATTATGACTTTTAGTGTTTTAGAAAAGTTATGTGCAACTGTTGCTCTACTTTACAGTTCGCGGGACTTTGGGTCTACGAGGGCATCGGATGTTTCTTTGCAAACTAATGTAGGAAGGACGAGGGGGGATAAGTATTTGGAAAGTATTAGATAATTAAAGAATTTGATGATGGAAAACGCCTGATCGAATTCCCTAATTATAAGGTAAGTATAGAAAATGGAAATACAGAGGGTTAAAACAAGGAGTTGTTTCATTTCAATTCGGTCATGTTCGTCTTTATGAAATTTAAAAACATAAAAAATAAATACTTCGTCTTATCTATTTAGTTGACAACCTCCAAGCGAGCCAAATGCCACGACGCTGGTAGTGGCATTTGGCTCGCTTTAAATATCGGAGGTCGTGGGTTCGATCCCTATGCCGGAAAAGAAAACTTTGTGTAGATTTCTTTCCGGGTTAAACTGGCCTGGCTTACCCTCTTTGCCTTGGCATATATAACAATCGTATGGAACGGGCAACAGCATTTTCTTGTATGTTACAACATAATACTGCGGTCACCAATCCGCCTGCCAAACTTAGTGACTATGGCAAAACCCTCGCTAGGGTTTTGCCATAGGGAAAACCCTACGGCAACTAGGAGGAGGCCCTTGTTTAGCAATGGACGTCATTCGGGATTGTTATGTAAATAAAAAAAATAGTTAAAGGAAGAATGATATCTAGACCTCAGAAGGGTAAGGACCGATGTGCCTATACTTCAGAAGCATTTGGTCATAAGTGCCAGTTTACGATGAAGGCACATACGAGACGAATGTTTGTGACGTATAATGATACATCCAACCTTATGCTTTTGAGCTCTAGATATATTTAGTTCCAGTGCAATACACATTGAATTGAATGCAACGGGTGCAATGCTGATATATAATAAATATAAACCATCCTCTTGAATCACTCTTGAATTCTTATAAAAAAAACTGCATCAAAATCTGTAGCGTACTTTTAAAGATCTAAGCATACTTAGGGACAGACAGACAGCGGAATGCGAATTTGTTTTATACTATGTAGTGATTAGCACTATTTACCGTCAGAATACGTACCTACTGTAATCTTACATTAGATTACAGTATTAAAATACAGTGGGGCCCCTGTAATTCGTACCCTATCTAACCCGACGCCCCTTGTAATCCGACATGACTATTATTTTAAATATTTTTGGCAATCTCACCAGTGTAGATAATACATAATGAACAAGTTACAATTTGTACGGATCCCCAACTATTGTGCTTGACGCGTAAGTAGGTATTGTTTTGATTCTGATTGCTTAGTTTGAATTTGACTAGATGTGATAGCGGTGCGGATTTTTTTCTTTTGTCCGGGGGGAAATTCTTTTAAGCATTCCCACCGCCGCCGCTGCAGCGTATTCGCGCGCTGGCGGTGGGATATGTTGGACTCGCCCTCTCCATAGCGTTGTATGCTAAACTCAACCACGAGGAGAGGAACCTAATACCACTAAAACCTCCCGGACACTCCTTCGATCCGCAATCCGGCCCCCCGACGGCACCCGCGGCCAATATGGTACCGCGGGATCTCCGGGGCCACACTTACAGTGGCCCATTTGCCCAATTATAGGGAGTGTAGAGGCGTCCCTACTCCTCATAGGTCAGCCTCGAAGGCAGCGGGGCCCATGTCCCCCACTCCCCGAGACCGAGCCTAGGGCGGAAGGCGGCGGGATAGCGGTGCGGCCTAGCGTGCTTTCATTGTGTATTACTTTTACGTACCAAGTTATGTCGTCACAAGCCCAAAAGCGAAAGCACAAAACACTTACCTAAAAAAATATTATTTTTTGTAAGTTCTATAGCATTAATGACGTTAATTTTATAATAAACCTCAACCCTCTACTGTGCTGTTTAATTAACTAAATTTGACATACATAACGAAAGTATTTCAGATAACGTACTTATCTACACTAATATTATAAAGAGGAAAGATTTGTACCTATTTTTGTATGTTTGTATGTTTGTAATGAATAGGCTCAAAAAGTACTGAGCCGATTTAAAAAATTCTTTCACCAATTGAATGCTACATTTTTACAATTTGACATAGGCTACATTTCATTTTGAAAAAAATTAGGGATCCTTGGTAAAATTTCAACAATGTAAGCGAAGGTGTAGAAAAATCGGCTGGATCAATTTTCATGGTTTTTGTTTCGTTGGATTTGTCTGCGCCCTGAATAGCAGAATACATTTTAAAAACAAAAGAAAGTCGTGTTAGTTACACTATTTATAACTCAAGAACGGCTGAACCGATTTGGCTGAAAATTGGTAGGTAGGTAGCTAAGAACTGGGAGAAGGACATAGGATACTTTTGGGTAGGGGTAGGGTAGGGTAGGGTAGGGTAGGGTAGGGTAGGGTAGGGTAGGGTAGGGTAGGGTAGGGGTAGGGGTAGGGGTAGGGTAGGGGTAGGGTAGGGGTAGGGTAGGGGTAGGGTAGGGGTAGGGTAGGGGTAGGGTAGGGTAGGGGTAGGGGTAGGGTAGGGGTAGGGTAGGGGTAGGGGTAGGGTAGGGGTAGGGTATGGTAGGGGTAGGAGTAGGGTAGGGGTAGAGTAGGGGTAGGGGTAGGGTAGGGTTAGGGTAGGGGTAGGGTAGGGCAGGGGTAGGTTAGGGCAGGGGTAGGGTATAAAAGTCCACCCGTGCGAAGCCGGGGCGGGCCGCTAGTAACATATATAATCTTATCATTAGATCTGTAATTTGTCGGATTACGAGGTACTATTTTGTAAAAAAACCTTAACTACCTATAGGGGGGTCTTAGGTAGTTTGACACTGCCCTGCAAAGCGTTTGTCAGATTACCGGGGGCCCACTGTTAACCATTGCAATTGTAATCCGTAACAGTTAATGCTATTAAAAATATATGTCAAATAATATTCTGAGCACTACTATTTGTGATGAGATTAGAGTGACTAAATACATAAAATTATGTCGTTTTCCATCGCCACGGTGGAGGATAAATCTTTTTGTAAGATCTAAGATTTCATTCCGGGTTTCGTTGGTTGTGGGACTACTTTCCGTGCCTCGGAGAGGACGTAATTTAAGGCGTGATTGCGTAACAGACAGACAGACAGACAGACAGAGTTACTTTCTATATTCTGTATTTTCTATATTCTGGGATTATGAAGTATTCTAATGGTGAAAAATTATCGCAATCTGTTCAGTAGTTTTTCAGTTTAAACATACAAGTTAAACAAACATTCAAGTTTTTCCTCTTTATATATATAGATTTCTAGATATAGATTTAAACTACAAATCACCACTTTATTCTCCATCTCTAGTCATCGAAAATGTATGAATATGAACATACATAAAATATAAAAAATTATTATACTTACAAATAGATAGACGATCATAAAAACTAAAAAACTATTTAGCTAATATTATCAGAGGCACATTATTAAGCTACAATTGTTTTAGCGAGTACTTAAAAACATTAGATATAATCAATTTCCATTATTTATGGTGAAATTAAAGTTAAAAGCAGCGTGAAACATGGCACACTAGTAATTTAGGTCCGAAAAAGTGTAAGTTTGCTAAATATACATTTCACTGTATTGTTAAATAAATGCCAGTATTTAATTCCATATTATTACTACAGTAATACTGGTGTTGTGAAACAATGGATATGTATCATCCTCCTAATGACATCAATATAATAAATATATTAAGTACTGATAATTTTGAATATAAATACTAATTTACCTGGAACGATCATCTAGGCTTGGAGCGCGATCTCTCCCAACAACTCTGTCAATCTCTTCTTGAGCTCTCTTCTGCACTTCCTGATCTCTTACTAAATAGCTAAAACAGAAACTCATACTCTTGCTGGTAGTTTCTGTACCCGCCATAAACATGTCCATACACATGGCTACCAGTTGACCTTCGGAGTACGTATCAACTTCTCCTTTTTCCTTTAACACCCTGATGTAAACATCCATAAAATCTCTATCTTCCTTCAAAGGATCAAATCTCTCCTTATGGCGAGCTATTTCGTCTCTCAAAAATTTCCAAATCCTTTTATGAGTTCTTATGAAGTATTTGTATCCAGACATGGTCGGAGCAAGAATGCTGAGTACAGGAAAATGGCTGAATAGAGCACCAACCATGTCTACTGCGGCAAACAAGTCAAATAAAAGAAGTTGTAGGATCTTCATTTGAGGGTCACTAGGCTTATATCGAATACCCGCCATCATCGTCCAAAGTGTGTTTAGGATGTACGTGTTGAAAAAATTATGCATTTGTATGACTCCTGATTTATCGTCACCCAGGATCTCTAGCACGTCATCAATCATGTAAGAAGCTTCTGACCGAGCGATTTCTTCCATACCTCGTCTTCCGAAACCAAATTCCTTTAGATGTCTTATTAAAAATCTCCTTTGCTCCTTCCACAGTTCACCATCAGTTAGCAAAACTCCTCTCCGCTCTCCCCATGTTCTCGTCTGATAAAATATCCCTTTAGGTCTGCCATCTATGTCCTCATTGAAGAGCATTTCTTTATTAGCTTCCAGACTGTTAACCATCACAATTCTGTCTTTGCCTATTCTTAGCCCCAACAATAATCCATCTTTAGCATACGCTAGAGATAGTTCTTTTACAGCTTTGTAAAGATAACCAGTTTTTTCACGGAGTTTGTAGACCTCTGAGGCACAACCTAGGATGGGGATCCATTTAGGTCCTGGAGGGAATTTCTTAGGTTTGACAGTGTCCAAGTACAGGTACAAGCAGACCGCTAGCACGATCGTTAGCGCTGCCAACCACATCTGCAAAACGTTATTCGGATTAGATGAGTAAGTATTAATTGCAAAATATATTTTTATTCTAAGGAAGCGGAGCAGAAGAGAATGTAATATTTTACATACATTTATTCTTGAACTTTTAGCGGTCCTTACCTGTATGGGTTTTCCATCACATATTTAGATGGTAAATATGAAGCCTAAGTATTGTGTAATAAAAATATAGTAAAACCTTATTTATATTATAAATGCGAAAGTAACTCTGTCTGTCTGTTGGTCTGTCGCCATTTTACACCAAAATCTACTTGACCGATTTTAATTAAATTTGGTACACAGATAGTGTAGAACCTGAGAAAGGGCATATTTTTTATAGCGAAAAATAGGTTGTAGGGGGTTGAAAGTGGGGATGAAGATTGTCAACGTCAATAGTCTACGTGGACGAAGTCGCACAGCTAATCACTACATACCTCTAGTATAAAACAAAGTCGCTTTCTCTGTCCCTATATCCCTATGTCCCTTTGTATGCTTAAATCTTTAAAACTACGCAACGGATTTTGATGCGGTTTTTTTTAATAGATAGAGTGATTAAAGATGAAGTTTTATATAATAATAAAAATATAATAATAATATCTAGGGACATTGTCACACAGATCATCCTAGCCCCAAACTAAGCAAAGCTTGTACTATGGGTACCAGGCGACGATATACATACTTATATAGATAGATAAATACTTAAATACTTAGAAAATATCCATGAACTCAGAAACAAATATTCGTGCTCATCACACAAATATTTACACTTACCGGGATTCGAACCCAGGACCACCAGCTTCGTAGGCAGGAGCACTACCAACTAGGCTACGGTGACCGTCAAAAATGATGCAATGCTGATGTATATGAAAAATACATCAGCATTGCGCCCGTGTGGAGCCGGGGCGGGTCGCTAGTCTTAATGTATATTGACAGTTTACATTGTATTAGAAAAATCACGTGTACCAACTTGTGCTGTGCACCATTCGCAAAGCATGCATATCTGTGCGTAATACGGCATCAGCGCGTGTCGGCCAAATAGCGCGTAACTGTTACATCTACCCTGTCTTACATTACGGTTGCGTGTTGCGCTGTACGTATTACTCAAAGGTGCACATACAATTAGCTCATGTCTCGAAATCGAATTAATCATAGATTACCGATATTTCCCTAGTATTATTTATTGAATTATAATATTTGTTACTTTTTTAAAGACAACTCCCGCACTTGGTATATAAAATCCCTGAGTCGCGGGGAATTTACAAACACATAATTCACTGACACAAACTATGTACACCCGGACAAGTATTCGAGGCTCACACAAATAATTGTCCCGTGTAAGAATCGAACCCATAACACCAGGTCCCTACCGTAATCCCTGAGCCACCGGTGCAGTCAAATTATTATATTATTTATGAATGTTTGCAGTGGATATATTCTGCTCTCATTTCTATGTAAGAGGTTGTTGACCGGCCCGGGTTAAACTCTGGCTCTGCATCGAGATAAGTACGGGAATTATATAGGGCCCCGTGTTCTTACTCATCATTTTAAGTGCAGAAAAATAATACATAATATAATACGGGTATAAATTAGTAGAAACAAACAAATTAAAAGTATGAATGAAGTAGGTAGGTGTGTAGCTTGTTGTCCGAGTCTTTAGGTAGGTATATAGTACTATTTAGAGTCTATTTTTTTTAAATTTATTTAAGTTTTAAGATGCCACATGTTACTCAAACAGATGAAAATGCTTTTAGGAAATCAATCTTTAGAAATAGAACAATTTGTACCTACTACGGATTGGGTATTTGACCTATCTTTACTTGCAAAGTAATTCGAAGAATATCGGATATGCGATACTGGAGAGACAACACAAGGGATTCAAAAATACCCATACCCAAATGCTAAATAAAATGTGAATATTCATACAAAAATATCTTGGCATCAATAATCATGTAATAAACATTAAATTTTAATTTTATTGATGACTTTTACTTAACTATCGCGATGACTAGATGTTATCGCGATTGTTAAGTAAAAGCTGTTTATGGGAAAGTGTGAAGCCACCAAGTTTTAAAGCTTTCTAGTCAGCGCCATCTATTATTTGTAACTAGAACTAAGTGAACTTGAACCTTCATGTGACCTTCATCCTTATTCGTAACGGTTCGCGAAAAGAGATGTCGCTAGCTACCCTATTTAGTGTAAACTGGACTATAATATTATTTATTTATTTAAAACACTTAAACTATCATAACAGGTTTAGAAACCTAATGCGATATCCAAGCTACTTATGATAAAACAATAAAAGAAATAATAAACATAAAATGAACAATAAACATAAAATAAACAATAAACATAAAATTACTCTAATTGTTGCTTTCGTAACATATTAGGTATATATTATAAACTTAATTTTGCAAGTTCACTAAAGTAACACGAAAAAATGTCCAACCTATTCTGAATTTCGTTAACAGTACGAATTGCTCGCGTGAGAGGTGCTTTGGGCAGCAGGTTGGTTCTAGCAGTTGGCACAGCCAGCAGTGGCGGGCGCCGCCGCCTCCGCACGTAGCGGTCCGGAACAGAAAACCGCAAGCACTGAAGCACTCTCGGATTGTGCTCCTTGCCCCGGAGTAGTTTAATTAAATAGACGATAAGAGTGAACTGTCGTCGCACCCTCAATTCATTGTAACGACCATGCCCAGTACAAACAGGGTGGGGTACATTAGCGGGTACAATGGATAAACCGCGTACAGTCTGAAGTACAAGTGACGCGTGAACTTATTCTGTACGCGCTCCAACATGACAGAGTACTTGGCTTCATGTGGAGCCCATATGACAGCACCATACTCCAAGTGATTCCTGACTAGAGCGTCGTATAATACCCTAATAGTCGTAATATTAGTGAACCCCTGTGACTGCCTAAGTACAAAGCCGAGATTTCTGTACGCTTTCTTACATATTTTAATGATATGCTCGCGGAACGTAAGATCTAGAGTGAGATATACCCCTAGATCACGCACTTGCGTTGCTCGCTGCATGGGTACCGCCTCTGCTTTGTACTCATAGCGGACAGGGGCGCGCGCACGACTAAAGGATATTACCGAGCATCTGGACACGTTGAAGTACAGCTTATTGTCATAACTCCACTTCACCACTCTATCAATGTCATCCTGGAGTCGCTCACAGTCTGACTCATCCCTTACCTCGAGCAGCAACTTGAGGTCATATGCAAACAATAAACATGAGCCATGTCTGACGACCTCCGGCAAGCTGTTTATCATTATGATAAATTCAGGAGGCCCCAAATTGCTGCCCTGGCTTACTCCGGACCTGGTGAAGTACGGCTTCGACTCGCACCCATTGTAGTCAACGTACTGTTGGCGGTCTCTCATATAGCTGACAAAGAACTGCAGCAAGTGTGGCGTACATCCTACATCTGCCAGCTTTCTTAATAAGACATCATTGTCCACGGTGTCGAAGGCTTTTTTAAAATAAAAGTACGCCGCGTCTACCTGTACTCCAGCGTCGACTGCCGGTATAACCTGTGCCATGAAGTTAAGCAGGTTGGAGGAAGTTCTGCGTCCGGGCCAAAAGCCGTGCTGCGCGTCCGACAGTTGCGCTCGGACTTGCCCCTGTATTCAGCGTTGAATAAGCGGCTTCAAAAACTTTTGCCGGTGTCGACAACACTGCAACTGGTCTATGACCGCTGACATCTGGACCTGCCTTACCCTTAGGTACTGGAACGACACGTGTAGTCTTCCACTGATCCGGGAACGTCGATTGCTTTAAACACGTGTTATATATGTAATGGAGCGGGCTTGCTAAAACTCTAGAACAATCTCTAAAGAGAAACGCTGGTATACCGTCAGGGCCAGATTATGGTTTTGGCTTGAGGTTCGTCAGCGCATCCTGCTCATCTTTGAGACTCAAAGTCTCTATATGTACCTGTGAACTGGTAGCGCTGCTGACCTCCGCCATCGCCACCTGAACGTCTAGTTGCGGTGGTTCCTGACTGTATACCGACTCAAAAAATGCTGCGAATTCCCTAGCACACTGCTCATCAGTGAGATTTTGTCCATCTTTTATTATACTTTGCCTATTTACTCTACTTTTTTGACCTAATATATTGCCAGAATGATTTTGGATCTTTAACGAACTGATTATGAATTTTATTTTTATGTTTTCTGTGTGCAATTTCTATAGACTTTTTTATCCGGGCTCTACATTTAGCGTATTCTTCGTAATCGCAATCACGTTTTGTGTTTTTAAACAGTTTGTGAAGATTTGCTTTAATTTTAATCTCTTTAATAATTTCTCTGGTGTACCATTATAATTCAATACTTACACTTACTCTTATTTATTTAATAGATAAGTATTATTCAAAGATATTGATATTTTTTAATGATGTTTAATTTATTATTCCTTATATTGAGATGTTAACCAAGGAACCTAAAAATATAAATGTAAAATATTGTTTTAATTAACAATATTTATACATATTTATTTAGAAATGCCATAGCATAAGTACCTATCTACTAATGACTTAAATTTCTGTAACCATGAAATCCGTAAGTTATACCTTAATTTTTATTGGCGGTTACTTGGTATTATTATTTCTTTTAAGTTCTTTACTAGCCTTGATGAAAATGTGTAGTTTGTGATTTGTGGTTGAGTGTTTCTACTTCAAAACCCTTAAACGTGTAGAATACGGGGTTTTAATATCAACTTGTGGATATCTAAACACAGTTTTTTAATTCGTAATTCATCAATAACGCTTACACAGAAAATATCGACATAGCATTCACAGTTAAACACTACACTACCTATGAATACCCAAACCAAAAATAACAAAACAACTGCATGAACCTAAAAATTGCAATAAACTTTTTGCGGAATCACACCAATATTAAAAAATATGAATTTCACTTTCAAATAGTAAACCAAATCTCTTAATATAAAACGGCAATTAAAAAAAGTCGCTTTGTATGAGAGTAAAGTAGGTAGTTAAAACTTCGAACGTCTACAATTCTAAAGTTACTTTGTGTGAAGTCAATTTTAAAAGATGGCGGAGTTTGAAATCTTATAATGAAAAATAAAAACTGAAGCCCACCGAACTTTTCAACCCGCACGTCGCTTCCTGTTCATCAATTTATAGCTCTTTATAGGTATGCGCAGAATAGATTATTAAAGAAAAAATAACTTTTTGAAATTGTTCGTTTGTTTGTTTCGTTCGTTTGTTGTATGTTTTAAAAATATATAGGTATATGTGTATTTTATTGGTTTTATATTAAACTTTGTGTATGGGTCCATGCAAATGTTGAATTTAGGTTCGTTTTATGAATAAAAGTTACATAGGTATTTTGGATTGGGTCACTTTATTTCTAAGCGTGCGAAATTATGGACAGATGACATCTAAGTTCCCCTTAGAGACGAGTTATAAAGACAGGATTAATTATACTCCTGGAGATCCCGCGGTACCATATTGGCCGCGGGTGCCGTCGGGGGGCCGGATTGCTCATGCGTACCTGGCTCCCGCCAACGGCGGATCGAAGGAGTGTCCGGGAGGTTTTAGTGGTGTAGGGTCCTCTCCTCGTGGTATGAGTTCAGCATACCACGCTATGAAGAGGGCAAGTCCCACATATCCCAACGCCAGCGCGCGAATACGCTGCGCAGCGGCGGTGGGAAAGGGTCAATGCATATCCCCCGGGACAAAAAAAAAGGATTAATTATACTGTACTAGCGACCCGCCCCGACTTTGCACGAGTGCAATGCTAATAACATATAAACCTTCCTCTCGAATCTCTCTATCTATTAAAAAAAACGCATCAAAATCCGTTGTGTAGTTTTAAAGATTATAACTATGTAGTGATAGGAGACCGTAATCGAGGGGTCTAGGCATTAGTGGCTATACATAAAACGCAGTTTCGAAACCTGAGGTCTAAATTTATTAATCAAAATTATTGAAATTATTGTTTATATGTAAGCTAAAATAACATACTATATATACATCATACTTAATTATTTATTTTGCATGTTTAGTGGCAATGATATTTTTATTGAGGTCTTTTTCGTATCGCTAAATAGATAACTTCCCCTACGGTCATTAATTCGATTCGCTTGTCTAAAGTCTAGCCTTTGCATTAAGGAGTTGGATCCAGGAGCTGTTCTGCACAGAGTGGACGAAATGGGATAATGCATTTGCGAGGGCTGTAGCACAGATATTAATTTGGTTTTTTTAGTTATCTCCTTATTTTATAATACGTGTTGGACATTCAAAATAATTAATTCAAGGAACCAAAACGCAGCCAGAATGTCGTAGGTACAAATATTTTTTTTTGCTGAACCCATAGCCCTTGGATGCAGAAGCAACTAAGCGGCCGTAGCCCAATGGCTAGGATGTCGGACTTGTGATCTTGTGGTTGCCGGTTCGATCCCCACCCATTGCACTACCGACGTGAACCCACTCGTAACACAAGCATTTTAGCTCAGCACGGGGAGTTAACAAGAATTATACTAGATTGCTAAACGCTGCTAGTAATCTTTAAAAAAAAAAAACTACTTCAACCTATGAGCTGCTGTTGCGGCCAGCAATTAAAAACTGGCTTCCCGTGCACGCATCAGCGTAGTTACCATACCCGTAAGAACTTCATCATAAAAATTATATAAAGAATTTTTCAAATCGGACCAATAGTTCCCGACATTAGCGTGTACACGTAAACAATAAAATAAACCCTTCAGCTTTATAATATAAGTATAGATTAATTTATGAACTAACCTTCTAAATATAGTCCCAAATGTGAACTCAAAAGTTAATTTAACAACTAAAAACACTGATTATTAAGTACACACAATAAATTTAATACATTTCAATAGTTATCAATAATAAAAAATGCACACGAAACGCACAGCATTAACTTATCAACACCTAAACGCAGCACTGGCTAAGTTTTGCGTGGTAAGTGAAATGTGTATTAGTATTATATAAATGCATTTACCTTGTTTCCCGTTGGACGGGCAAACTTTCACTAGGCTAGATGCATAGATCCAATAAGTATAAACACACCCCACCACTCAAAGTGGATGTTTTACACCGAAAGCAGCGTTGCCGGAATGTTACAATAGTAACATTTTACGTTACTTTTGACCCTCTGACCCTTGATGTTACACGACTCAATTTTTGTGTGATGTTATTTTTTTTAAGATATGGTTGTATGATGACGTTTTTTCATATTCATTGATTGCCAGTCCATTATACTATCAACAATAGACATGAAGACTAAAAAAATATAATAAGTCCGTCAGTTATATTACAAAATATATTGGACTTGTATTTTTATTTATCAAGTCAATTAAAATTGACAAAGATACAGAGCAACAACAAACTATAAAGTTTAGTGACGTCATTACTAGGTAAAATTGTACCTAGAAGATAAGTGACGTCACACGAAATTTCAACGCTAATTTTTTGTTTGAAGAACGAAAGAAACACATGTCCAATATTAGTAGGTAATCTAACTGACTAAATAGAAGTTTTTATTCTTCATGCCTATTATATATTATACTAGCTGACCCGACAGACGTTGTACTGTCTCAGCTAAAACTCTAAATTAAATTGAACTTTTTATATAACGCGTAATAGCACTGAACTAACCGTGATGTGCTCTAAGAGTAGCACTCATTCTGTCAATGTTATGTCAAACGTCATAAGATTACAATAAAAAGATTACAAAAATTCTATCCATGATCGATGATATGCCAATTATGTCACAATAAGATGGTTTACCCACTCGAACCCAGGGTGTTTCCCTAAAGTCAGTAAATGGAGCACCGGTAATAGCTAATCCATACACGGTACATCCGGTACCGTCCAATGCCTATGACCTAGCTGTCATGGACTCTCCCGAGGCTTTTATTTTAGGTTTCATTAAATGCGTCTTTTGGGGACGCATGGAGCACCACTACGTCTCTACACATCACGGGACAGGCTCTAAAAGAAAGTTGGGCTTTATCCACTCCTCAAAGCCGAGGCTCGGGGAACAGTACGATTTCTGCGCCTTCGGTGAAATGGGTAGGAGAGATCTTTCTCCTGAACACGCTCCGGGGTCTTCTACAAAATGGACAATGGTCGGTAGCAAGAGGACTGATACCATCGCTCTCGCTCAACTGCACACTCCTCGACCAGTGTGCAGTGTGCTGCCGCGTGATGACTGATGAAATTGAGTTTCCGGCTCTCGAATCGCCCTCCTTCTTTTCTTTTAGGCGATTCCATTATTTTCGGATTTTCCAGTTTAGCTAAAACTAAATTAAATTAAACTTTTGATATAAGGCGTGATAGCACTGAACTAACCGTGATGTGCACTAAGAGTGCTTGCTGCATTCTGTCAATGTTATGTCAAACGCCATAAGATTACAATAAAAAAGATTAAAAAATGTTCTCTATCCATGATCGATGATAATAATATGCCAATGATTTTTAATAACTAATTGTAGGTAGGTGATACGAAGTTCGTCATCGATGAACTTCGTATCGCCTACCTACTATTAGTTATGAAAAAAAAACATTTCAAAATATCAATGCGATACTCTTCTAATATTTTTGTATTTTGATCGAATCTTCAAAAACTGATTCAAGCGATCTAGCCCAAAATGCTAGAATGATCTGAAAGAAAAGAGGGAGGGTGATCCGGAGACTCAATGTCATCAGTCACCACAGCACACGACACATTCTGGCTTGGATGGTGAAGCGAAAGTGATGGGATCCGTCCTCTTGCTACCGACCATTGCCCATTCAGTAGAAGTCCGCGAAGTGTTTTCAGGAGAAAGATCTCTCCTACCCATTTCACCGAACACACAGCGCACAGACAGCAGGCTGTCCCCCGGGCCTCGGCTTCGAGGAGTAGGGAACATAGGCCAAATTCCTTTTAGAGGCCGACCTATGATGATTAGAGTTATAGTTGTACTCCGTGCGCCCCCAAAAGGTGCACTGAATGGACCCTAAATTAAAGGCTCAGGAGAGACTGCTAGGTTATAGGCATCGCCACGGTAGGTACCAGATGTATATGCATTAGCTATTCCTGGTGCTCAATTTACTGGCATCTTCTAGTGATATACTAAGCATATCATCTATAAACAGGGGAGTTTTGCATACCCCGCCACTGTGGCCGTGGATGCCTAATGTTTGACAGTTATAATAATTTGTATGGGAAAATAAAATTATCATTTTTAGTATGTCCATCTCAATTTTTCCACATTTTCTCACCGTTTAAACCTTCCCTGGACCAAGGCAAACATTTCAAAACCAAAATCAGCTAAATTGGCCCAGCCGTTCTCGAGTTTTAGCGAGACTAACGAACAGCAATTGATTTTTATTATATAGATTATATATTATATTATTACCTACGTATTTCGAAATTTAATCCCAAAACTAAAATCCTGTCCTGTTAATGGGACAGGACAGGATTTTAGTTTTAGGTTAGGTTTAAATATCTTTATTATCATAAAAGACAAGTTGTAACTTACGTGATAACATAAGTTAAGTTAAGTTGTAAGTAATATCTGACGTCGCGTTTCATCTTAAGTTAACCTAAATATATTTTTTACATATGAATACAAATTAAAATTTTAGTGAACAGATAACAATCACAATATCGTAAACTTAATAATATTGTTACCTTTATTAATTAGTGATAACATGTATGTCGTTACGAATATCTACTTATTGTTACTTTTTTTGTTTATAAGTAGGTACCTACGTGTATAGTTTTTGTGTTACATAGTGCCATAACATAGTCATCATCATCATCATTAGCCCGTATAACGTCCACTGTTGAACATGGGCCTTCTCCCGACGGAGGATATTTAACATAGTCACCACGCTTGGCAGGCGGGTTGATGACCGCAGTGTTATTTTTCACCACACAAAGTAACGCTGCTGCCCGTTCCTTAATATACGATGATTACAGATGATGTTATTATATCGGGACCTACGGCTTAACGTGCTTTCCGAGGCACGGAGGGTAGTCTCTCAACCAACCAGACCCGGAAAGAAATTTTAGAATTGACACAAAGATATCCTCTCCGGCGTGGGTATTGAACCCACGACCTCCGAGGTTTAAAGCGAGCTAAATACCGCTACACTACGGAGGTTGTCATAGCATACTATCGTGTTGTTTTCCACAATAAATAAGGTTATGTTACATTTTGAGCTGACACATGATACATGTTATATTTGACTAGGGTTGCCTTCCATCCGGTTTTCCCCGGATTTGTCCTAGTTTAGATGGCGTCCGGGGTGCGTCCGGGCCGGACTTCATTTGTAGTCCGGGTTTAAAGTCTCGGGCAAAAATTTAAAGTCGTTTACATTACCAGCTGTATTTTATTACATTGACTATGCTTAAAATAACCAATTGACATGTCCGGGTGTTGGGCTCTAAATCGGGGTCGCAAGAATTCGGCGTTTACACGCGTCTTGTCCGGGTTGCCAAGAGATGGCAACCCGGACCAATTTGACTATCTACCAGTGGTACCAGTGACCGAAACGAGAACTGCGTGAACTGCGTGAACTCGACAAATAGTCGTATTTACTGCGAAAGTGTTATAAGTTGGGTGATATGTTTGTGCGACATACTAATGATTGACATCATGCTGATGCGACTGTAGATATCTACGGTTCTGCTACAAAGCCTCCTCCCGACCCTTTATTTGCAAAGAACCATCTGATGTTCCGTGTAGTTTCCGGCTTAGAATAGACCACCCCATGTCTTCCCATGGGTGTCGTAAAAGGCGACTAAGGGACATATGGCTGATGGATGGGCAGCAGCATCTATTATCTCATGGTTTTCATCTTACTGCGATCACCAATCCGTCTGCCAAGCGTGGTGATTATGGCAATATCCCTCTACGATCCTGGCTATACAAGGTCTGTTAAGAGGAGGACCATGTTCAGCGTAAGCGGGCTGTTGATGATGATGATCTGATGCCCTCGTAGACCCGCAATTCACAAGGCCCGCGAACTGTAAAGTAAAGTAGAGCGACAGTTACAAAGAACCCCCTAAAATACTAAAAGTCATAATCCCTCAATCCCACTGCCAGCAACCCCACTGAGCCAAGGTCCAAGCCCCACAGGGTGCGCCCTCTAGCGCAGGTTGCTTAGTTTGTAGTTTGGGGCTCTGCTCACCATTATGCCCGGTGAAGTAGCAAAAGCAAAAGTGGCTAATTACGTCCGTCCGAAAAAAAAAGTACGACATAGCCGTTTTTTTCTAGGCACTAGGGATATTAATCCATGTGTCGCGACTTTACAAACACACAATTCATGAACACAAAGTGAATACACAAATATCACGAACTATTCGGTTCCTACAAATATCACGAACTATTCGGTTCACACAAATATCACGAACTATTTGGTTCACACAAATAATTGTCCCGAATGATAATGGAATCCAGAACACCAGGTCTCAGAATACAATGCCGTAACCACTGAGTCACAAGTATGGTTATAAACTTATAAAATTGTCTTCTTTTGAATAAAATTCTAGAGCTCAAAAGCATACTGTCGGATGTGCCATTGCAAGTCAGAAACATTCATCGTATCCGCCTTTACCGTCAACTGGCTCTTACGATCAAATGCTTCTGAAGATAATAGTACAGTCAGCAAAAGAGATAGGTTTACACCCTGTGAAACGCATTTTCTATTTATATGTTCACGTTTATGAGAAGAGTTCACTATTATGTATATTTATAAACAGCTAGCAGCGAACTCTTCGCACAAAAAGAATTGCTGGCTGTGGTACCGACAAAAAAAATAATTACATAATGTGATACCGATGGTGTAAACCTAAGTTCAAATCATTTATTCTCATAAAAGACATAAAAAGCCACTTACATGAGAATATCTAATTACATGAGAATACTATCTCTTTTGTTGACTGTACATCCGTCCTTATGCTTCTGAGGTATTGAATTGTTCGTGAATACTAGCTATAATGGATGCAATTGCCGGTGTTTCGGAGAATGTACGGAACGTACTTCAATTCACGGTTGTTTACGTATTATATCATTTTATATATATATAAAATGATATAGCATATATGCTAACTAGCTGACCCGACAGACGTTGTATTGCATGATAATATTATTATATTAATATATTTTTTATGTTACGGCTAAAGGTAGGTGTGAACATAAACTTAAGATTAGCCGGCTAAAACTAGGTCTAGCCAACCACATACGGCTAAACTTAGATCAACCTGAATAAGTCCCTGTTCAACTCCAATGGTTTAGGGATAGGTTTTTTTTTTTAACCACCCCAACACCTTATTGTGCCGTGCATAGGTATTGTTTAATTTAATTAAAACCTAGAATATCACGACGCAAACTAACATGTTATCGAACTTTAGCTGCTTCTCGAAGATAAACCTAAGTTTAGCCGGCTAATCTTAAGTTTATGTTGACATCTACCTTTAGCCGTAACATATATATTATAACAAGCTTCCCGCGGTTTCACCCGCGTAACTCCTGTTCCCGTGGGAGCTTTATAATTAAATATAGCCTATATTACTCAGGGTGAATGTAGCTTTCCAATGGTGAAATACTTTTTGAAATCGGTACATTAGTTTTTGAGTTTATTCAAGGAAATATTTGTATTTTTGTGGGTATGTTTGTACATACCCACAAGAATACAAATATTTCCTCTTTATAATATTACTAGCGACCCGCTCCGGCTCCGCACGGGTACAATGCAGATGTATTATACATATTAACCTTCCTCTTGAATCCCTCTATCTATTAAAAAAACCGCATTAAAATCCGTTGCGTAGTTTAAAAGATTTAAGCATACATAGGGACATATGGAAACAGTGACAGAGAAAGCGACTTTGTTTTATACTATGTAGTGATAGTTAACCAGATTAACCAGGTCAGATGGTCGGGTGCTTTGTCGGAGACGTATGGTCTTGAATGTGGTGTAAGGCAGGGTGGTCTGACCTCCCCAGCGCTGTTCAGCTTGTATGTGGATCAGTTGATCGGGGAACTCAGCACAGCACAGGGGTCGGATCTTCAGTAGATGGTAAAATTATAAATAGCATATCTTACGCGGACGACATGGTGCTGCTGAGTCCCTCGATTGAGGCACTCAGACGATTGCTGGAGGTTTGTGAGAGATACGCCTGACTCACGGTCTACTGTACAATGTGAAGAAGAGTGTATTCATGGTGTTTGGGGTTACTGCATAGGGTCACAGGGCAGTGCCGCCGGTGTACCTATATGGTGTTGCTCTAAGCAGAGTGCCGTGTTTTAGATACCTTGGACACATTCTAGTTGAGGATCTTAATGATGATCGGGACATAGAACGGGAACGGAGAGCGTTGTCGGTCCGATGCAATATGTTGGCCCGTAGGTTTGCAAGATGTACGAGACCAGTCAAGATCACACTTTTCAAGGCTTATTGTCAGTCATTTTATACATGCAGCCTGTGGGTCAAGCATACGCAGAGGGCCTACAACGCTCTTCGTGTCCAGTACAACAACGCCTTCCGGGTGCTGTTGGGGCTGCCGCGATTCTGTGGCGCGTCAACCATGTTTGCTGAATCTACTACCGATAGTTTTTCGGCAATCATGAGAAAAAGAACGGCATCATTGTTGCGCAGGATTCGTGGCAGTGCCAATGGCATCCTGATGGTGATTGGGGATAGGTTGGACGGCGTTTTCCTGGAGTATTGGACCCGTATGCATACCTACGGGTCTGATACTGCAGGAAAATACATGAATTGAATAGTTTGTTTAGTTTAGGCTTTATTCTGTTTGTTTGTTTTTATGAATTAAAAGTAAGTACTAACATAGTTACGTAAGTTGTATTACTAACAAACTATGGAGCAAGTCTCTGAAATAAACGATTATTATTATTATTATTATAGTGATTAGGTACCAATTCTTTGCGTTTTTATACTCGTGATAATTTCTCAACGAAATGTCGGATTGGAATGAAACAAAAAGTATTTTATTTCTACATAAATACCCTTGATAACATAATGCTTAATTTGGATGAAGATTAATATTACGATGCATATTTAACGTAGTTTCTTTCTTCGGACGATTTAATATTTTTTATGAACATAAAAGTGGTTATTGTGACTTAACTATGATAGTTAGAAATGTGCTCTTCCGGACTTTTTTGTAGATCTTAATAATACCTACAATAATAGTAATATATATAATAAGTCAATAGTTTTTGCAGCGCACGCATAAATAGGTTTTCGATTTTAAACCTTGGGTTACAAAATCGCAATTTTCTTAGGGATGCCTAATTTTTTGAAAATAAAAATATCCTATAACCTTCCTCGATAACTGGACTATCCAACACTGAAAGAATTTTTGAAATCGGACCAGTAGTTCCTGAGATTAGCGCGTTCAAACAAACAATCAAACAAACTCTGCAGCTTTATAATCTACATCTACACTAATATTATAAAGAGGAAAGATTTGTACCTATTTTTGTATGTTTGTATGTTTGTAATGAATAGGCTCAAAAAGTAATGGGCCGATTTAAAAAATTCTTTCACCAATAGAATGCTACATTTTTCCAATTTGACATAGGCTACATTTCATTTTGAAAAAAATTAGTCTACACTAATATTATAAAGAGGAAAGATTTGTACCTATTTTTGTATGTTTGTATGTTTGTAATGAATAGGCTCAAAAAGTAATGGGCCGATTTAAAAAATTCTTTCACCAATAGAATGCTACATTTTTCCAATTTGACATAGGCTACATTTCATTTTGAAAAAAATTAGGGAGCCTTGGTAAAATTTCAACAATGTAAGCGAAGGTGTAGAAAAATGAGTCTTAAAATGTCTTTCGTCGAATGCGCTGCCGAAACTATTGGCGATAGAACAAAATAATGTACAACAATATTGAAGAACATCATAATGTCTACAAAAAACTCCGCGGTAGCATATGTCCAACTATTGTAGTTATGTCACTACAACAACTTTTTTCATTTTAAACATTAATGAAAATGCTAACCATCTATATATGTAAAACAAAGACGGGTTTGTTACAACACTTATAACTCGAGATCGGCTGGATCAATTTTCATGGTTTTTGTTTCGTTGGATTTGTCTCCGCCCTGAATAGCAGAATACATTTTAAAAACAAAAGAAAGTCGTGTTAGTTACACTATTTATAACTCAAGAACGGCTGAACCGATTTGGCTGAAAATTGGTAGGGAGGTAGCTAAGAACTGGTAGAAGGACATAGGATACTTTTGGGTAGGGGTAGGGTAGGGTAGGGTAGGGTAGGGTAGGGTAGGGTAGGGTAGGGTAAGAGTAGGGTAGGGTTGGGGTAGGGTAGGGTAGGGGTAGGGTAGGGGTAGGGTAGGGGTAGGGGTAGGGGTAGGGTAGGGGTAGGGGTAGGGTAGGGGTAGGGTAGGGGTAGGGTAGGGGTAGGGGTAGGGTAGGGGTAGGGTAGGGCAGGGGTAGGGTATAAAAGTCCACCCGTGCGAAGCCGGGGCGGGCCGCTAGTCTATATATATAAAACAAAGACGGGTTTGTTCATCATCATCATTTCAGCCGTAGGACGTCCACTGCTGGACATAGGCCTCCCTCATAGATCTCCAGTTGTTGCGGTTAGAAGCGGCCTGCATCCACCGTTATCCCGCGGCCTTAACCAGATCATCCGTCCATCTAGTAGGTGGACGTCCTACGCTACGCTTGCCGATCCGCGGTCTCCATTCGAGAACTTTTCGGCCCCAACGGCCATCTGTTCTCCGTGCTATATGGCCTGCCCATTGCCACTTCAACGAACTAATCTGTTGGGCTATGTCGGTAACCCGCGTTCTTCTACGTATCTCCTCATTTCTGATTCGATCTCGTAGAGAAACCCCGAGCATAGCCCTCTCCATAGCTCGCTGAGCGACTCTGAGCCTGTTCATAAGGCCTATAGTAAAGGACCACGTTTCGGATCCATAGGTCATCACTGGCAACACGCACTGGTTGAAGACTTTTGTCTTCAGGCACTGAGGTATATTAGAGGAAAAGACGTTGCGAAGTTTCCCGAACGCTGCCCATCCGAGTTGAATTCGGCGATTGACCTCCTTCTCGAAGTTGGACCTACCTAATTGGACTGTCTGTCCTAGGTATACATATGCGTCAACAACTTCAAGAACCGTATTCTCAACCATTATAGGGGCAGGCACAACATGGACGTTAGACATGATTTTCGTCTTGTCCATGTTCATTTTAAGACCTACCCGTTGGGAGACTCGGTTGAGGTCTTCGAGCATTGTACTGAGTTCTTCCATCGACTTTGCCATGACCACGATCTCATCAGCGAATCGAAGGTGAGTGATGTATTCGCCGTTGATGTTGATGCCTAGTCCTTTCCAATTCAGAAGTTTGAAGGTGTCTTCCAAAGTGGTCGTAAACAGTTTCGGAGAAATAACGTCTCCCTGTCTTACGCCTCTTTTTAGTGGAATCGCCTTCGTAGTCTGTTCTTGTACTCGGACCGACATTGTGGCGTTTCTATACAAACATTTCAACACTTCGATATACCGATAGTCAATACGGCTTGCTGGAGAGACTCAAGTACGGCCCATGTTTCAACCGAATCAAAGGCTTTCTCGTAGTCCACAAACGCTAAACAGAGCGGCAAGTTATACTCTTCGGTCTTCTGTATTACTTGCCGCAGCGTATGTATGTGGTCTACGGTACTATAACCTTTTCGGAATCCGGCTTGTTCGGGAGGCTGAAAGTCATCAAGCCTTCGTTCGAGACGATTCGCAATAACCCTGGAGAACAGCTTATAGACATGACTCAAAAGCGAGATGGGCCTGTAGTTCCTTAGTAAAGTGTTATCACCTTTCTTAAAGAACAACACCATCTCGCCCTTGTTCCATGCTTTAGGCGTGGTGCCTCCGAGCAAGGCGGAATTGAAGAGCTTCTGAAGGACTTTAAGTACCGGTAATCCACCCGCTTTCAGGAGCGCTGATGTGATTCCGTCCTCACCCGGCGCCTTGTTGTTCTTTAGCTGTTTCAGGGCCATGCTTATCTCGTACAGGCTGATGTCCGGGATATCCTCGGTATAGTGTCGGGTCAGTTTGGCTCTTGGGTCTGTAGCCGCACTAAGATCAGGCTTGGTGATAGAAGCGTAGAGCTGCCCGTAGAACTTTTCGACTTCCCTTAAAACTTCCGCTTTTGTCGACGCAAGACTGCCATCATTCGATTCTTCTCTTTCGGATTCTGATTCGGCCTCAGTACACGGAACAGAGTGGACGCGTGTCGATAGTTCTAATATTTTTTTGTGATAAATTTTGTGATTGGTTAATTCAGTGAAAGAAAATTCCTTGTCACACTTGCAGTGATTTTACCTGTACGCCACTCCCACAGGGCGGTCCTAGAGGGAGACACAAATAAATAAGTTATTGACTCTGAAATAAATCTCAAAAAGTGCTGGTGATTCGCCGGTCTCGAACCGAGCCGCTCAAGGAGGTGGCGACGTGAACCGGGCGCTTAACCGTTGAGTCACCGAGACAGTGACGACGGACATCGAAATAGCGGTGCAGTACGTGCGGCTGACGTCATCGCATCAGCATCGACTACGGTGCCTGATACAGCTACGGTGCTTACGCTCGCCACGAGACATCTACTACGCGACTACTTACACCAGTTCTCACTATAGTCGTACTTTCATCAAGTTACAGGTTTGTTTAATATAATACCATAATATGGCAGGAGTACAACGCACTCCCCCTAATACGCCAAAAACTCATCCAAACCTCAGTGAAAACCATACGAAATCGGAATCTGACATAAATTCCGCAGTTTTAATGAGTGAGTATGTAAACACCAATAGAAATAAGCGCGCTCGTCAAGAAAACTCACCGCAGGGTACAAATACACTCACAAAATTGGACCTGCATGAGGAATTAGCTGCCTGGAAATCAGATCAAGATGCCACAATATCTAAAACATTGGCGGAGCAAAAGGCTTTAATGGCCAAGATAATCTCATACATAGGTGATATTAAATCACCAAATACGCAAATACAAGCATCAAATATTGAAATAAAAAAAACAAATGAGGACATTGCACTGTCTATGTCATTTCTAAACCAGCAATATGAAGAAATGAAAAAAGAGCTTGAGATCCTAAGAAAACAACGTCTAGAACAACAAAAATATATAGAAAACCTAGAAAAAAAAATAGTAGATCTCCAGCACAAATCCCGTTCATCTGGAATTGAAATCCGAAATGTAGTACAAGAAACTACTGAAACAACCACGAGCCTCATAGAAACTGTACGCAAGATAGGTGAGTGCACTGGAACTAATATACCAGAATCGGAAGTTCGGGATATATATCGGCTACCGGGAAAATCTACTAAACCCAACACTCCACGTCCTATCATTGCGGAGTTTACTACGGTGCAGAAAAAACTTTCTATCCTCTCCGCTGTTCGCTCGTTTAATAAAGGAAAAGCAAAAGAACACAAACTGAACACTCAAACTATTGGCCTACCAGGGAACCATCGACCGGTATATATTTCTGAACAATTACCTGCTAGCTCTAAAAAACTGCTACACCTAGCCCGAGAGTTTGCTAAAGATAATAATTATAAATATTGCTGGGCATCAAACGGTAACATTTTCCTTCGAAGAGTAGAAGGTGAAAAACCAGTGATTGTAACTTCAGAACATTCCCTTCAAGAACTCTGTAACACAAAAATGTGACTAATAATATGTATCATCAAACATCATGTTATAATTATTTCTCTATTCAATTATTATATTTCTTTAATATGTGAAATACAATGTCTACCAGCCACTCACCCATACACATTATACCAACGATACACCTCCAAACACAATACACAACAAGTCACTTCTATCTACACACACACTCTCACTCATCAACAAACACAAAATCGGATGATATACGGTTTATATACACATGATTCACTTTTGCCTAAAATCAAAATTCTAAATGGCTAATATACAAAACATAAATAACGAACTTGATCATATTAACACCGGAAATTCCATTAATTGTAGCCCAGAGGACTGTATCAGATATATTAACCCTAATGAGAACAATATAAAAATAATTCACCTAAACATACGTAGTGTGAACAAAAACTTTGACTCATTTCAAGTACTCTTGCACTCAACAAAAATTACTTTTGACTTAATTATTTTAACAGAGTGCTGGCTCAGCAAAAATTGTAATCTCCCTATTCCCAATGGCTACAACGCACACTTGTAAATTATGTAAAAGTTTTTCTGGAATAAAGAATTATTATTTCCATTTCTCAATTTAACAAATCATTATTTAATCTTTCTTTCAACCATAGAACCAGTAAGAAATGATGTAGGTAGGTAACTTAGAAAAAATAAATATAATAAACGTGTGTGCGTTTTATTTTGTCATAAGTGTACTATGCGCAAAGCAATCCCCACTCTTGCGCCGAGCGCTCAAGAACCATGCCGGTATCTGTATTATAGGCACCTATTTTAACTAACGTAACGTAACAACCTGGATACGTATTTTTTTATGATTTTCACTCTATGTCAGTAAAAAAAAGTTAAAATAACTCTGCCTTAGACATCTATTTCTAAAATGTCTAAGGCACCAATCACACCCTATTATTTTCAAGACGGTAAAGAAGGAAACCCAGTATAAAGTCTAGTAGATCCAGAGATGGGGCAATCTCTGGATCTACTAGACCGATTTAACTACAAAATGATAAACCTTCGGCATGAAACAAAAAAAACCAATACCCAGTTTATGTTATTGCGACCCCATGGGAGTAGTATGAAATTTCGCACACTTATCTTATATCTTATCATAATCAGCTCGTATAACGTCCACAGCTGAATATAGGCCTCCTCCCGATAGAGGGTATTTACCATAGTCACCACGCTTGGCAGGCGGGTTGGTGACCGCAGTATTATGTTGTACCACACAAGGAAACACTGCTGCCCATTCCTTGATATACGATTATTATAGATGATGTCATAACAATCGATACCAACGGCTTAACGCGCTTTGCGAGACGCGGTAAACAATACGAATCGTAAGTTGATGAACTTGTGTGCCACTCATATTGTTAAATTTAGTTGCTTTCCGGGTCTGGTTGGTTGAGGGACTACCCCCTCAACCAACCAGACCCGGAAAAAAATCTTAGAATTTACACGAAGATTTCCTGTCCGGCGTGGGGATCGAACCCACGACCACCGAGATTTAAAACGAGCCAAATACCGCTGCGCTACGGAGGTTGTCGTAATAAATTAAGCAAATCACTACATAGTATAAAACAAAGTCGCTTTCTCTGTCCCTATATTCCTATGTATGCTTAAATCTTTATATCTACGGAACGGATTTTGATGCGGCTTTTTTAAATAGATATAGTGATTCAAGAGGAAGGTTTATATGTATAATAAATCAGCATTGCGCCCGTGCGGAGCCGGGGCGGGTCGCTAGTACTATAATAATTAAGCGCGTTCCCTGAAACGGGCAACTAAATTTAACAATATTATTATGAGTGGCACACAAGTTCATCAACTTACGATTCGTATTATTTTCCGGTGACATAAATAAGGATGCATTTCATCCGGTGCATTTATTACGTACACTACGTGATAAATTAGCAAACATACAAAAGTAATTAGGAAATCACTTTTCTGTTAGATAAACATAATTATGAGAACCGTTGGTTATTATGGCTTACCTACAATTACATAACTTAGTTATTATAACTGGGTGTTACATGCGTTCGTAATGACCGCATAGCAATATATTTTTTTATTCTTAAAGCTGGCAGCCTGTTTTTGTGTGGTACAACATAATGCTGCGGTCAACAATCCGCCTGCCAAGCGTGGTTACTATGGCAAATACCCTCCCCGGGAGGAGGCCCATATTGAGTAGTATACGGGCTGATGGTGATGATGATTACAACACTTGACCTAACCTAACCAAACAAGACTATAATACTGTTGTAACTAACCAAAAAAACTTCGAATTCAATAAGCCCTGTTGAACTCGATTGATTTGGGTTTAGGTTATTTATTTACCACCAGAAATTTCGATAGTTTATTAACTAAGTAGAAAGTTGATCAACTTACGATTCGTATTATTTTTCAGTGACATTTGTTTGTCTTTCGGACAGTAAATATTGTAATCAGCCCAAAACTTTTGCTACTTCACCGGGCATAAAGATGAGCAGTTCTCCAGCCTTATTAAATGGTTAATAAACTACAAACTAAGCAACCTGCGAAAAAGCGCCCCCTTTTTTTGACTAGGATCTCGGCTCACCTCGCTGACGGAAGGCACTACGACTCGCACTTTTAAATATTGTTGATAGAATTTGAAAACCGCGCGGTAACGCTAGTGTGAGAGGACCTGAGATAATCCTACGTACTCATAGTTAGTTTTTGTAACAATGACCTTCGGAAATGAGAAACTAGTTGATTCATTATGTAAGTATTATACCTGTTTTACCTATTGGTTGGTCCTCGCTTATGTCAACTGTTCTAGCGTAGCGTTGTTTGTACAAAAAGTCGAACCAATATCCGATCTAAAACAATAGTCACGGTTAAAGGCAGCTATTCACTACAAGTTATTTATTAAAGCTTTTCGTTAGTTCTAATAGGGACGACGACTAAAAACATCTTCTTGGTCTGCCAATTCCATAATCAAAAAATATTGAACACGTATTTTTTGATTTATCAAATCTAGGTAAAAAAAAATACAAAGATACAGAGCCACAAAGTTCCGTAGAGCGGGCTTTGTGACGCTCCCCTACGAAAAATTATACCTAGAAGTGACGTCCCATTAAATTTCAATACGACGTGAATAAAGAAAAAGTGTTCAATATTTATTGGGTAATCTGACAGACCGACCAAAAAAAAAATATACCAACTAGCTGACCCGACAGACGCTGTCTTGTCTTAACTAAAACTGTATATTAAATTGAACTTTTTATATAAGTGATCTCTGAACTAACTGTGATGTGCATTAAGAGCAGCTCGCAATCTGTCAATGTTATGTCAAACGCCATAAGATTACATTAAAAAGTTTCTATTGTCAAATACGCTAAGGTTATATAGACAAGGTAATATTGTGGTTAAATATTCTTAAATTTTCTAATTTTCCGCGCTATTTTCTTATTTTTTTCTTTTATAAGAACCTTATCCCGATAATAACCAACACAACAAAAAAAGAATAAGGGAAATCGGTCCAACCGTTCACCTGTGATGCCGTGACCAAGGGAAATAGGGATTCATTAATTTTTATATATACATAGTTATGTTGTAACCTATTCCATATTTTTGAATTGAAATAAAATTGATAAAAGATTGGAGAAACAATTCCTTGAGTACCTAAGACGAGTTCTACGGAATGGATTTTCATAGTTTAACCACCCATTTGTGGTGAACGGAGATATAAAGATTGTATGGAGTAATCAAAATAACGCGGACAAAATACAATGGTAGTTTGACTAATAAACTCGTACAAAAATCGAAATCCTTGAAATCGCAACATATATAATCGTTCACTTGAATCTGTTAATGAATGGCAGGTTTTATTACAACGCACAGTGGACTGGACGACCTTCTATTTTTTACCAATATAACGATTTTTCTCATTCAAACGTAAAGTATTCAATAACCATTCATTTGTTTTCTTATTAAAAAAAAACATATTTATTGTGTTGTCACATAAATATACCGAACGTTTTCGGTCACAGCGATCAATTTTTATGAAGATTGGCCGCCGATATTGCCATCTGCGTAGGCATGAATGTACTACTTACCGTGCCTCGGAAATTACGTTAAGACATTGATCCCGATAGTCATAAAATCAACCATGACAAACTTATACCGAGTACGCGTAGCAGCGTTTACTTGTGTAAGCATATGCTGTATTTAATACTGGGGTCACCAATCCACCTGCCAAGCGTGGTGACTATGGACCTTCAATGAAGGCCCATGTTCAGTAGTGAATGATACTTTACTTGCGTGGTGATTAGTGGAAACTTGTCATTTACGTTTTTAAAAGTCAACTCCAGCACTAGGAACATTGATCCCTGTGTCGCGGGGGACTTTACAAACACCCATTTCAAGGACACTAATTGACACTTTTTTTTAAATTATTTCTATATATACTTAAGAATGGTTTTAATGGATAAAAATAATTATGGCATTTATTTGAGATCTAGAAAGCAATAAAATAAATATTTTAAAATTGGCTTGACATTTAGAGATGAAAATGATGTCAGCCATGTTGATCTATATACATTATGTGTGTTCAAGATCGATGATGTCATGACTCTAACTCGAAAGTGTAAAAGTAAAGCATGTTAAAGACATAGAAAAAAGAGATAATTTTCATATTGAGATTATCCAAACAAATTCAAGTTTTATGAACATAAATTATTATATTTAGGTTCCATATGACAAATACTTTTTGAAATAAACATCATCATCAAACATTTTGTAGTTTACATTGCTCTGTATCCATAGACCACCTACCTCCTATTAGAGCAGCTTAGATAGATAACTGTAAATCTAGATCACCTGTTATTGGCTGACGCATCAATAGTCACGCCTTCGGGAGCAACAGGGAGGGCACGAGTTTTCATAATACTTCCCTAGGTGTGTCCACTTCCTTGGAAGTGGGTAAGTTTTAAGTAATTGGAGTTAGTACGCAAACTCTATGAATCGACAGAACATTTCAATATTTCTAACAAACCAAAACCAAAGAAAAATAAAATACTAGTATAAAATATATACATATTGGCTTCCGCGTGCAGTTTTGACTTTTGACCGTGTAATTCTCGTTCCCATACGAACTTCATAATTATATTAAGCCAATCCTTCCTTCCTCGATGAATTTTATCTATCACTGAAAGATATTTTTTGCACGTTCAACCAAACAAACAAACTCTTTCTTTTTCTATTAATTTTATATCTATATTAGCTTTATATGTATATAGTTTTAGATTAGATGAACTCAGACTTCATATAATATCATCATCATCAGTCCGCATAACGTCCACTGCTGAACATGGGCCTCCTCCCGGGGAGGGTATTTGCCATAGTCACCACGCTTGGCAGGCGGATTGGTGACCGCAGTATTATGTTGTACCACACAAGGAAACGCTGCTGCCCATTCCTTGATATACGATTATTATAGATGATGTTATAACAATCGGGACTAACGGCTTAACGTGCTTTCCGAGGCACGGAGGGTGGTCCCACAACCAAACAGACCCGGAAAGAAATCTTAAAATTTACACAAGGATTGCTTGTTCGGCATGGGAATTGAACCCACGACCTCTGAGATTTAAAGCAAGCCAAAAAACCGTGACTTGCACTAAGAGCAGCACGCATTCTGTCAATGTTATGTCAAACGCTATAAGATTACATTAAAAAAGTTCCATTGCCAAATAGTCAAGGTTACATTTTAAAATTTAATGGTTAAAATTTGGTGGTTAATTTTGTAATTTTCCTCACGATTCTCTTATTTTTTTCTTTCATTAGAACCTTCTCTGGGGTCGAATGGGTTCACGCGTGCTGCCGTGACCCAGGGGAAATAGGGATTCATTTTTGAATTCAAAGTTTTTTTCCGGTTCTGCTTGGATGAGATCCCGATTGTTATAACATCATCTATGATGCTGAAATTTATACCCACCAAAAACATTCTGTTAAAAACTAGCCAAGTCTCGATGGAGCTGCTTGTTTATCTCTAAAAAGTAATGAAACGTAAGGTGCGCCCCATGAAGATTGGTAACTCGTGAAAGCGCCGGCTTGGCCACAAGATAATATGGAGGTGTCAATGTCCATGAGGGCATTTTTTAGGCTTAGACCTTGGCTTTTGTGAATTGTTAGGGCATACGCCACACAGATTGGGAATTGTTCTCTGTACACGTATTCCCGGGGTATAAACACAAATTTTGACTTAATAGCCATCAAATTCGTGATTTGTGATTTGATTCGCGAATCAAATTATTAGCGAATTTTACTACCAATTGTTTAGGCTTTGTTTGGTCTTCGGGGTCCCACCTCACTTTTTGTACGATTGATTGATCTAATCTTCAAAAACTGGAAAATCCCAAAATAATGGAATCGCCTAAAAGAAAAGAAGGAGGGTGATTCGAGAGCCAGAAACTCTATTTCATCAGTCATCACGCGGCAGTATACTGCACACTGGTCGAGGAGTGTCCAGTTTGGGCAGTTGAGCGAGAGTGATGGTATCAGTTCTCTTGCTCCCGACCATTGTCCAGTATGTAGAAGACCCCGGAGCGTGTTCACGAGAAAGATCTCTCCTACCCATTTCACCGAAGGCGCAGAAATCGCAGGCTGTCCCCCGAGCCTCAGCTTTGAGGATTGGAGAACATAGCCCCACTTTCTTTTAGAGCCTGACCCGTGATGTGTAGAGACGTAGTGGTGCTCCATGCGCCCCCAAAAGATGCATTTAATGAACCCTAAAATAAAATCCTCGGGAGAGTCCATGACAGCTAGGTCATAGTCATCGGACGGTACCGGATATACCGTGTATGGATTAGCTATTACCGCTGCTCCATTTACTGGCATTTAGGAGATCACCCTGGGTTCAAGTGGGTAAACCATCTTATCGTGACATAATTGGCATATCATCGATCATGGATAGAGTAATTTTTTAAATCTTTTTATTTGTAATCTTATGGCGTTCGACATAACATTGACAGAATGCGTGCTACTCTTAGTGCACATCACGGTTAGTTCAGTGCTATCACGTTCAATTAATTTTTAGTTTTAGCTAAGACAGTACAACCGCGTCTGTCGGGTCAGCTAGTATAATATATATAAAACTAACCTATAATATAGAATAGAATTTATTGTTTGCCAAGTAGAATAGATTTAGATTAGAATTTGATTTAGAATATTCTAAAACTATTCTACTTGGCAAGGTTCCCAGAATGCTGGCAGCATTACCCCGTTGAATGGCAATGCTTACCTGCTGTGCAACGTAAAAACCAGCACTCGGAGAACGTGACGCACTGAGGAGCGATTTATAAATTAATTTGGATCCCGGTCCCCACGGCCCCAATGTTTCGACACCAAAAGGCACAAATTTAAGGGACGGTAAGAAAAAAATTAAAGTTGAAATTTTGTTTTGTCTCGAACAATGTTTAGAGGGGACGGCTGATCAGTTTGGCTAAACTTAACCTTACATAATAAAAACTTAAAACAAATTTAAAATTTAAAAAAATCAGAAGACCACTGTCGGTTCAGGCTATGGCCGATGTCAGTCGGCTCCAATCCAATCTTCGTTGGCTCAAAGTCCTTCAACCGGACCGTTCTCCCGAACCGTGTACGGTCCAAGAGAACGGTAGAGGAGGAAACTGTTCCACCCGGTAGAGGAGGAAACTGTTCCAGGTAACAGAAACAGATATGATGCAACATGCTACAAACGTGCTGAGTATAGCACATTTGCCAATAGCACCAAACGATAGACACGCCAACAAACGAGCCGCACATGGCTATTCGTAGCAGCAGATTCAGACACCTCCAGACAGCAACAGATTCAGACACCTCCAACAACAGCAACAGATCAACCAACCAACTACAGCATCTATCAGCTCGCGGTCTGCTGAGAGGACCGGCTCACGCCGTCACCTCCAGCAAACCAAAAAAACCTGACCGCGTCCCCCTAAGACAAGTCACTTCTCGACACCATTCCAATCCACGCAAAACGCACTCACACCTCAAACCTTTTATTACTATTATTTCAGGGACACTTAATACATTTTTCTCCGTCATTTCCCTACAGAACTAATAGAACAAAAAATAATTTTATATCGATTAATACGAATAAAAAAACATAAAACGGAACACAATAACAAATCTTCACTAAATCCATTTCTTCTATAGGTTCGCCAGGTTCGATCACTAGTCTTTCGAGCCATAAATACATAGCCTTTACAGTTAAATTTAATTTACACAAAAACCCTTAATTATTCAGAAAGTGGATTTAAAATAGGGAATATTAATTTAAAAGAATTTAATTTATAAAAAAACGAAATACCATAGATAAAAGAAACGGGGCGACCAGAAACACACCAATCAGAACTGTCATTCATGAGTCAATGTCAACAAATAAACGTCAAATATCGTAATTGTTTTGATTACAATCAAAGAATAAATGCGAACGTGTATATAATCAAAGATGCGAATAAAACCTAATTTAAAGTAACTACAGCTATTGTGTGAAAATTGTGTTAAAGTCAGGAAAACAAAAAGGTTATTGGAATGATCACCCCCCAAGGAGATGTTACTATATTCTTTCAGAAACGACACCCTAATACCAAGGTTGTATCGGATGCCGGTAAGAATCTTAAAACCACTAAAAAACAGTGTTACAGTTGGTCGTCCTTTTAGTTCGGTGTTTTAATACTAGATAGACTGAGAAATCGCTTTTGACTAAGATAATTATTGTTCACATACTACTAACTAATTCTCGATGAGGCCGCGCTGAAACCGGCAGTAGAATAACTCCACTGAGTTTGTTTCGCCGGGTCTTCTCAGTTGGGGCGTATTGGATCCGGTGGTAGCACTAAAGCGCGTTCGTCGAGATACTAATCGTCCGCCTAAATAATAACATACTCAAAGGAAAGAACTTAGATTTAATCATAGGTATAAAATAATAAAATAATATTGTATTTTCATACCTGACAGCTTTTAGGCTAAAGTTATTATAATAAGTAGTAAGTAGTATTTTGTTATTGTGATACCTACCTACTTACTACTAGTAAGTAGGTAGGTATTACAATAACAAAATAAACATAATTAATTTAACACAGTAAATTGATAACTTGATAAGCCAAAATATGTTTTGACTATTTACAAATATCTAAAAATTACGCAATACTCAAAATTTGAGACTCCTAGCACTTGTAGTTTTTAAGATTTCGTGATGAGTAGGTAAGTAAGTGAGTGACCTTTCGCTTTTACATATATCAAGGGGGACGGCAGTGACCCCCAAGTCGAGTAAGAAAAAAAAATAGATGAAACGGGGTGCAATATATGTTATTAGCGGTAACGCCTGGTTTCACCTGAAAAAAATAATGTACATATGAAATCACTTGATAAATTGGTACATTGTCCTTTTTCATCGTTGCTAATACTCCGCAAAATTATTTTAGTTTGTCGTAGTAGGTATCGTCGTATTTAATGAATAGCCATAAAAAACAATACTGATAAATGACTTCGAACCTGTGGTTAGTTTGTAAAATCTAGATTATCCTGTATTGCAAAGCACTAAGCTAATTTTGCCATATACATTTATCATTGCCGTCTTAGGGACTCAATACACTTATTCAGCTCAATTCAGCTTGTGTCCATAGAAAACGCCAGTTTTGTAGGGGATGCGTGCGCATGCGTTCAGCTGAACTGACGCGTACGCATCCCCTTCTTATCTTATCCGGAAATCAGACGGCTTATATAGACATATAGTTAATTTCAGCTTGTTTTGTCTTAACATAATAAACTTATAATCTATTAAATATTTTTTTCATCTGCTGCCTGCGAAGCTATGATATAATATTCGATCTTGAAAATATGGACGACAGATTGAATCCTTTATAAGCAAAGCCAATGCTCACATTGCCGGCTATCACATTCATCATTATCAGCCCCTATAACGTCCACTGCTGAACATGGGCCTCCTCCTCAAAGGGAGGGTATTAGCCATAGTCACCACGCTTAGCAGGCGGTGGGTGACCGCAGTATTATGTTGTAACACACAAGGAAACGCTGCTGCCCGGTCCCTGGTGTACGATTGTTACAGATGATGTTATAACAATCGGGACCAACGGTTTAACGTGCTTTCCGAGACACGGAGGGTAGTTTCTCAACCAACCAGACCCGGAAACAAATTTTAGATATTACACAAAGATTCCACGAACCCACAACCTTATACCGCTACGCCACGAGGGTTCTCTATCACATTAAATAGCTTATAGTCTCTTACATAGTTGCAGAAAACACCGTTAACCTTCAATTTATTAGCTTTCAACGGATAATATCAACCCAAGGCAATTAACAAAGTAATTCAATCTAGGCCTTATATAATACTGCGCCTTGATATAGTTTAACTTAGTATATTCCCTCATAATGAAATCATTAGACTGAAGAGACATCGCCCGGTTTTATACTAATATAATCAAGCAACTACCCGCGCAGTTTCAAACGCGTAGCTCCCGTTCCAATGTGAACTATATAATTGAGTATAGCCTATTTTACTCCTGAATGACGTACGATTCTAATGGTGAAAGATATATTGAATTCCGTCCACTAATGTTGAACTTATTCATACATACAAAAAAATAAATCCTTCCTCTTTACTATAGCTATAGATTTCATAGCATTAAGGACACCTTTATGAAAGCTCGTGGCTGTTGCAAAACAAACACTCAGTTAAGGCTCGAGCACACCGGATGCGTATGCGTAGAGCGAGACAACCGGTGTGCTCGAGCCTTTAATGTAAAATATTGTTGAAATTAAACAGTCACAGGGATCGCAGTAAGATGTTGAGTATCCTTGAGCTGATAGATGGTGCTGCCCATCCATCAGCTGTATACATCTTAGTCGCCTCTTACATGGGAAAGATCCATGGGAAGAGATGAGCTGGTCTATTAAGCTGGACACCTCAATAATTATTTTTAGTCATCATCCCTATTGCAATACATAGGTAATATGTAAATATACAATCACGGAGGACCCCAACACGTGTTTCGCTCCTCTACTGAGCACCCGCCAGCAACCGCCCTGAGCCGAGGTCCTAGTCCCACAGGGGACGCTCTCTTGCACAGGTTGCTTAGTTTGTAGTTTTTAAACCATTTATTGAGGCAGGAGCTCTGCTCGCCTTATGCCCGGTGAATTAGCAAAAGCCTCCGTACAAACTAAATAATGTCCATCCGAAAAACAATATCTACATAACATCACTATCACTACATAAAAATATGTAGTATAAAACAAAGTCGCTTCCATGTCTGTCCGTCCCTATGTATGCTTAGATGTTTTAAACTACGCAACAGATTTTGATGCGGTTTTGTTATGGCTTGTGTTTAAACACCGCCAAAAAAAGTGCCTATTTTATTACCAAAAAAAATCTAAACGGTTACCAAAATAGATAAATAGTCACCAAATAACGCTTCCTAAAATATTATGAAATAAATCCATTTTTTCGTTTTATTGACTGCCATAAAAATATATGGACGCCTTTAAAATACACTTTAGACTAAATATTATACTATTGTAATTTTAGTATTACATTAAAGTAGTCTGGGATCAAATAATGGATTTTGGAGAAATATTCCCGATTGTCCCCTCTAGCCATGTCCTCCGGGTGACAATTTGTGCCGACTGTTCCCTTTGAAAACTGACTAAAGGGGACAAACGGGAAGTATTTTTCTCAGTTGTCACCGGGGGGGGGGGGGGGTGACATTTGCTACGATTGTTTCTTTTTCAGGAAAAAAATGTAATCACCGTACATTTCATTTCTTATGTTACATAGAATCAAATAAAAAAATAACACAATGTCAACACGCTTACAATATAGGAAAAATATTAACTATTAAGTAAGTGAATATAAATGTCAAAGAAATTATATAGAATCAAATAAAAAATCATCAACATTATGTTTCCGTTAATAGGTACAATCACAGAACTTTAATTAATACTAAGCGTATAATCACAGATAATCACTAAGGGTAAAGTTACACGTGCTAATTTAGTAGCATGTTTGTTTGTAAACTTGCTCTTTGATTTTGTGCCTTGCGCCGCAGGTAGCATAGCACGAAATCGAACTCATTCATCCATCACTCTCTAAGCACTCTTGAAATAAGCAAGTCCAAATGAGATTGACGGACTATTTTGTTATTTTGTGTCATGATATCTGCGGCGCTAGGCACAAAATTAATAAGCAATATTTCAAATAAGCTTGCGACTAATAAGCACGTGTAACTTTACCTTCACCCTTCCATCACCGGATGACTAGGCGCGGAGAGCGGTTTCACCCTTTTGTTGTTGACATTCCTTCAATACGCACGAAGCGATTTGCTTTTTCTTACATAATGCGGACGGCTAAGGAGTGGAATTCTCTGCCGGGGCAGTTTTTCCGGAACGCTATAATCTGGACATCTTTAAGGCTAAAGTGAACCTAGACTCTTTCTAGGCAAGAGTGTATCATCTTAGGCCTTATCTTCGCCTTCTATCAAGCGTAAACTTACGTAATAGTTAATATTTTTCCTATTTTTCCTGTTGTAAGAGTGTTGACATTGTGTTATTTTTTTATTTGATTCTTTGTAACATAAGAAATAAAAAAAAGCTGTAATGTAATGAAATGTGTACAATCGTAGCACATGTCACCCCCCCCCCCCCCCGGTGACAACTGAGAAAAATACTTCCCGTTTGGCCCCTTTAGTCAGTTTTCAAAGGGAACAGTCGTCACAAATTGTCACCCTGGTGACAACTGGGAAGAAAATTCCCATATGTCACCCCGGAGGACATGGCTAGAGGGGACAATCGGGAATAATTCATTTTGGATGACGTCTAACTATTTTGGAGTAAGATTTTTGGTAGTAATATTAATCTTTGAGTTGGATAGGATTTGGTGACCATTTGGTTGATCCATTTTAGAAACCGAAAAATAATATTTGTGCAAGGTTTGCGATTTTTCTGATGTTATTTCATTTATTTTGGATCATAATATTATATACTTTAGGGCCCTTTTAATAAAGTCAATTGATTTTTTTTTGAGATTTTTATTTTATTTGGTGCCTAGGTTTAGAGTCTTAAAAATATTTTTGGTGACCGTATAAATTATACCCTTTTGTTTTAATAGATAGAGTGGTTCAAGAGGAAGGTTTATATGTATGAAACTACATGTCCGATTTGAACATTTTTCAGTCAGACATAGTCCATTTAACAAAGCGGGCTATAGGTAATATTTTATTAGGAAGTTCCCACGGGACTGAGAGCTACGAAGGTGGAACCGCGAGCGGGACGCTAGTAGTTAATAAAATAGCAAAACGATAGTGCCTACAAACAAAATTACGACACAGTATTATGTTTACTACATTTTAATGTCCACCGAATCCATCGATCGGTTTGTTCCCCGTAATTAAATGAATTAACAAGGTAATGGAATCGACTACAGCTTCCATCGTTAATGTTTACAACAAAGGAAATGAGCGGATCCGATATCCGTCTGTCGCTTGTCTGTCGTAATAAGAGTATTTTTTAAACTTTAAAGGGATTCAATTGGAATAGAGTGAAGTTAAGTGAAGTGGAGGGAAGTGTATCAGGTTGTAGCTATGTAATCATGATGCTTTATTGACAAGGTGTATAGGATAACTAAGTTGCTTAGCAATGTAAGGCTGGCCTTAAATCTTGAGATCGTGGTTTCGGGGGACGTTAAAGTGTAATAAACATTCTGTGTCAACTCTGTTTAAGCTCTATAATTTTGTATACTGTAAAGATACACTTCTTGTCCGATCATCTTAAGTGTTCAAATCATAGAATCATATAAAACCTTAAAAAGATTGTCAACTCGCCATCGGCATGTCTATGGTTTTTATATTCTCGTCAGTTATTTTTTTTTTCTTCTACATTATCAACAAAAACTCTGTCAATATTAGCTGCTTGCAATACACAAATTAATAAAAATTGTTGCAATATTTATTGAATTACTCATATGATAATTCCCAACAATAAGACTGTTCTTATGGTGATCGGACAAGAACTGTAATTTAAAAAATATCTTTTACGATTATTGCGTAATAATATGAATATGACTTCAATAACAATGTCTTAATTACTGTAAGGTTATTGTAATATTAAACTAAATTTACTTAATTAATTGACATACTTAAAATACGTTTGGTTTTTGCATAGCAAACCCTAATAATTAGCGTCCTGGTCTGGTCGGTTGAAGGACTGTCCTAAACCATGGTCAGATGGTCAACTTTTTTAAAGATAAGTCGCATAGCGAAATCAAACGTAATTATAATAATATAAGGAACACAGTCAAACAATTCTAGTGTTATTATTTATTACCTACATCCTGCGGTTTTACCGCTTCGGACTAGGTACTATTTTGCGCCAGTGGTTCGTAGCGTGATGTTTTAATAGCCTTGTACATAAGTATCACATATGAATGTTAAATTCATTAACGATTTCTGCGCAAAATATCGGCAAAATCTCAATACTTGTTGCGAGTATAACAAACATTCATCCATCAAACGAACTTTTGCGTTAATAACATCAGTAGGATAATACTTACCTAAAGTATTACAATTGACTTTGCAGAGAAAATAAATTAGATTTTAAATTATTGCGAGAGCAAGCGCCTAATGTATTGTCATTATTAGGCTTTACTAACACTAGGCTTAGAACATTGTTACTAACAATATATGGAAGTAATTCTGAAATAAATTTTAATACTATTATGTTGGTACATTTTACTGCCACGGACCCATAGGGACCCGATCATCATGAAAGGCATTTATGGGGCCGAAACCAACGTTGAAGAGGCCTTTGGTACGGTATATCCATTGATATACCATCATACGGGTGGGATGTTAAATGTACTGGAATACTGGGGCTATGGAGTGATCATAATGGCTGACGGTGACTCGCTGTCTGACATTTTTTTATTTATACTTTTATAGTATCTCGGCTAGTGCTGGTATCTAAGAGCAACACGGACCAAAGTCTAGTGCTACTCCGACATATGTTGGTCTCTTCCGTGTACTGTAGTAATTTACGTACAATCCTACATAAAATCACAGCCTGCTGTATACCATGATAAGTATATGATGGTAAACCTAATAACTGTAAAGCTTGCAGAAGTTGTTGAAGGTATTTTGGAACTACACCGGTTGTTGATATAACAATAGGAACTATCGATACATTATTAAGTTTCCACATACCTGTTCCGTGCCGAAATGGCTTTGAGATTTAAGTATTTTGATAATTTTTCCGATATAGTGTTTTGTAGGTTGTATATATATACGTGTTTGGTTTAGCAATATCAATAACCTGGGCGGTTCTTTTATCTACAAGGGTAATATCTGATCTATTGTAATGTGTAGTTTTATCTATACGAAATTAAGAATTGCACGGTCGAATATAACTTATGAATAAAATTTTCTACAACTGTTTGTGGATTTTATTTCTAGTATATGTAGTAAGAAACTGGAGGTGCTGTTATGAGATTGAATTTCTGATGAATTATGCTAGCTACTTGGTTCGTCTGAGCTATAGATTTGCACGCACCAGTGATATGCTGAATGGTTTCGGAAGAACTATTACACCGACTGCAGATATCAGTTTGTGGAGATGTTTTCATAATGAACTTTTGGTAATTACGGGTTTCAATAACCTGATCCTGTATCGCGATTATGAAACCTTCTGTCTCGGGGAAGAGTTCAGCTCGGCCTAACCAAGTGTTCGACGCATCTTTGTCGACATTAGGTTGACATATGTCGTGGCAATGTCTTCCGTGAAGAGACCTACGAAGCCATTCTTCAAATTTAGATTGGTTAGTGGTCACCTTTTCATTATTCTGAGTTTGAGGATCTCTTAAATTAAATGGAGTAAATTTATTATCTATTTTAACTATTGATGTGTGAAGACTAGATTCTGTTTTTTGAGAAAAAGTATTTTCTTAAAGTATATTATATTTACCATATATATTCATATAAATCTATGAGACTTCTACCACCATCTTTTATTGGCAATGTTAATCGCTGTTAACATGATCTTGGGTGATGCTTGCGGAATTTAGTCATTGATGTATTGATAATGCGTTGTTAATATTTAAAGTCTAATTTTATCCAATGTATAATGCCGAAGTATGTTAATATGGGTATAGCATAGGTGCTTTAATAGTGTTACGTGAATATAGTTTACGCTGTGTTTAAAGAACTGTTTTAAGTCGATGTTGGAACTGCTGCTTAAATTTTTGCTTAATTTCTTTATGCGGTATTTGCAATAATTGAGTATAGCCTAAATATTTATAGGTAAGTTTCATGTTAACTTACAGATTCTAAACATTCTCCTGTCTCTAAACAGTATTAGTGTTGATAATTATGTCCTGCTTTCATAGAGTTAATTTTACATTTATCAATTCCAAATTCCATTTTCACGTATTTTGTGTATTGTTCGGTCAAATGGGCTAGATAATTCAATTGGATTTCACTATCAGCGTATAATTTAATATCGTCCACATCGGTTGGTCTGTGGGTGTATATTAAAGGGATATCCTAATGTACTTTTATTTAAAATATTTGTTATCGGATTTAAAGTAAGGCAAAACAAGAGAAGACTAAGATCGTTGCCTTGAAAGATGCCTCTTTTTATTTGAATAGAATTAGTCTCAATAGTATCTACCTGTTTGTTAATTATAAGATGTGTTGTCCATTTGGACATTGCTGTTTTTAGGAACATTACAAGTTTTGGGTGAATTCTATATATATTATCTCTAAGATTTTTAATAACCATGAATGAGGAACAGAATCATAAGCTTTCTTATAGTCAACGTACATAGTAAAAAGTTCTAATTTTGTATTAACTAGTTTCAGAATAACCGAATCCGATCAGAGAAACCGTAAGTTGTTCCTTGCAGCCCCGACAAAACTTTCGACAGCCTTTTTGTGGTTCTGCTAATATATTATTGCTTTCAATGTGGTGGTACATTATTCAGAAATACAGGATGTAATTATTTTATATAGCGTCTGACTATTATTATTATTTGACTCTTCATGGACTGAATGTATTCTGTACTGATTCGTAATTTCTTTAACATGTCTCACTAAAGTTCTACTAATATTGCCGTTAATGTATTGTGTTAATCTGCCTATTTTAACACGAAGGTCTTGTATTCTCTGTTCGAGCCGTCTTTGCTACTTTAATTTATTTTCAATATAGGATTGGCGACGGGCGACTGTACTTTCTAACAATAGTGAACTACCATTGATTTTACTATCTCTACGTAACACTCGACTATTAGGTATCGATTCTTCTGTCAAGTTAAATCGATCGAATCGATTTGGCTTAAAAGTCATCATTTACGGGGAAAGCGTTGTCAGTACTTCGAGGAACAAACAGAACGTTATCACTACGGTTGTTTACATCATCTAAAATTTCCTCAGAATTTCCAAGATCTTCAGCAACTTCTTGGCTTATGCTATAGAGTCTGTCATCATTAATATATTTATTCGTAACTATTAGCCTTCTCTGGTCAGCTACTCGTTGTTCGCTTATGTGAGATAGTGATGGGAATTTAGTAATGAAAACTTGGTGTAATTGTTGCCTATATGCAGTGTTATTGATGTAACAATTATGAAAGCTTATTGATGTAACAATAAGCTTTCATTATTGCCTCAATGTGCTCTGTTGTCCATCTCATTCGTGATTGTTTAGTATTATGTATATCTGTGATTGAGGAATGCCGTTGTGTGAATTCGGGTGATTAATTGTGTGGATGTGGCATATTTGGTGCATTTTACGATTGATGACTCTCACTTCAACTTGTGATAGTTTCTCTTTAACTTCAGCATTGTTATTATAAATCAAATTTAAATACCTATCTTTGCGCTGATATGTTAATCCGTCTTCCCATGGGTGATTTAAGAGGCGACTATGGGACATACACCTGATGGGCAGCAGCATCTATCAGCTCAAAGATACCCATCATACTGCGATCACCAATCCACCTGCCAAGCGTGGTGATTAAAGAATATCCCTCAACGACCCTGGCTTGCCAAGGTCCGTTAAGAGAAGGCGCATGTTCAGCAATAACAATGTAGGCGACAAATTTTGTACCTTATAATATTATTTTATTTATTTCTTTATACCAAGATTTTAAACTCTGGTCTGGTGAACTGTTGACTTACTAAGCTGCTGACATTCTGAAAGTGTGGAGATTCTGAAGCGTTAGTCTTACGGTGTTGATGTTTTAACTGCTGATATTATGGCTGTTGATCTTAAGTATCAAACCCCCTTTCATGACACATTTGGGAATTTTAGTTAACAACTTAGTATCGGGCAAACCGTAACTTTATTTACCAATCGTATGAGTCATACGGAATGACTTAAAACCAATAAATTCCCACATATCGCAAAATGAAACAATAAAAACCACAAATAAAAAATATGAACTCCATTTTTGTATTGTAAAGGATTCCATTTCTTTTAATTTGTAGCCCTTTTATTTTTGAGCAGCCATATGATGCCTTTGTTTTTAGTACTCTACAATTTTCTACTTCCTTGGCCCACCCTAGTCCGGATATTGTTTAGTTCAATGACCAACCCCAGATATAATCGTGTCTTCATCATTTCAACGCCGGTGTACATCAGGTGGACGGGTGTACCTCAAAAAATAGTGATTCTATAGACGTGAAAGCAATTTTCTAGCAATGTGACGAATGTGCGTAAAATTTCAAGCAATGTGCTCTTATAAAACGAGAGTTATTTCAAAAAGTTAGTGAACCGCCAGCCTGATATCAGAATGACGGGTGTACTTTTAATCTGAACTAAATACTTACTATCTATGTATGAAAACATTAGCGTAGCAATGTGCCGGCAATGTGCTCGAACGTATTAAAAGCATAATCAGATGGGACAAAAAGTTTCCAAGTTATTTCGAAACTGAAAATTAAAAATTTAAGCGCCTGCTTGTTTTATACTGGCTATCACGACGAAATGTATAGAGTAACATTTACATCACAGGGGCTTCCTGCAAATGACACAACTATTACTATTTCCATTTCATTATTTTCTCGATGACAGTTCTAATTTGATAGTTGTAGTGTTGTGGCCATATAAGTAATGATATCGATCGCATATATATTTTTTACTAGCTTCCGCCCGCGACTTCGTACGCGGATCCTGTTGCTCATGGCAGCGACAACGGGGTCGTCAAAATCGAAGATCTGAAACGTCTGATGTCAAAGTCGATCAGAATTCAAACGTTCGTTGTGCTCTTCTTCTGCCTCTTCATGCCATACTCCAGCAATTCTTTCTCTTTCACTTTTTAACGGATTATGAATATTTTGTTTTGTGCGTTTTCGGGACAATGTATGTTAATCTCGATCAGCAATTAGTCGCCTGAAGACTAAAGACCTGTTAGTAGATGTGCGAATACGCTGAGAACTCAAGCGTGATTCTGTATCGGAAAACGTTTCCGATTCGCGAGACAATGCATGTCTAGAGACCTAGAAGCAGATGCGTAGATACGCTGAGAAGTTAATCGCAATTCTCTATCCGTGAACGTCTCCGACTCTCGAAACAATGTGTGACGTAACGATCAGCGGTCAGTTGCGCATCATGTTCCGCACTTGTCTCTAGAGACCTAGAAGCAGATGCGTAGATACGCTGTGAACTCAAGCGCAATTATCTATCAGTGAACGTCTCCTACTCGCGAGACAATGCGTGACGTTCACGATCAGTAGTCGCTCGCGGATAATATTCTTCACTGGTCTCTAGAGACCTGGATGTAGATGCGTAAATACGCTGAGAACGCAGACGTGCTTCGCGATCCGAAGAGGTTTCCACGGAGCGAGTTGCGGCCTGATGTTCTCGAACAGCATCAAGTCTCTCCTGACGCTCTTCGGTACATTCTTGGGATCTTATGATTCTCAAGGCATATTAAATTTATTCGAAAAAATAAATGGGAGTTTTGGCCAGTATAGTCAAATTTTCATTGATTCATCGAATTTTCGTCGAAAATTTGTCCTAAACTGTCACTGGCACCCACTGGAGTACGGCATGAAGAGACAGAAGAAGAGCACAACGAACATTTGAATTCTGATCGACTTCGACATCAGACTCTAGTTTCAGATCTTCGATTTTGACGACCCCGTTGTCGCTGCCAAGAGCAACAGGATCCGCGTACGAAGTCGCGGGCGGGAGCTAGTAAAAAATATATATGCGATCGATATAATTACTTATATGGTAACAACACTACGACTATCAAATTAGAGCTGTCATCGAGAAAATAATGAAATGGAAATAGTATAGTTGTGTCATTTGCAGGAAGCCCCTGTGATGTAAATGTTCCTCTATACATTTCGTTGTAATAGCCAGTATAAAACAAGCAGGCGCTTAAATTTTTAAATGCCAGTTTCGAAATAACTTGGAAACCTTTTGTCCCATCTGATTATGCTTTTAATACGTTCGAGCACAATGCCGGCACATTGCTACGCTAATGTTTTCATACATAGATAGCAAGTATTTAGTTCAGATTAAAAGTACACCTGTCATTCTGATATCAGGCTGGCGGCTCACTAACTTTTTGAAATAACTCTAGTTTTATAAGAGCATATTGCTTGAAATTTTACGCACATTCGTCACATTGCTAGAACATTGCTTTCACGTCTATAGAATCACTATTTTTTGAGGTACACCCGTCCACCTGATGTACACCAACGCCGCAGTGCAAAAATGAGCTCGGTCTGTAGGAAGCCGCAATATCCGGCCTTTGTTAGGGTTCCGTATTAAACGAGACAAACGGTCAAATTTGCCGTTAAAGTTTGTCACTTTTTGGTTTGGAGCTTTGTATACTTGATTTAACCGGATCACTATTAGAATAAATATTTTTATTTTTATTAATATGTGAAGCTAAATCTTTACACCCCTATTTACGAAAACTACGCGGATGGATGAGAATGAAATTGCGCACACTTATCTATACTAATATATAAGGCTGATTAGTTTGTTTATTTGCATGAATGTTTATTTGAATCCGATTTGAAAAATCTTTCAGTGTTAGATAAACCACTTATCGATTTTATTATGTAGTTCTTACGGGAACGAGGCGCAGGAGTGCAGAATGCTATTGTTTATTTATTGAGGTCGAATTTCGAGTACTAGGCTACCAATAGGTATATAAAACCGACTAAATACCTATATACTCATTTATAAATATCGTTCTCTGACCAATTGCGGCCACGCGATACTTTATTATTTGCCATCATTGCAGGATTTGAAAGTGTGTTCGGAAGACAGATGCAATGAAGAAAGATGACTTTCTGATAGTACCATGCTGGTAGTTACATTTTTCTCGAGGGAAGATGTCTAACACAAGTATTACTCGATCTGGGAAACGAACCAATGTAGCAAATAGTAAGCAATGTAGTCCTTAGACATATGATCCCCCGTTAATGTTCTCTTAATTCTGTTTTTATAATTGTTGTTATAGTGACAGAAATACATCATTTGTGAAAATTTCAACTGTCTTTCTATCACGGTTCATGAGATACAGTCTGATGAAAGACAGACGGGCAGCGGAGTCTTAGGGGCCCGTTTTTACCCTTAGACTCGAACCTTATTTTTACTATAGTACGTACGTATTTTTTTATGATATAACGTTTTTTAAAATTCAAATGTTTATACACATGATACCGCCCCATCAATCAATCTTCACCGTTTGGGTTCTGTAGAACCCAACGCTCCTAATGGACGGCCCATTTCATCTTCAATATTTAGTTTGTAATATCTATTTTTGCTTTTACTTCTCATTAACTACAAGTAAAAATGTCACAAATAAAAGCAATTCGATTCGAAGGACATAGTTTGAAGCGACGACGACACAGCGTCAAATAGCATTTTAGTATATTTTATTTTTTTATCGCCTTAACCTTTCAATTTGTTTTAATGTTGTTTGTTTTGGAATACATAGATATTTACTGTTTCATGTACCTTAAGAGAGAAAACTTAATGAGCATTTTTATTTTAAAACATATACAATTGTGCAAAGAGGGTTTCATAATACTTCAATTTCTGTTATAGATGTTAAGACACTTTTGTGAGGATGGTTATACGTTTAAGGCTCGAGCACACCAAATGCGTATGCGTGACTACGACGTAATCACGCCGTAGACACGCGCGTAGTTACGGCGTAACCCGATGTCACACCGGGCTACGCATACGCTTACGCATCCGAGCCGAGTACGCAACGCACATGGCCTATTGCGTACCCGGCTGCGGCAGCCATATTTTATTCTGTTTTCGAAGGTTGTGTTGTGCACGATGTCTGAAATGACGAGGAAGAAGCAATATTAATACTATTGTGCCAGAATAATCCTGCGGAATATATACATTTATACGATGCATTTTTGTAGAATTTACTTTTTGGATTGTAGATACATTCATAAATACGCACAATTTAAATAAGTTTTTCTTTCTTATCTCTATTCATTACAAAAACAATACAAAACATCACTACGTGCCAGTATATCTGTAAAAATATACAACTGACTGCAAGTTACGTGCGTAGGGCTACGCACAGCAAAGGTACGTGCGTGTACAAAATTGTTCGGTGTGACGTCTAATAAGGCGCGCCATTGAATACAACGTCATCATGCAACGTTGCCGTTCTGCTCTACGTCAGGTACGGCGTTAGTCACGCAGTCAGTTTGTGCCTTGGGAGCTGCATTGCGTAGGGCTACGCATTACGTCTACGCGCACGTCTACGTTACGCAAGCGGTGTGACCTGTCTCATACGGTTCCATACATTACAACTCAGTGGTACGTGCACGTCTACGCTTACGTCTACGCATACGCATCCGGTGTGCTCAAGGCATTATAGTCTTTTGATATTTAAACTCAAAGTGGCCGTAGCCCAATGGCTAAGGCGTAGGACTTGCGATAATGTTTTTTTGATAACATTTTAGCTTAGCACGAGGAGTTAACAAGAATACTAGTAGTGTACAAAAATTGTACTAGTAATCTTTATAAAAAAAGGGAATTTGGGTGAAATTTGATTCATAAATCTATACAAATATCATTAAGATGAAAGGTGTATTTGAAGAAAATGATAGACATAGCCATCTATTGGCATAATATAGTAAACAAGTGTGTTCGCAAATACATGCACTCTATACTGCCCTGCTAATTGTACTTGCAGTAATCGTCATTTTTGGGATTTTCCCTTTTTTTCGCAAATGACATTTCAATAACCTGATCTATAAATAAAGATTGTTTTCTTCTTATTTTTTAGGTTCACTTTAAAAGTCATGTAACTTCTTGTTTAAAATGTGTTTACCGCGTTTATCTCGTGATCGCTATTTTGCAAGTACTGCGATTGCATTAAGGAGGGCAGTGTAGTTATTCGCTTACTCTCATAATCCTGTGGGACGGTCTACCGACACGGCCGGTGAGACATCAGGATTAAGACCGACAGCTTAATGTGCTTTTTGAGGCTCTGGTAAAATACCATCAACAACTTAGATATTCCTAAATAGAAATTGCACAATTTGCAGTAACAAAATTTTTGGATTGAAAAAATAAAATTATGTTTGTTTTTTCCCTCGATAAAAGGCGTCCCGAACTACTAGGTGTCTTGAACGCACCTCCTCCGCCAAAGTAAAAGAGGCCGCCTTTTACTTAGGCGGAGATTTACTTATTACAGTAATACCCTGCTTTACGCGAAGGATGCTTTCCAGGGAATATAGTGTAAAGCGAATTTTGCGTATATCGGGATCCTGTAATAAAGTAGGTGTCATATTTAGAATCAAACCGCTTTTATTAGAAAATTGTATACATTCAACACAAGAAATGACAATCAAACCGCTTGTTAAAAGAGATTTTAACATTTTACAATGCAAAAAAATACATAATAAAATGCTATTTTTGATATTTTTAATTCTGTTTTCTGAGTGGCTTTTTGCTTCCGAGCCATTAAATTGCGCAGGTAAATAACCAATCAGATATTAATACAGTGACAAATAGGCAATAGCGTATTCGCGTAAAGCGGGGCAAATTAACGCGAAAATTTAAAAACCGCGTTATGGGTAGCGAATCCGCATTATACGGGGTAGCGTAAAGCGGCGTATTACTGTACTTAGATTTAACTTTTTATACCTTTCGCTTTTATTATGTTATGAAGGAGCACCTACCTACTTTTTCAGAAATTTGCGCGGACGGTGGAATAAGTCTTTTTTCACATAGTATTAGTTTATATGGAGAAGGAGTGCAGAATGCTAATATTTTTTTAATTTTGGAAGAATTTCGACCACCACGCGGCCCCTAGTTAACGTTATAACTATATTTGATAAGATCTACCGTTAAAAGGATGGCATGTATTTTCGAAGCGCCCTATATATTACGAAAGTGGTGCTACATGAAACAAAGGAACATAATTCGTTCTGCAGATTACGGAATAGTCACCACAATAACACTAGACACAAAGCCCATATTCGTGTTATCTACATAAGCTAAAAAAAACCGGTCAAGTGCGAGTCGGACTCGCGCACGAAGGGTTCCGTACCGTAACGAGCAAAAAAGGGCAAAATAATAAAGTTTGTTGTATGGGAACGTTATAGCGGCAATGGAAATACATCATCTGTGAAAATTTCACCTGTCTAACTATCGCGGCATATAGATATGTCGTCATTAACATTTTAATTTTATTCGTTTGAAAAATAAAATAAATGAAATGTATTTATATGGGGATGACCACTGAAAAAATATGTTTAGTAGGTAGGCTTACTAAAAGATATTGGCCACGTAGGTAGTTTATTTTCGTGCCGTAAATAAATTAAATAGAATTTGACCGTTGAAATTCCACATTGCACTGGTACGTCCACAGACCTTGGCTAGCCAGCCAGCAGGTCATTAAGTTATTATCCCTCAATGCCCCGACAACGACCGCCCTGAGCGAGGTCCAAGTCCCACAGGGGACGCATTCTTGCGCGGGTTGCTTAGTTTGTAGTTTTTAAACCATTTATATACGCTGGACCCCTGCACGACCTTTGCCCGGTGAAGTAGAAAAAGCCTTCTGACTAGCTACATAATGGCCGTCCGAAAAAAAAAGCAGCCCGTAGGCTGGTGCAGAAACAGTCTTTTTTTTAAATGATCAAATTTACAATCATAAAGTACCTCCTTGAACAGATTGTCACCGTGCCATATCGGCACGTCTATGGTATTTATATTCTCTTTGAGGGTTTCAGCGAGAAATATGATCGTCGTATGTTATTTTTTGCTTAATATCTACAAAAACTCTGTAACTATTAGCTGTTTGAAATTCACAAATAAATAACAATTGTCGCAAGATTTATAAAAATAATCATCGAATAACACATGCACATACGTACATACTTACATAATAATATCAACAGTGATACTGAAAAACCTACGTTCTGCCCATTTGAGTATGTTTCGCCGGACCGTCTCATGTGGGTCGTGTTAAAACCGGCAGTAGAATAACCCACTGAGTTTGTTTCGCCGGATCTTCTCAGTTGGGGCGTATTGGATCCGGTGGTAGCATTAAAGCGCGTCTGTCGTTATATACTCATGGTCCACCTAAATAATGACAATTGTTCTAACCTACTATAGACAGAACAAGCTATTTGACACGATATAGTTAAATAATAAACTAAGACGTTAAGACTAAAATATTATTAAAATAATAACTTAAATACTTGTTTAATTTGAAAATTTATAAAATATGATAATTAATAATAATAATATTATAAAATATGATATTATCTAAATAATACTTAATACTAAATTATTGTTTTGACTATTTGCAAGTGCCTGTAATAGGTTTACGTAAATAAAAATGATTTTTATTTTTTATTTTTTTATTTTATTCTATGAATAAAACTACTTGGGTAACTATAACTAGCAAGTGCAACCTGTGAGTGCTGCTAATTGGGGGCCATCCATAAAGTACGTCACATGTAAGAAGGATGGGAGGGGGTCGACGAAGTGTGACATCGTGTGACAAGGGGAGGGAGGGTCCTTAGTTTTGTGACATCACATTTCAAATAAAATTGTAAATTTGTGACGTCACACTAGGGAGGGGGGCTCTCACAAATGTGACCACCTGTGATAAGGAGGAGGGGGGGGTAATGTGAAATATGTGTGACGTACTTTATGGATGGCCCGTTGTAGGACATTACAGGCAATTTACTCCGTCTGTCCGTTTGTCATTACTTCCCCTACTCATAATAACTTCATATTTAGATTATTTATATTGGTATATATTGAAAATTTATAAAAGCATACAATTAAGTGACACACACCTGGGGCACCCTCACGGGGTTAGCACCACACACAACCAAGAGGTGCCACTGAACCTTATAAGCTTGGCACTTACGGGGTATTGTATTTTTATAAATATAACTACCTGTCCCTCACGGTGTCACACGCGTTAATCCCGTTCCCGTGGGAAACTCGTCTTAAAATATAGCCAATGACGCTCAGAAATAATTTGGCTTTCTGTCAATCGTTGACAGTTATTTCAAACAACTGACAGTTTCTATTTCATACGTAACAATAATATGGAGTTAAGTTTTCTTCAAAACTCTAATACTTTGCTCAACTTTGTTAATTTTATTTGGAACGAAGTTCCTTACGGCAGGCTTGGAGGAGATAGGGATTTTGCTGCGCGACCGAACTGAAAAAAATGTGAAAGTAAATGCGTAAGAAAAAGACCGTGGAATAAAACCGTTAAATGAGACCTGCCCCCGTATACGAAATACGAAAAGTTCCGACTGCGGAATCAACGCTGCTGATCGGAAACGTATTGCATTCCGACGGAAATGAAAAAGGCTATTCACAAATCCGGACGGAATGATCTTCGGTAATCTTCGGCATTTTCCGATCGGAACCTTGGCGCAAACCGTTTACAGAGAATGCTTTATGTTGGTAGAAAACGGGATCCTTGGTAGTTATTTAAAAGAATAAAATATTGATAATAAACTCGTTAGTAAAATAATATGTGACTTATTTTAAATTCAAGTTATAGTTTTCAAAACAATTTATGTATCTATGTTGTATTTAATTATAATACTTAACAATAATATTGCGTTATTGAAATCACACGTAAACATTCTTCGCAAAGCTGTCAAAATTGTCATTTACAAAACAGTGTGACTACAATGTCTAATAGATTCTAGTCTAGAATAAAATCTTACTATCATTTTTGTTAAGTATTATATACCTACGAGTAAATAAGTTATTTTAGTATAAAAAAAATATTTTGTTTACGTGGAAAGCAATAAAAAAGCCCCATTACAAATTAATGATATTTTGGATTTTTGAAATGGTATTTACTTAATAATAAATAAAATAATACAATAATCATGCCCAACGTTCTATGGAGTTTCGCCCGCCTCCTTTATAAAGAAAGGTAATATGAGTATGTAGAAATAAATACAAACTCGTCTATTTTCTGCTGCCTTTCATTTACTCCACATGGAAAGCGTATCCACTTGCACAACACGGGTGGCACATTCAGGGCATTCGTTGTTTGGGCTATAGCTCTGGAAACTGACGCTTGACTCAGGCTCACAGTAGCGTCCTTGCCATCAGGTTTTTGATAGCTCCCTTGAGCGTAAAAGTAAAGAGCAGCTAAAAACTTGAAAAATAATAGATAATTAAATTGAGATATTTAATGCGGCGCGCGGCGAAGGCGCGATATGATAGGTGTTACAATATAGGGTACAGTTTCACATGATCAATTTTCATGTAAACATAATTTGAAACTTAAATAGAAAGATAATTATGTATTTCAAAACTACTGAATATATAGTTACGTATTTACTATGTCTCGCTTTTGACATACACAAATTCATAAAGATAATAACCATACTTGTAATAACACATACTTTGATCTCGACCGGTATTGCATTTCCATAAGATGATTTGGGGTAGTAGGTAGTCCCTTATTTCTTCAATTAGGCTTAGAGCCATATCCGGCAAAAGCCGATAGTGCGCACGAAAATGGGGGTCTGAAAATGGGTTTGATAGATCCCGTATTGAACGATGTAGATTTAAGGCTTGGCGTCGCCGTCGTGCTCCATCACTACGGTTAATTAGGCGCATAGCGAGAAGGTGCTCCATCTAAAATTAATGTTTACTTATAATAACTAACCTCAAAACATAAAACAACAATTAAACGAATGAATGTACCTAGTTATTATATAGATTTGTGATGGACAAAAACTCTCATTAATTACTACTTACTATACACTGAAACAAGTTCTGCGACAAATTGTCTCAATTTATATTAAAAAATAATAATTCGGAATGACTTCCGACAGCAAATAGCTCACGGAAATATTTCCGAGAAAAAGCCGCTGATTATCCGATTTCAAATGTCAAAGTTTCCGCATTCGGAAATATGAATAGCGTTTTTAGATTCCGTCTCGGAAACAGCTACTTTCCGGTCGGAAAGGCCATTTCGAATGAATTAGAATACGGGGGCTGAATAGGAAATCGCTAATCTCAGGAACTACTGGTCCGATTTCAAAAATTCTTTCAGTGTTGGATAGTCCATTTATCGAAGGTTATAGAAGAAAATTGCGATTTTGTAACCCAAGGTGTAAAAGCGAAAACCTATTTATGCGTGCGCTGCAAAAACTATTGACAATAGAACTAAATAATGTACTACGGGTTTGTAGGTCTTATTAAGATCTACAAAAAAGTCCGCGAGAGCATACATCTAACTATCATAGTTTAGTCGCAATAACCGCTTTTATGTTCATAAAAAAATATTAAATTGTCTGAAGAAAGAAACTACGTTAAATGTATATCATAATATTAATCCTTATCCAAATTAAGGATTATGTTATCAAGGGTATTTATGTAGAAGTAAAATACTTTTTGTTTTATTCCAATCGGACATTTCGTTGAGAAATTATCACGAGTATAAAAACGCAAAGAATTGGTACCTAATAATGAGTTATTTGCCATAATAGATAAAACTGAAGAGTTTGTTTGCTTGAACGCGCTAATCTCAGCAACTACTGATCCGATTTGAAAAATTCTTTCAATGTTAGATAGCCCATTTATCGAGGAAGGTTATAAGCTATATTTAATTATAAAGTTTCAACGGGAACGGGAGTTACGCGGATGAAACAGCGCGCGGAAAGCTAGTAAATAATAAGGGGCTCAATCGTGTTTACACACAAATACTTTCATGCGAAATTGTATCGTAGCAAAACCTGCCCGGCCGCCCGAACGTGGCCAAACCTTTCCGAGGCGGTCCGGAGACGGACGCGCGACGGCGAGGGAGACTCGGTCGAGTGTCGAGCCCTGACGACGGAGCGCGTGCGAGTAGCCGTATAAAACACTTTAAAGACTATTTTTTTGTAATTTGTAATTAAGTATTTCTATTTCTATGTAATTTTATATTGTCAAACAAAAATAAAGAGACATATTTTGTTATTTTAGTTGATAATTTGAATTACGATTTTTTTTAATTTTACGTATTTTATTATTTCCTAAAATACTGAATTTCCTAACTACTTTCCTGTACTTAAATAAAAACTAATCAGCAAAATTTAAGAGAAAAATCAAGAAAACCTACATAAAATTGAGCACGATTTTTCTTTTTGCAAATTGTGTCGATTCTACATTAGCCGAAGGAACTTTAAGCTTTTTTTATTATCTGAACCTTCTTCTGACAATAATAAACACTACAAAAAATAATTAGTGAAATTTATGCATCCGTTCATGCGTGATTCGATAACCAAGTGAAATAGGGATTCATTTTTTATATATTATATAGATTTAAAACAAAATAAAATTACAACAATTGATGAACATCGCCACGAACAGTAAGTAAACAAAGTGTTCCCTCGTTTGTCCGGAAGCGTAGTGTGCATGACGATGCACAATTAATGGAGTTAGGTAACGGTCGCATGCGCACTATTGCGCATGTACGCATACGTCGCAGAGTACGTTAGAAAGAGTTAAAGTACCATCATAAATATAAAGAATGTGGCTTTGTAGTACGTTTCTATATTATTTCGCGTTCAGGGTACTGGTGGGGCTCGCTACTGTAGTGCGTCTGCGCTGTTTGCGCAAATGCGCACGTGCACACAGACGGCTTTCACACTGTGCTACGGCGCCGCATCGCTTCGTTAATGTTCCGCACTCGTGGGAGCGCCAACACCATCCTGAACGTGCTCAGCCACAAGCTGGACAGCCTTCTGGGGCACTGGGTTCAAGCACAAGTGCGTGTGCCCGGGGCCCCAGAGGGCGGCAAATACTTAAATTCGTTTTTTGAAACGTAACTAACATAGTTTTTAAGTTTTGTACTGTTACAACCTCATTCTCATTGTTTCACTTGTTACTCTTTGAATAAAAAACAAGTAATATCTTATGTCATATATGTCTCGTTCATGTCATCTTATTTAATAAACGTACAATTATATAAATGAATATAATTTATTAAATTGGTGACGAGGATAGACGCCGAACAATTCGCACAATTCCTAAGAGTACAACAACTCCAACAGGAACAAATACTCAAAGTTTTAACACTTTTAGTACAAAAAAGTGATACGACGACACAAAATGGATCAAACGTGAGTGCGACTACATCCACTCACGAAACATCGAACAAATGACAATTTAAAAAAATTTCAACGTGGAAGATTACATCGATTTTTTTGAAAATAAGTGTACAACTTACAATATCGAAGACGACAACCTAAGGAAAGAGATACTTCTAAGCTATTTTACACCACAAACGTTTCGAGAAGTAAAAACAGAATTGAATCCTAATTTTAGTAGGTACGAGTACATAATATAACGAAATACGCACAAAACTTTTGGATCTTTACCGTATTAAAAAGACCAGATACCGGGCTTTGACAGAATTTTGGAGCAGCATCAGAGAAGAAAACGAATCAATGGAACATTACGCTAACCGGTTAAAAGATTTGAGCAACGATTGTGGTTATAATGACAATCTCTTAGAACGGCAACTACGAGATAGATTCGCAACAGGCTTCAACCGCACAGAATTGGAGACAGATTTAAAACAGAAACGGCCTGACCTAACAGTAACATATGGAGGCCAGATGAAGGAAGTAACATTCTCGCAAATATTTGCAGTCGCTCAATCTAGAGAACAAGCTGAGCACCATCTACAACCGTTAAGAGAATTAACAAAAAAGTTACAAGATCCAATATGCAACATTCTTCTAATTACAAAAGTCCACGTAAATTACGATCAGACCAGTGTTATCGCTGTGGCAAACATAACAAACATGGTTTCTCAAGCTGTCCAGCTAAAGATCACACATGCGAACAATGCAACATGGACGGACACTTTGAAAATTGCTGTATCAAAACTGGCCAGACATACATTGTTAAAGACAAGACATTACCAAAACCTAAACACAAACTTCAAAGAATAACTAGGAGTGACACTTCATCCAATTCTTCAGCAGACACCGACGATACCGAAGACGATTGCGTATACCAAATAGCACCGAAACGAAAGAAAGACTGTAAAAGAATTGATACTGATATTAATGGGAAAGACTGTACAATGGACTGGGACCTAGGTTCCTCATTTTCCATCATAAACATAACATTTTGGAGAGAAATAGGGGCCCCAACTTTAACAAAGGCTCCAAAACTGACAACCTATGGGAACAGCAAACTCAAATCAAAAAGCCTGGCGGACGTAACTGTAGAGGTCAACGGCAAACAAAAAATATTACCAGTTGTTGTAATGAAGAACGCCAACCCTATGCTTTTCGGCTTACAATGGAGCGTAATGTTTGGAATGCAGTTCCCTAAGCCTGTTGACTCTATTAAGAACAGTTCATCAACGACTCTCAGACTAGTCTAAGATGACCACGCTGAATTATTTGATGGTAAATTGGGAAAAGTTAAAGAGTATCAAGTTAACATTCATGTAAAACCAGGAGCAGAACCTGTACATCTTCCAGCACGACCCATCAAATTTGGCATAAAAAGGAACATCGAATTAGAATTGGATCGCCTTGTATCCGAAGGTATTATAGAGTAGGTAGATCCTAACCTTTCACCTGTCGAATGGGCTACGCCAACAGTCAATGTCCTAAAATCAAACGGAGACATAAGAATATATGGAGACTACAAAACCACGCTGTTTTGATCAAACATTTACACCCAGTACCACTTTTCGACCAATTACGACAAAATTTTTTTTCAAAAGTAGATCTGAAAGACGCATATCTACAATTTTATATAGCACCTGAATCAAAAAAGTACCTAACTCTGTCAACCCACAAGGGATATTTCAAATACAACCGGATGCCATTTGGAATTTCGACAGCACCATCAATTTTTCAACATTTCCTCGACAAACTGCTTGGAGACATCCCTAATGTAGCTATATATTTCGATGACATTGCCGTAGCAGCCAAAGATAAAGATGAAAACGTACACACCCTTTCTCGCGTTTTCGACCGTTTGCAGAAAGCCGGTCTCAAAGTCAATTTAAAAAAATGTTCCTTCTTCCAAAAGGAAATAGAATACCTTGGTCATACCATAGACCAAGATGGCATACGCCCTACGAAGTAAAAACTTGAGGCTTACTAAAGCGGCTTTTTCTTGGTTTAGTTAATTTTTACGAGCGATTCATTCCTCATTTGCATAGGCTGTGCGCAGATTTACATGAGTTGACAAGTGATAGACGGCCATGGAATTGGAACGCTTATGAAAGTAAAGTCTTTGATACCACTAAGTCATGCATAGCTCATTCTAAACCTCTGGTTGCTTTCAACGAAAACAGACCAGTCTTCTTGGCATGCGACGCGTCGGAGAAGAGAGTGGGCGCAGTATTATTCCACAAGGATAGAGGCGTTGAACAGCCTATTGCTTTCGCATCAAGAAAACTACGTTCTGCAGAATCTAGATACTCTGTTATCGACCGAGAAGCCCTTGCCATTCTTTTTGGAATTAAAAAAAATTACCAGTACTTACGTGGAACAAAATTTACATTAATTACCGACCATAAACCTTTGATACATACATATATTAGGCGCTTAACGTAATCTGCCTAAGTTGGCTAACAATCGTCTTGTACGATGGGCTTTAGTAATTGGCAGCTACAACTATGATATCTGTTACCAAAAAGGGGAAAACAACATTCTGGCCGACTGTCTCTCCAGATTGCCTAACCATGACACCGAGCCCTCAAACCCCTCGAGCATCTAGAACCTCAGCATCATTATCTCCTATAATTTCACATTCGTCAACACCACAGGCATATGCAGCTCAAGAAACTTCACCATTTTCATCTGTTGGGTCCTCGTTCAACACTCCTAACACAGAAGTAACTACTCCAGTCCTGGCGACTGTGCCCCCTCGCCGAAGCCAGCGAACAGTAAGATTACCTCGCCGACTTTTCGAGGAAATGTAATTTATTTAGGATGGGACGAATGTTACAACCTCATTCTCATTGCTTCACTTGTTACTCTTTGAATAAAAAACAAGTAATATCTTATGTCATATATGTCTCGTTCATGTCATCTTATTTAATAAACGTACAATTATATAAATAAATATAAAAATTTATTAAATGCACCACTAACAATTTTATGGACCAAATATGTTTGAATTAAAAAGATTTTTTTTTTTTTTTTTACTTGTTTTATATTAATTTTTGTTTTAAATTTTTGAATGCGTAATATAAATTACACAAATAAATAAAACAAAATATGTCTTGGTCATATTAATATTACCTACCTGTTAGTGTAGTAATATTGCAGGATTAGCTTTTTTATTATATTATTTTATTAGTTTCCTGGTAAAACACAATATTTAGTTGAAATTTTATTATAACCTTTAGCTTTTCTTTGTAGGTACAGACATTTACGTTGGCAAAGTAGGTTTTGCTACTTCGCCTGGCAAAAAAATCTCAGTGCGGTTAACTTTTTAATTTGTATAGAAATATCTACCTTTTTGTAACCTCACAAACGGTCTGACTTGGTCTTTGAAACTTCAACAACTTAGATTTATTTTCTTTGAATGAGAATTCCTTTGATTCGTTTATAACTTTTAAAGTTTCATTAAAAGGGAACTACTAAGGCATAGAGCATTTCTTTAAAACACCTCGAAAGTGTTATTATTAAATGTTTCTTTAATATCAAATAGAGTCATACACGTAGAACGCCAGACAAAAAAACATGTTTAGCCCTGTGGGCCGCGGCGGACACTGGTGACCGCCAATATGTCGGGTCCAGTGGGCCGCGTCGGACACCGTGTGTCCGCGTGACTTTGGTCACTTCAGAAGCCTCTAGACGGCCGACGGGCAGTGTTTCGACTGTTTTTAGTACGGCAATGGACCCGCGCGGCCTCATAGTACATTCTGGCCGCTTGGCACAAAAATATTCCAAAAGACTTAAAATTTGGAGGCCTTTGTACAAGTTCTTTCCAAAAATAATGTAGATACATAAAGTGAGTATTTTGCATCGTCCAATTGAGTTATGTTAGAGTTAAATAGACGTTAATTTTAACCTTTATAAGGCACTAGAAAAACGTTTGAGTAATAATTATTTTCAATCAAGTACCTATGTAGGTACTAAATAAATTCAGTTGGTTCAGGTGGTGGGTTCAGTACGTAATAAGATAACTTTCCACGCCTGTTTTTTGAGGTTTTCTGTTTCAGATTATGTATCTAATATTAAGTTAAATAAGGAGATTAACCTTTTAGTCATATTTACCCATATTAGATGTAAAAGGCGACACGTATATAAAAAAAAAACAAAATTAAATTAAATCTTTTAATCATATTTATTCTAGAAATAGGCGACAACCATACATAAAAATTAACTTGTGAACTATGATTTCAGGATATCCATTGGTGTATATCCTTATTCGTCACACACAACACGTCATAATATAAAAATAATGAGATCAACAAAATTTTTGGTATCACATCAATAGTAATCTTAATTTTTAAGTCTTCAAAAATCAGTTAGTAAAGCAATATTAATTCACAAAGTGCTTTGATAAAGAAGGTAATTAATCAAAAATTAAAATAGGGTATATCTTTAGAAATAATAAAATAAAAAATATTAAAGCTAAAAATGTACTTTAAAAAAACAGTTTTGGCACAAAATTGGCTTTTGAGGACAAACACTACAAAAAGTGTTTACTTTTTTGGTCTTGTTGCGTGCTTGTAGGCGACCCATGTTTTTGACATTCGTTTTTTAGCATTCCCCACAGTTTCTTCTAGTCTTTCTGGATGGACCGTCAAATTTTACCATGGCATGTTTCAGTCTTTTCGGTCTTGTGCTCGCGTTTTCATCAGCTTGTTGGTTAGCACATAGAGATTTTAAAATAGCAATCCTAAAATCAGTGACTTTTTTTTTTTGTTTACAGACTGGTATAAAACATGAGCATTGATTAGGGCTATATTGAGAAGCATATCTAATGCAATCTTTTTGTACCACCGGATAGATTTGCGAAGTGGGGTTGAATATGAAGCCATCTGATCTGCTAAATCCACACCTCCTTTAGCCTTATTGTATTCCAAAATGATTTGAGGCTTTTTCACCACTTTTCCGCGTTTTGTGATTTCGACGAAGCGGTCAGTTTGCTTTGAAGATAAAACTAAAACATCGCGCTTATCTTTCCATTTTAACACCGTTATTCTATCTCGACTCTCTTGAGCACAATAATGCCCCCTTTTGAGTTTGGTGCTGATGACTTTTTTAGGAAGGCCTCGTCTGTTTTTCCTGACCGTCCCTACAAGATGGGTTTGTTTGTCCAAAAGTCTTCGAGCCAAATCAATGTTAGTGTACCAATTATCTGTATGTAAAGAATGCCCCCTGTTAAGGTAGTCTGTACACAAATCCATCACAACATTTGTGGGTGTTGTGTTTGTAATGTCGTTTTTTCCAGCGTAGACGTTTATTTCATGTGTGTATCCAGGAACAGAGCACAATTTGAATAGTTTAACACCATACTTATGTCGCTTGTTTTTATTATATTGCCTGAATATTACTCTACCTCGAAATGGCACCATGCTCTCATCGATGCAAATATCTTCATTGGCGATAAAATGTTGCCGAAAAGACACATTCAGATCGTTCATCAGCATTATTACACGGTGAAGACGGTCCGACTTGTTTTCTTCATCATCATCAGAAAAATGCAACATGCGAAGCAAAATTTCGAAACGGTTACGCGACATAATCGTTCTAGGAAAAGCATGCCCAATAACTGGGTCCTTTGACCAATAGTCCGTTAATCTTGGAAGCTTGACTACACCCATGAAAAGAAGCAAGCCAAAGAATTTCTTCATCTCCTCAAGATTTGTCGGTGCCCACTGTCTCACGCACCAGCAGAAGCATTAGGGTTTTTGGTTATTTGTTCAATAGCGTATTTGTTACTTGCAGAAACGATAAAATTAAACATATCATCAGAAACATAAAGCGAATAGAAATCAGCTGGAGACTTATTTATCATTGTAGACCGAACAGCATACGAAGGCCCCGAAATATCGGTAAATGCAATCAAACGACGTTGATTACCTTTTGGCGGTCCCCATCCATCTCGATCAGATTGAGTGTGGTTCGACAAATCAGGTGCAGTAATTTCTGATTCATTGTTCTCACTTTCCGAGTTTATGATACGGTTATTCGGATGCGATACTACAAAAATCTCGTTCTCATCTTCAGAAGATATGTGAAAACTTGAATTTAACAAGCTTATTTCAATGTTCTCAATTTGTTCTAAATCTTCTTGAGTAACTTGAAAATTGTCAAAATCTTCCATGGTTCTCTACGAGTATAACTTCACGGTATCCTAATTTTTATAAAAACACAATATTCTCCTACGCGAGCGCAAAGGCAAATGAACGAGTGAATGGTTGTCTCGCTGTGGCTTGCGGGTGCAGGCGGCGGGCGCGAGGGGAGCCGACGTTGTGACCCGCGCGGCGCCCGCGCAAGAAAACACGATTGGACATTCCCGCAGGCCGCGACGGACACTGGTGTCTGACACTTTAAATCTCAGAAAATAATGAGCTTATCGCTTTTTCAAAAAGTCACGGATTATTTTTGAATGATTTGCAGACATTTTTTGCAAAAAAACAGCCCGACGATTTTTGGACAATTCTTGATACAATGCTACGGCCCATGCGGAAGGTATTCTGACGGACACATGGTGTCCGACATGGCGTTTTACGTGTTAAAAGCGGTCTTAGCCCAATGCATGGCTAGGGCGTCGGACTTGCGATCATGTGCACCGGATTAATACACCTAGTTAGCCACGAGGCTTTCGCTACTTCACCGGGCATAAAGGCGAGCAGAGCTCCAGTCTTATAATAATAGGTTTGAAACCATTTATTAAGGCTAGAGCCTCTCTCTATCTCTAAACCTTAAATAAGGGTATTTCTTACGTTTTGTCACTTTGAAAAGAAACGAATAGTTTATGTTGTTTATTATTATATGTATAGGTAAATGACCTATTTTATTTATCAATTTAACGATGGGTACCTACATTGAAATTTTCTCTTAACTTTAAAATCCTACATAGTTTAAATGACTAAACCCAAGGAAAGTACTTTATCTGTTACTTTGTCTAAAAAGTTTTAAGTGCTACAGTACATTTAGTAGCTCTTTCCATTTAATAATGGCTTATGTTTAACTTACCATCAGATATAGTAAAAATGATCACCAAAATTAAACCCGCATTTTAATGTAAAATGGTAACCAAAGTTTTAACATTTCGCTATCGTATTTAAGCAAAATGACTCCAAATAAATCATTGTTAACCCAAAAGTAGTAAATGATCACCAAAAGTAGTAAATTATCACCAAAAGTACCTAAATGTTTTACTAATTTACTATTCGGTTCTGGCCGTTGTATGGCCGCAGCTCTAACCTAACCTAACCGATTGTCATTTTTCATTGATTTTATTATAAGGTAGAATAGCGCAATCATTTGCTCGCTAAGATTTGGTGATCATTTACTACATTTGGTGATCATTTACTACATTTGGTGTTCGAATACAATTTGAAGTGCAGTCGTGACTAAAATAGCTAGTACTATTATAATTTTAGACTTTATTTTTCTGGTGTCAAGTATATATTTTTGGTGGTCATTATATTTTATCCCTTTAATAATTAATTAATCATTATTCTGAGACACATTTTTATGTAGGGATTATAATACACAGGGAAACGCTGCTGCCCGTTCCCTGGTATATACTTCTTATAGATAATAACAAGCATATACCAGGCAACGGCTTAAGGTTTCCGGGGCATGGAGGGTAGTCCCTCAACCAACCAGACCCGGAAAAAAATCTTATAATTATACAAAGATTTTCTTGTCCGGCGTGGAATTTATAACGCTACGGAGGTTTTTATAAGGGACTATCATTATATATTATCATAAAAACGCAGATAATTTTGATGGAAATAACAATGTAATAAAAACATACATCAAAATGACTAGTAAAAGAAAAAGTATAAAAACATAGACAATAATATAATATTATTATACAAAAAGGTCTTGCACAGTTGTACTTACTTTTCTTGTTCTTTTCTTTTTTTCTTTCAGTAGGTATTAAAATCTTTGCAACCACCACTTAGCAGCATTAGTTTTCATTAGCATAATAGGAAGTGTGGCTTTATTTACACTAGATCTCAATGTGCTCTGTGTTTCCATTAAGAGACACCTGATTTTCCCACGTGGGAAGAATACCTGCCCAATGAAAAATGTAAAAAATATCGGAAGAACTCGTGATCTGGAAACACGAAACTGTAGGAATTTATGATTTTCAATTTGATGATTGTCCTTTTGCAAAAGCCATCAGAAACTAAATAACAAGTTCTTCTATTTAAATAGTTAATCTATCGAAAGAAATACATGTTATATTGATAAAATGATGTAATTATCATAAACTAATTAACTAGTAGTAACATGTGCCAAAATTCATTCAGCCCTATTGATTTGTTGTAGTGTGATCACGTCACAAACCATTAAGCCATTAATCCATTGTTATTACTATACATATGACGTGATACTAGACTGATAGACAGACCATTAGCTAATTCGCAATAGATTTTAGTGGCGATATTTTGTATTTTGTTATATTAATCATATTTCATTGTGTATAATTAACAAGTACAAGTGTATGTAAATACCTAAGTGCTGAATAAATATCGTTTAATTCGTTCTTTTTTTGTATGTTGTTGGTAACGCTAATCATTATTTTTGTCATCTTTAAATGTCTTTTGATTCATCATTTATACATTCGCTGTTTCGTCCCACTTCACGTTCACACTCAAATTGTAAGACAATCTCATGGAACGCAATAGTAGTGGAATAAAAATCAATAAGTCCTATTTCTAAACTAAATTAAGTTTATGATAATGCCTGCTATCTCCTGCTTTAATTTAATCCATAACTGGGTGAAAAGCCCGCATGATACGAGCTATTAATTTCGAAAGATGGCGGATTTTACAAACGTACTATTAATTTAAAAAAAATCTATAAAAAAATGTAATCATTGCGTATGCCAACTCGCGTAGCTGCCATTCCCGTGGGAAACTCATAATAAAACATGACCTATACTACTACTTCATAACGTACTTTTGTATTTTTTTATTGACCTACACTAATACTTAATAAGGTAGCTTGGTGAAAATATTTTTTTTTATTAATGGCAGTAGGTATGTTCGTGCCTTTTGGGGTTTAAATGCTGGGACCTTGGGGACCTGAAACAAAATCAATTTATAACTAGCTTCCCACGTGCGGTTTTACCCACGTCACCATTGCCTTAGAAACATTATAATAAAACATAGATAAATGGGCTATTTAAAACCCAAACAATTTTTCAAGCGTTCCAGCGAGTCAGATTCACGTTGAGACAGATTCACTCTTCAGACGTTGGAGTATCATGTAACATTTTATGTCTCAAATGTTTAAATCGTGAAAATTTTAGTCGCTGACATTTTCTTTTCCAGTAAGAAAAAAAATGAGGCCAAATTTGCCGCCCCCTAAAATCTGCCGCCCTAGTCTTCAGCCTACTGAGCCTGCTGGTAAATCCGCCACTGAATCAGACCAGTACCTAGTTGCTGCAATTGGCACGTTGATGTTAACAAACAAATAAACTCTTCAGACTCCCGCGCGCGGTTTCACCCGCGTAACTCCAGTTCCCGTAGGAACTTCATAATTAAATATAGCATTCCTCAATAAATGGGCTATCTAACACTGAAATATTTTTTAAATCGGATCAGTAGTTCCTGAGTTTAGCTCGTTCAAGCAAAGAATAAAAATAAATCTTTAGCTTTTAGGTGAATACAACAATATCAAGTTGAGGCGGCCGTAACCCAATGGCTAGGGCGTCGGACTTGCGATCATATATGTGGTGGCCGGTTCGATTCCCACCCATTGCACTACCGACGTGAACCCACTCGTAACACAACTATTTTAACTTAGAACTTAGCAAGAATTGTTAACAAGAATATTAGTAGGGTGCAAAAACTCTCCTAGAAATATATAAAAAAAAGAAAACTGAACACAGGTTTGCCCGGAAGGTAGGCGTGCCCTACTCCGCTACGTAATCGGGGTACTGACCGCAATATCAAGTGAATGTACAGCCCTTGACCTGTTTCACGTGCACTAATAATAACTCGACACTCCACAACACAAAACCTAAACCTTTTTTAACCATTTTAATGTTATTCGCTCGGCTATTTTACTCGTTGAATATAGGTGAATATTTTTTTACCGTCCAGTGGCATGTTTCAATAAGTAACGCGACTTATCATATAATAATTTCCCGTGTGCAGTTTCACCCGCGTATCTCCCGTTCCCGTGGTAAATTTTATGATTAGATATAGCCTATTTTACTCCTGGATAATGTATCTTTCTAATGGTGAAAGATTTTTTAAAATAGCTCTTATAGTTTCAGAACTGATTCAATGCAAAAAATAAATTTTTGCTTTATAATATTAATAAAGATATTTATGAATTTTTAAAAGAGTAGTAGCGTAGCGGTATTTAGCTCGCTTTAAATTTCGGAGGGACGTCGGATAGCAAATCTTTGTGTGAATTCTCAGATTTCTTTCCGGGTCTGGTTGGTTGAGGTTCGTGCCTCGGAAAGCACGTTAAACCGTTGGTCCTGATTATTATAACATATTCGTATATCAAGAAACTAGCAGCAGCGTTTCCCTGTGTGGTACAACATAATATTGCGGTCACCAGCCGCGTACCCGTTTGCCAAGCGTGGTGACTATAGCAAATACGTCGGGAGGAGGCCCATGTTCAGCAGTGGATGTTGTACGGGCTGATGATGATGTTAAATAAATGTTGTTATTTTTTATATTTAGTATTGTTTTCTTTGATTGCAAGTCAGTGCTTTCAGGTCATTGGTTTGTAAAAATATTTTAATACCTACACAAAAGTATTGATTTGTCATATTATATTGTATTAATTTAATTATTATGACTGCACCAGTGGATCAGTGGTTACGGCAGTGGCTTCCGCGACATGGTGTTCTGGGTTCGATTCCCACCTGAGACAATTATTTGTGTTAATCATTGATAGTTGTTCTGAATCTGGATGTGCGTTTGTAGAGTCCCCCGCAACAGAGGGTTTTTATATTCCTAATGCGGAGCTCCCGCATTAGGAATTAAAAAAGAAAAGAAAACAAATACATTATATTAGCCAATACGATTACTTTTATTAATGCCACTGTCAAAAAGTTAACACATCATTATTCTTTTTTTTCTTTCTTGTTCTTTTTTTTCTTTATTTCTTTTTTACATTATCATTAATCATTATTCAATGAAAATGAAAATATTTCATCGCAAGATATTGTTTAAGTAAAGCATAAACATTTCATAGAAACGTTTGTATTAAAACATCGGCGACAGACTGGAGCCTTAATTAAGGAAAATTTGTCTTTCTGGATAAAAACTTGAAGAGAGGTGCCACTCATCTCATATTAGTTCCAGTTCAACTTTGTAAGTCAAGCGTCGCGATGCATTATTAGCTAAGTTAAGCCTGGATCTAACTCAAGTTTTAACATTTTATTTCAATTAGAAACTTTACCCAAAAAGGTATTGTTATCAAAACTTGTATAACCGACCATTTTACCTTTTTTTTTGTTGTCCTGGGGATAATACATTTACGCATCCCTTCCGCCGCGTGCCGCGGGCTCAACCGACTTTTACCTGTATTTTTAGGGTTCCGTAGTCCACAGTCAGTTCCGTAGTCTGTCCATCCGGGCTCGTACTCCTCCGTTACTGCACCCATTGTCACAAAAATTGGTGGAGAGATGTATATTGAAGATCTAAAACTTGGATTTTAAAATTATGGAAAAGTATTTTTTTTTAGACCCCCTCTCATACAACGAAAAGTGAATTACAAAAATTTAATTTGACTTACCCAATCGTGTAGGGTATCGTATCTTAAAATGCAACATAAACTGCCTTGGAACCATGTAGACCAAACCCTCTAGTCTCGAGATAACCTACTACAAAGTTAAAATTAGAGCGTCCCGCTCCCAATGTGATATTTACCTCTAAGTACCTAAGTAAATACTTTTAACTATAACTATAGCGGACTCGGTATCATAGATAGTTATTTTTATACAACTCGACCAACTTATGTAGGGGAAAGGTGTACATAATGATCCCTCGAGGTAAAATGATTCCACGCAGTTCTCAAAGAACTACTAGAACCATCTATCGGATTTACTTGTAAATGTCCCTCCCGACACCCGATCAGTCGCCCAGTGAAGTGTCATGGCGGTGTGAGTGCAGTGCGTTGTTCCATGATCAAAAATATAAAATCGGTGCTTTTTATCTACGGTAAGTAACTTTTCAGTGTAAGATTATTTCCTTTTTACTAACTATTTTTAAATGACGGTCTTACTCATGGTTTCTATAGACGTTTGATAACGTTTTTAAGTATATTTTGTTATTCGTATAGTGATGTTTTAGGTTAGTTTTTGAGCGATGTGTGCAAATATTGCACTTGGGGTCAAACGATCCCTTTCATTGTGTATAAAATGAGCCCAGGGATCATTTTACCCACTACTTTTTTTTATTGCAGATCATGCCGCGTGGTTACATTCGGAAAACAACTCGCCAAAACTGGAGTGAGGATGCCATGCTGAAGGCACTAGGGAATGCCCTTTAAAACGGCCAGTAAACAGTTTTCTGTTCCAGTGATGACATTAAAAAGAAGAATCAAAGGCAAAAATAAGTTTGCTGTTGGTGCAGTTAAGTTGTTGGGTAGTAAACAAACAGTCTTCACGCCCGACCAAGAAAGAGAACTCGTCCAGCACATAAAAGATATGGAATCAAGGATGCATGGTCTTACAAAGCAAGATATTCTTTCTTTGGCTTACCAATTGGCTGTGAAAAACAATATCCGGCACACTTTTTCAGCCCAGAAAGAAAAAGCAGGTGTAGATTGGCTGAAAGGGTTTCGGAAACGAAATCCTGATATAACCCTGCGTACTCCTGAATCAACATCAGCAGCTCGAGCACGCGCTTTTAATAAACCTGTCGTTGATAAATTTTTTACTATTTTAAAGGATATTCAGGAGAAACATTTTATTCCGCCGCATAGAATATTTAATGTTGACGAGACCAGTCTATGTCCCGACTAAAAACACAAAAGTGTTCGCTCAAACTGGTCGTAAACAGGTGGCAAGGGTTACTTCGGCCGAACGAGGTGACACGACCACAGCAGTTATATGTTGCTCTGCTTCTGGAAGTTTTATACCGCCGATGTTTATATTTCGCAGAATCCGAATGAAGATCGAACTTATGGACGGTGCCCCGCCAGGTTCTGTTTATGCATGCAATTCTACGGGCTGGATGAAGTTGGAAGTATTTGATCAATGGTTTGATCATTTTTTAGCACACTCAAAACCGTCAGTAGATGACCCAACCCTTCTGATTTTAGATGGACACCTTTCACATACGAAAAATTTGAATGTGGTGTTAAAAGCACGAGAAAATCACGTCCTTATTTTGTGCCTGCCACCACATTGCACCCACAAACTCCAACCACTAGACGTTGGAGTAATGTACCCTCTGAGCGTCTATCATAACCAAGCTCTAGAAAAATGGATGAATAACAACCCTGGTAGAGTGGTAACAGTCTTTCAAATTGCAAGAATTTTCGCAGAAGCTTACCTAAAGTCAGCAGTACCATTAAATGCTATTAATGGATTTTCGAAATGCGGGATATATCCTTTAAACCAAGATATTTTCTCCGATTTAGACTATGTTGCAGCTGAAACGACTGAAATGCCAGTGGACTATCAGGGTGAAGACTCCACTGAATCAGTTTCTATATTACTACAGACAGAACCCGTTGAAACTATGCAGGTTAGTGCCACCATACAGGAATCTATAAATATGGGACCAATGTCCTATTCACAACAGCTTATTCATATGGAAACAGATGAGTCTCCAGCTATGCCTCCAAATGAACGAGCGACACCAACCTCTGATCAAGTACACAATGATGTTACACCACCACTATTGGACAAGCCTCCTTCTGATCAGGACTCTGGTTTGCTTTCAAACCCGATACCATCTACAATAACTATGCAATCCCAAGAAGTTTTTCCTTTTACAACACCGACAATATCACATGAGCCAATAAATACAACCTCCTCGTCAGTTTCCCTAATTGATTTACCTTCCACATCTTTCGGAGTTTGTGCACCACGTGACATCCAACCGTTGCCAAAAATAGATGGAAAAAGAAGTAATAGACAACGAAAGAAAGTCGAGACATCAATATTAACTAGTACACCATATAAAAAATATTTAGAAGGAGAAATGAAAAAGAAAATACTCAAAGAAGAAAAACAAACTACACGAAAAGAAAATAAAGCTAAAAAATATGTATCATACAAGAAAACAAAAGGAAAGGGAGTTGGAAAAGGAAATAACAAAACACAAGGAGTTAATAAAGGAGAGGATAAAAACCAAAGAGTTGGGAAAGGTAAAAAGAAACAAAAGAAGAATCAATCAGAATCTTCTGCAGATGAAGATGATACAGAGTGTATGTTCTGCACTGAGCCTTTTTCGAGGGATAATATGGGAGAAGGTTGGGTACTATGCGTACGCTGTTCAAAATGGGGTCATGAAGCATGTGCAGGGATCGAAAGTGACGATTCTGATGATTTCACTTGCGATTTTTGCATTGCTGATCGTTGCAGTAACACAAAGAAGCAATTAGAGTTTTAATTAAGCATTTAAAGGATATAAAAACTGTGTTGATTCTACAAAAACTTGATCTCAAAAATTATATTAGAAGACTTTGTATTATGTTATACTTATTATTTTTAAAAGAATTGCCATAAAAGACTGTTGAATGTTTATAATATAGCAGACTGTTGATTAACACTAAGATAATATTGATCTCCGACTGATTTAGGATTTAATTGTTATTAAGAAGACTGTTTTTGTTATTTTTGGTAATAAATATTATTAAAATAAAAATGATTTTTATTACAACATAAGTATTTTAGTATAAAAGTGTAAAATGATCCCTGGGATCATTTTATCCCGCCCCTTGGGATCATTTTGGACACCTATGTGTTCAAAATGATCCTTTAGTAAACTTCTGAGAAACGTTAAATAACTTAAAAAAGACATCAATCTAAAAAATAGGGTATGCCATTACGAAACCAGATAAATAAATTAACCAAAACTACTTTTATATTACAGATAACTTCAATATTTTGGCTACAGCATACATCTTCCCTTAGAGGGATCGTTTTGTACACCTTTCCCCTAGTTACAGTCGTCCTAACAAAATCTATCTTAAATAAAATTATACTTTATTAATTTAAAAATAGGCATTTTAGATATGCATGACTACGGAACCCTTGCATGTGAGTGCCCGACATGCTAATGGCCGGTTTTTTTAATTATTTAAATCTTACAACGAAATAATCTTTTGCTGCTTAATTCAAACAAATCATTAATTATAAAAGAACATGTATGTGTGTGTTTGTATTCATAATTCAAAGAATGCAATCGAACCTCTTTCTTAATAAACCTTGTAATTAGTATTTAGATTAAGAAAGGAAGAAAGAAGAAAGATAAAATGTTTATTTCAACAAGTATTAACGTGATCTAAATTGTTTTAAACCTAGATACAGACTTTAATACTTTTTCAAGTGATCTAAGGAAGTAATGAATAATTTCTACTACTGCTACATCTGACATTTTAACATAACCTCAATATAGTTACAAAAAGCTGTGTAGACTCCGGTTTAGAATAGACCACCCCATGTCTGCCTATGGGTGTTGTAAGAGGCGACCAAGGCATATACAGCTAATGGATGGGAAGCATCATCTAACAGTTCAAGAATACTCACCATCTTACTGCGATCACCATTCCGCCTGTCAAGCGCGGCAATTATGGCAAAATCCCTCAACGCGACCCTGGCTTGCCAATGCCTGGTAAACGAGATGCATGTTCAGCAGTCAATTCTTTATTTATTTATTTTTTTTTTCTTAAAAAAGACAACTCCCGCACAAGGGAAATAAATCCCTGTGTCGCTGGGGAACTTTACAAACATTCATTTCACGGACACAAAGAACATCCAGACTCAGAACAACTATTTGTGGTTCACACAAATAATTGTCCCGGGCGGGAATCGAACCCAGAACACCAGGTCTCAGAAGCAACTTCCGTAACCACTGAGCCACCGGTGCAGTCAAACAATGTACAAATTGAATATGAAACAAAAGAATTAGGTAGCAATACAGTTATTAAAAAAAACCGTACATAGGCAATAAAAATCTAACAAAGAAGAGATTTTTTTATTTTATTATGCATCTTTCAAAGAAAAACTAGTGATATGAATATTGGAAAACATTTTCAATTGCAGGCAATTAAAAAGCGTAGGTACGAAGTCAACCGGTGTTCCTCAAAGGCATAGCCTTTCACATCAGTGACGCGTATAACGTTGTTCAGAAGTTGGATGCATGTAGGACATTGCTTTATTTTTTCTTGTTTGAAAAAGTAAATATTGAAGTTCAGAATATAACTTATTTAGCAAATACTAGCTGTGCTTGCAACTTCTTCCAAATGAAATATTAGTAAGAATATTTAAGGCTTCTAGCTTAAAAAAGTACGATACTTCCATACAATGTTCATCCCCCCCTTGTGACCCCCTAAAACCCGTTTTTCGCTATTAAAAGTAGCCTATGTCCTTTCTCAGGTTCTACACTATCTGTGTATCTACCAGTAGTTTTGGCGTGAAAGGCCGACAGACAGACAGAGTTACTTTCGCATTTATAATATTAGCTAGTAACATAGCTCGAAGGGCTGACGGCCGATGGAGCAAAAAGAAGAGACCACAAACTGGCAAGCGCAGCGTAGGACGACCGCCTGCAAGATGGACCTTTGACCTCATAAAGGCCGCGGGGAGTCAGTGGATGCAGGCTGCTAGCGATCGTACCCGCTGGAAATCGATGGTGATCGAGGATGTTCAGCAGTGGACTACAACAGGCTGATGATGATGATGGATTATTATTATTACTAAGTATCCCTTGTATTGGTACCTTAGAGTAATCACCTGGTCGATTTTCACCTGGGACAGCTACTTGTGTTTGGGCTTGCTTTATATCCGTGAATAATTCCCTAAGCAATTTTTTAATATACACACTTTAAAACTTTCATTTATAGGCTGGCATTTGAATGTCCTATTATCACACATTTGACAATTGAAATAAATTAAAAATATTTTAGAAATTATTAATATACTTAATAATTATAATAATGAAAACAATTTAAAATCTAAATGGTCCTTGTTTTAGGGAAAATCGTCAAATTATGAATTCTCTAAGGATTTAAAAATTACACTTATACCACTCCCCAAAAATATTAAAAGATTTAGATAATTACCGTTATTCTTCAATCTAGAGAGTTTGTTTTTATTTTTTTAAAGATTACTAGCAGATATTTTTTTAGTCTACTAGTATTCTTTTTAACTCCTCGTGCTAAGCTTAAATTCTTCTGTTACGAGTGGGTTCACCTCGGTAGTGCAATGGGTGGGGTTCGAACCGGCGACCTCAAGATCACAAGTCCGCCGCCCTAGCCATTGGGCTACGGCCGCTTTAAAAAATACATATACTAAATTGACAACAATACAAACCTGCATACTAACGAGAGTTTCAACAATTCACATGGAATTCTCGAACCCGATAGGTGTGACTGGGACGTTCTGAACGGAATTTCGTAACATTTCAGTTGTTCTCTGGAACTCGACTCGACTTTAACTTTGATGCATCCTATAAATTGTGTTTAATACAGTAAACTGCAGTTGAAGCAGAATAGTTTTGAACGAGTTCGTTCGTTCGTCGAATGAAAAAGAAGCACTGGCAAACAGTGCTTTTTAAAGTGAATACCTACTTATATAAACACAATATGTTCTTATTACAATGTAATAGAGATCAATAACGTATTCATTGTAGATTTTAATATACATTCTTTGATTCCTTATTTCCCTCTGATTATTTTTTTTCGGATGAACGTTTATAGTTAGCCCCGAGGCTTTTGCTACATTACCGGGCATAAAGGCGAGCAGAGCTCCAGCCTAGATAAATGGTTTAAAAACTACTAACAAAGGAACCTGCGCAAGATTGCGTACCCTGTGGGATTTGGACCTGGGCTCAGGGCGGTCTCTGACGGGGTGATTGAGGTATTATGGCTTCCCTCTGCTTATATTTGTAATAAAGCCAACATTAAACATTTTTGTAGCTATTTTTAACAACTATAAAAAAACTAAGATTTGAGTTTGTCGTGAAACGGCTGAAAATTCTAGAACAAATGTCATTTCTATAACCTTTTTGATTCCGGAACAATTTCAACCGGTTAAATTGCACGTCGAGGTAATGAAAACTGAAATATTTATGAAATAAAAGAATAAGTACACTTCAGCGGCATGATAAAAGACAAGTTTGGATATGCTTGACACCGGAGGTGATTAGTGTTTATAAAGATAGTGATGGAAACATGCAGTTCAAAGCCTCAAAACGCAAATGATTTTATAAAATTGGTTAAAAAAGTATCATTTGACAATAAAATTGGCTTAGTTCTATAATCTTTTTTTTTAGATACTGAAAACATTCCTATTATTTTTAGGGTTGTTAATGCACCGTTTTCAAATGGTTTGAACGAAAGGTTAAATCAGAGATTTGTTAATAAAATTAGATGATACGCAAAAATACAATGAAACTGAACACACTGTTACTAGTTTCTTACCAAAATACTTATTGGAAGGTAAAAATATTGATATTTTACCATTTGAATTCAAATTAAAAAAAAACGCACACTGATTTAGTACGTGACCGAGAACGAGCTATAGAAAATAGTATACAATCGCACAATTATAAAAAAAAAATTGACAAAAAAAAATTAATTAAATGTCGGTGATTTAGTGTATGTTGCGAATGGAAATCGATTAAACCGGAAAAAGTTAGATGAATTGAAATGTGGTTAACTCAATTTATAAAATAAATACTGGACGTATGAGATCCGAATCCAATCTTTTTCATATAACCAAGCTTATATCAGTGCTAGCTAACTGATCAGGCATGAGATGATTTTCTTGGGGGGGAGATGTAATGAAGCCCATAACTTCATTATTTGTAAAATCCTTTTTTTACCACTATAGAGTGTTGTTATTTGATTTAAATTATTTTAAAAACCTAATTGTCATCATAACAGATCTTTTCAATTATCCTAATAAATATAAAATAAGCTTTGATAAAATATTGTAAATAGTAGCTTTAAATGTTGTTTCATTATTTCAACAACACATTTGAGTTATTAAGCAGTGCGGAGTGGGTGCCGGGTGGCTCTAATGAGCCGTGACCTTTATTTGAAGATTATATGTTAACATATCATATATTGAGAAAAGTCTTACGAAACGTATGCTCGGATTTTTAGTTTTCTAGTTTTAGGCTGTATGTTGTTTGTTGGACTGCACTATCTTACACGCCTTGGTTATTTTATCGTTATAATCTTTTTCCATCAGTATTACTATCGAAATGTAGCTTAAGATTTTTAATATAGACAAAATCTTTGATCCTCGAGGATACGGCCATAATAAATGTAGATGGCAAAATGAGCTGCAGTGCCTAGCAAATGTAAGATTATCAAGGTTTTACGAACGAGCGCCCCTAACAGAGTTATGAAACCATTTTACTCTGTAGTTTTTTACCATTTTACGCTGTTCGCAGCATGAATGGGCCGGCTCGACCGGGAAATACCACCCTCTCCCTCCCCATATCTAACCATGGCAGCGGAATTAAAAGATCTTATACCCCAGGAGGGTAACAGTACGCTCTGTGCCGGAGAATCCCTCCCTGAGCACCCTCGCTCAGGCTGCCCTGCGTATTCTGGGGAGGGCAAAATCCCGCTCGCAATTTCTGCTCGAGGCAAGAGCAACAAAACCGCGGCGCCGTCCCCTGAACTTCATGTACACTTCTGCAACATCAGGGGATTACACTCCAACCTCAACTCTGTCCACCACCAAGACTGAGAAGCCGGCCTTGTTCTTTTTAACGGAAACTCAGATCTCGTCTCCTGCTGATACGTCATACCTAAATTATCCAGGCTATAAAATTGAGCACAGGTTAGTGTCTCGAGCTGGAGTATGCGTATACGTGAGAGACGATATCTGTATCCGCCGCCTAAGCAGTCTTGCAGGTAGGGACCTCTCCATCATCTGGCTGCGCGTAGATTGCGATGACCACCCGCGCATATACGCTTGCCTTTATAGGTCCCACAGTGGTGACGCAGAAACAGACCGACTCCTCGAGCACGTCGAAATGGCCATTGATTCCGTGCTAGAACAGATCCCGTCCGCCGCGATTGTGGCACTCGGCGACTTCAATGCCCATCACATTGAATGGCTTAGGTCACAGAAAACGGACCATGCGGGTAAATCTGTTCATGCCCTTGCCATGGCTTATGGTTTGACACAGATGGTTTCCTCATTTACACGAGTTCCAGATGTGGAAAACCATACGCCTTCACTGTTGGATCTACTGCTGACCTCTCATCCGGAAGGGCTTCAGGTAACCGTCGATGTTCAGCTAGGCACGTCGGACCACTGCTTGATTCGGAGTGTGGTGCCACTTACGCGCCGACCGCGGTCTCGCATTGCGGGCTGCCGCCGTGTTTGGCACTTCAGGTCAGCGGACAAGGATGGGATGCGGACCTTCTTTTCATCCTACCCATGGAAACAAATTTGCTTCTCGCTAGAGGATCCCAGTGCAACTGCCGACTCCGTCGCTGATGTGGTGCTGCAGGGCATGGAACTCTTTATTTCTAGCTCTTCAGTGCCCGTTGGTGGCGGGTCCCAGCCCTGGTTTGTTTCTTCTTGCAAACTGGCATCTAGCCTAAAGCAAGAAAAAATTCAAGCCTGGGTCGATGCAGTAGCAACTGGGAATCCGAAAGCTGACCAGATAAAAAAGGAGTATAATTTTTCTTCCAGATCCCTCAAAAGAGTCCTAGCCATGGCAAAGGCAAAGCACATCGGCAGAATTGGCGAGAGATTGGCTCGTCTTTCTTCAGGCACACGTGCTTTTTGGTCTCTCGCTAAGGCTGTCGAAGGGAATTTCTGTCGGCCATCTTTTCCACCTCTGCGCAGGGAAGGTGATACGTTGGCTCACGATGCAAAAGAGAAAGCCGATCTTCTGGGATCTCTTTTTGCATCCAATTCCACTTTGGATGACGGGGAGAAACCACCGCCAACCATCCCACGGTGTGACAGTACTCTAGTAGACATTCGGTTTACTCAAAAATCCGTCCGAAAAGTACTTTCCTCTCTGAATATCCACAAGTCCAGTGGGCCAGATGCTATCCCTCCTATTGTGCTGAAAACATGTGCTCCAGAGTTGGCTCCTGTGTTAACGGGCCTTTTTCGACTTTCCTACAATACAGGGGCAGTCCCGCAAGCGTGGAAAACGGCTTTAGTGCACCCCATCCCTAAAAAAGGCGATCGCTCTGATCCGGGTAACTACCGGCCAATTGCCATCACCTACTTGTTCTCAAAAATAATGGAAACCATTATTAATCGCCAACTTCTACTGTATCTAGTGGAACACCAACTAATTAGTGACCGCCAATATGGATTCCGTCAGAGTCGGTCAGCTGGTGATCTTCTAGCCTACCTGACCTATCGTTGGGCGTTGGCGATTTAGAGCAAGGGGGAGGCCATGGCTGTGAGTCTGGACATTGTGAAAGCCTTCGATCGGGTGTGGCACAAGGCGCTTCTTTCCAAGCTTCCTTCTTACGGGCTGCCCGAGAAACTTTGCAGATGGATTGCCAGCTTCCTCATGGAGCGCAGTATCAAGGTCGTTGTCGACGGTTCATGCTCCGACTCTATGCCCGTGAATGCTGGCGTTCCACAAGGCTGTGTGCTATCGCCAACCCTGTTTCTTCTGCATATCAATGACATGTTACAATCAGATAACATTCATTACTATGCAGATGACAGTACGGTAGATGCCTCCTACTTTGGCCGCTCCAACATTTCTCGGGCACACGTCCTTGAGGGTCGGAACAAACATGTGTCTGAAATTGAGCCTACCCTAGACCAAGTCTCAAATTGGGGCCATTTTGATCGCGCACGATTTTGATATAAGGAAAAAAAATGTTTTTGTATGAGAGCGTCCCTTAATTAATTATTTAATTTTAGTATTTATTGTTATAGCGGCAACATAAATACATCATTTGTAAAAATTTCAACTGTCTAGCTATCGCGGAAGTAGATACATCATGCTCGTGCTTTGTTAAGACAAAAATGTTCCCTATTAAACAGGAAAGCAAGAAAATAGAGTGTCCAAATACAGATACAGACATACGATGAAGTGTGTCAATTAGCTTAGTTTCGTAGTGCCATTTTTCAAGCCCGGGTACGTACCTACCTCCTTTTAGGGTAGCGTACCCGAAGGGTAAAAACGGGATCCTATTACTAAGACTTCGCTGTCTGTATGTCTGTCACCAGGCTGTATCTCAAGAACCGCGATAGCTAGACATTTGATATTTTAACAAATGATGTACTACTAATACGGTTGCCGATATGACAACAAACACAAAAAATAAAATAAAACAACTAATACAACAAACGTGATTTTTTGCCTTTTTTACCATACTTAATTAAATAAATAATGGTACGGAACCCTTTGTGCACAAACTGACACGCTCTTGGCCGGTTTTTACTATTACATAATTAAGCGCCTTCGTCAAAACAAAGTGTTATCATCTTATAAATATTTTAATAACGTTTCAAGACATTGATGTTAAGCGATTTTACACGATTAAGGGAAAAATTCATGGCTGCATTTATAAAACTCGGCTACATTTTACTACAAAAGCGATGGAAAACGTAACAAAAGCCTTTTATACTTTAATCAATTAAAAAATGAACCATGCCGTGCACTTTACAATAAAAAAAAACTTTTTATAAGAACTTAATCTGTTACTTTGTAGCAGATCTTGAAGATTCTCCACGTTGAAGAGTTTATTTAAAATAAAATATTCTTTTTTATCTTTGAGTCTGCAGTAGATTACACGATACTGGCAGAAATGGCTTATGGCAGATTACTGAAAATAAAATTAAGAAAGAAAAATTAAACCTGTCAGTTTTGTGATGTCTTTAAAAAGACCTTTTTACTGAGAACTTATATATTTTTTTCCTATTTACTTCAAAGTTAAAAATTTAATAAATTTTGAAATTTAACTTTCATTTCTAAAATCACTGAAATATATATTAACTGTCGTATTTTTAACCAAAATTCTTACGGATGTATGAAAATATGTCAAAAATAACACATCACATTCTACAGTAAATCTATACCTACTATTATATAAAGAGGAAAAGTTTGATTGGTTGTATTAAATAAGCTCCGAAACTACTCGACCAATGTCAAAGTCAAAGTCAAAAAATCTTCATATAGACACATTTAAAATATTTTAAATCATGTCCTTATGATGCGCCCCATTCTTTTACTTTACCTTTTACCAATCTCCCACTAGAATGGGAGCTAGGCGGGTACTAGTAAGTTATTTATAAATACAATGGGCATGAAGATTAAAATAATCTATTTAAGTAGTCCGTCAGTTAGATTACCAAAAAATATTGAACACCATTTTTTTTTCATTCCTCAAACAAAAAATTACAATGATACAGCGTCACTTCTAGGCACAATTTTACCTAGTAGTGAGGCCATAAGCCTGATCTTTATAGTTTGTATATTTAATGCTCTGTATATTGATTGATTTGATAAATAAAAAAAATACGTGTGCAATATTTTTTTGTAATTTAACTGACAGACTAAATATATTTTTTTAGTCTTCATGCCAATCACAATAAAAGATCATTTTATAAAGTAAGCTAAGACGCCTACTGTTATCATAATGCAATACGTGTGCTCTTCATAAAACATGCATTGCATACCGATGCCTAGTGTTCAATTGCAATTGGACGCCTGTAAATTATAGTTAACTGTTCGATTTAAACAGATTCGAGACCAATTTCGTAGTTATACCGTTACAGTAAATGTCTAAACTGATAAGTGAAACTGCTGTTATTTAATTGATACCTGGGCTTATAAAGGCGGCGTAGAAATGGTTCACCATCACCGGGTATGAAGGCAAGGCATTCACACACAAAAAACCACAAACTAAGCAACATGGCCAACGGCAATCTGAAAGGCTTGGATTTTTCTCTCTCTATTTATAAACTTCGTGAGCCTCTCGAACTTCAGTCTACGAGGGACATGGAATCTTCATTGCAAATTGAGAGTCAGGATTGACTTTAATTCACTAACCCTCATCATCATTATCAGCCCGTATAACGTTCATTACTGAACTCCATGTTCAGTATACGGGCACGTTATACGGGCTGAAGGCCTCCTTCCGAGGGAGAGGAGTTTCCACGCTTGACAGGCGGGTTGGTGACCGCAGTTTTATCTATACTCATACTATAAAGAGGAAAAGTTTGTATTTTTGTTTCGAATAAACTCAAAAACCGGCCATGAGCGTGACGGGCACGCACATGGGGGGTTTGATCTACATAGTTTCAAGGCAGTTTTTGTTGCATTTCAAGAGACCTTTCCAACAATACCCGACGGAGTTAGTCGAAATGAATATTTTAAATTCACTTTTCGTTGGAGGGGCGCTGAAAAACAATTATTTTTCCATAATTTTAAAAACCATGTTTTGGATCTTCTGTGTTTATCTCTCCATCAATTTCGTGGCAATTGGTGCAGTAACGGCGGAGTACGAGCCCGGAAGGACGGAAAGACGGACGGACATGACGAAACTATAAGGGTGACTTGTCGACTACGGAACCCTAAAAACTATTGAAAGGATTTCGAATCATTCTTTCACCATTAGAATGCTACAATATCCATGAGTATAAAAGTCCACGCAGGCTCCTAGTGTTATAATAAACAGGGAAACGCTGTTGCCCGTTTCCTGGTATACGCCTGTTATAGATGATGTTATAACAATCGAGAAAAACGGATTAACGTGCTTTCCGAGGCACGGAGGGTAGTCCCTAAACCAACTAGATACGATAGAACATACACAATTACAAAATTTCTTGTCCGGTGTGGGGTTCGAACACATGACTTGCTAGACTCAAAGCCAGGCTTACACCGCTACGCCACGGAGGTTGTCACAAACCTTACATATTACTAATAGGAATTTTACTACGCAGTGAAGTCGCATGACTGCTAATAAGTATACACATAAATACATAAAGGCCAAGCCTACGTACAAATTATAATTAAGCTCATATAATTTCATCAATCATTTAATATTATTACGAACTCGTATAATATCAGAATACTTCGGATTATTTACCGATACTATTAGGATTTCAATTAATTAATTATATCAATAAAAGTTATGAATTAACCAATATGAAAATGATTTGAATTAAAATAGTTTATTAATTTCATTTGCATCCACAAACAAACATTGAAGTATAAATTATATTTAAGTGTTTTCTTTTAACCGATATTTGCAGGTGCTGCAGCGGCTTCAGCGGAGACCCTGAAGCGGCGCTAGTATTGTAGCCTTATTGGAGATTACATATTTGAGCCTTTTGGGGTCGAAACATTGGGGCCATGGGGGCCATCCCAGCGCTCAAACTTTTTAAAGATCTTTCTAAACGCTTGGTCGACACCGACGCCACCCGTGACCAGAGGGCTGGCTTGTATTTAGAACAACGAATTAGCATTGCCATTCAACGTGGCAATGCTGCCAGCCTTCTGGGCAATCTTCCGGTGGACATCGATGCGGAGCGATTTTTTGATGCCCTCTAATTCAAGCCTCCCCCTTTTTATCTTATTTTAGTTTTAATTATTTTTACTAGTTTTAAATAAGTATTACTAAATTATATTACTTGAGCCACATAATAAAATTATACATATATGTGAGATAGACTTCCCCATCTTCCATGGGTGTCGTTAAAGGCGACTAATAACTGATGAATGGGCAGCATAATTCATCAACTTAACATTACTTATCGTCTTACTGCGATCACTGATCCGCCTGCCAAGCGTGGAGACAATTGCAAACCATTCCCTTGGGAGGAAGCCCATATTCAGTAGTGGAGGTTATATCGGCTGTTGATGATGATGATTACTGTAAGCATAGCTAGGTATTAACTCGTTAATCGTTAATTACCGAAGTTAACATTATGAGGAACTTTATTAACTTTTAAGAAAATATCAAAATATGTTAATGGACTCGTTTTTTCTGACGTACATATGTAGTTAGCCCCGAGGCTTTTGCTACTTAACCGGGCATAGTTAACGGACTCGTTAACTTCCATTAAATTTCCCAAAATCCGTAAATCGTTAATCCAGTAGGCAACAATACGAGTAACAACGAAGATGATGAGGATGACTATTTCAATTCTGTCATTCAGTCTAAAGAAAAACTTAAGCGCAACTTACTTTAAGGAGCAAACCCAAGCAGAGTCTCTTCAATATGTGGCTAGACATGAAGTCGAAAGACTCGTTAACCCTTAATTGGGCGCGCCTAAAAACGTGCATAGATAGTCGCGCGGGGTGTTTATCACCCCTAGTCATATTGTTAAAATAAAACACGAAATAAATGCACAATCAGATGATTAGAACATTTAACTTAACTTAAGCACTAAAACTATGCAATTTTAGCATACTGAAGTCATATGGTCATTGCACACATGCACATGGCATTAAAAGCATTACGTTTTTATTTATCTGTCCATGATACTCGGGCATATATAGCACCGGCACACATATATGGGTCCGGCCTGTACTGTAGGCATCTACCCTTAAAACTGTCAAAATCTTATGTTTCGACTTGTTCAACATTAAATCAAACTTGTTACTTTTAAAATTATCATGACTGACCACCGTTTGCAACGGATTGACAGCGTCACATGTATATACGAAGCTATCGTGAATATCAGCATGCTAAATTCAAATTTTAGAAAGTAATGAACATGGGAATATTTCTTGGTATGTGTGGTACCCCCCGCACCTAATTAAGGGTTAAATGATGCGGCATTACTCAGGGAACAGATATTCCTTCATCTGTTCCATCATCATCATCAGCCGATTTAAAAAAAACTTTTAGTTATAGCCCATTTATAGAGTAAGACTATAGATTATAATGAAGTTCTCACGGTAACGAGAGTTACTCGGGTAAAACGCGCGTGGAAGTTAGTTAAATATGCTATACCCCAAGCGCAGCAGTTGATCGTATTTTCTCCACGAGCAAGGATATACTATAGCCGAAACGAGCCTCGCTTTCAGACGAGAACTTCAACATATTAATTTTCATGAAGGGGAATATTCATATCATAACAGATGACTAAATTGACGGATAAATTAAATAGGTTAGTATCGTTTCGTCTAAGATGTATGTGGCCTATTTAGCAATTCATCTAAATAGAAACTCGTCATTAGATTACTATGAAATCGTATTAAAATTAGTTCGTCTAATTAGTGTTTCGTTCAGGACGCAACTAGTTTATCTGAATAAAATAAATTTTAAATCGTAATCCAAATGAATGAAAAAACATTTTTTGTGTACGAACATGCTTACATTATATTACCGAAACCTACCCGTCTTTTTTTCCAGAACCAAGTTCTTATAAGAAGATGCAATTTTGCTCACACACTCACACGTTAACAGATTAGCGATTAACGTTAACTTGTGTTTAGTTTTCTGCAATGTAATTCTTTAACTTTTAACGAATTTATTGTTTTTAGTAACGGATCAGCGATTAACAAAGTTAACTATTGACTAACGGTGCTCAGCTATGACTGTAAAGTTATATTTTATGAGCAAATTAATGAATGAAATAAATAAGTGATCAAAAACATTAGCGAACTATTTGGAGCCACCAAATGGTTCGTATAACACGAGTGGTGCTAGACAGTTTTGTTAGTAGGTAAGTTAAGAAAACTCGTCTGCGTATATACGGAGCAATTAAGAGAATTACACATCACCGATTACATACTTTGTATATAAACTTGCAAAGCTAACTTAGCAAAACTATATTAAAACAGAATTGGCTAGCAATTCCGTTGAATATAATATAAATTTACTGTCTCGAATATTGTCGTTAATGCCGTCTACATAATGTAGGAAATGTGCGAAATTTTATCAATTAAATTACACGTTAAATTAACGGGAACCACTAAATAATAGTCGCAAACGGCTTAGTAGGTATAACATGATTGGAAAATTGTTTGTTTCAATAGATTTACAATTCAGTTCATGTTATTGTAGATTAATTTTGTATCTATGACGTATTGTTCGGTGCCTACTGCATAAATGTTGTATTTTAATTTTAGCTATGATTGCCATCCTCCCGTTTTGTACAAGCATTTTTTACATGTTTGGTTTTATTTAATGTATGGTCTCCGTATTTCCAATTAAAAATATAATCTCTACACGCATCTATTTGCATTTGTTTATTGATAATATCAATATTTTTCTTGTAACTACCAACTGTTTATAATGTGTTCCAACCATTTTTTTATTTTTTATTTCTTCGTTTTTCTTGTTTCTGTCTATTGTTAATCCTTGGTCAAGCTACAAAAATCTACCAAGAAAATTCTCGGTGATGCAGTAAGTGGTATTTTATTCACGTGTTGCAAGTAGCTCCTGCCTATCGTGTACCTTATTTGTTACTGCTTGAGTCTGTTCATAGTCTTGCTGAATTATGCGAGTAATGGAATCCCTCTTGACCCTTAGTTTGCAATGACACTTTCGATACCTTGGTAGATTCGAAGCCCGAGCGACCTACTAACTGTGGAGAGACAGTTGGACAATACTACCCTAAATATCCAAGAATCATCATTCCGCTATCCCGCCTGTCAGCGACGGCCGAGACGATACCAAGCTCCATAGGGGCGCCTTTTAGCTTTTAGCTTAATCGCCTTTACCAAACACACACTGAAAGTCAAATCTAACTAGTTTTTCAACCCAATTCAATGGTTCTCATTTATACCAAGTATTAGTATGATGTTAACCCAATGTATCGTTAACCTTCAAAAACAAAGCTAAGACATAGCAGTCTGCACCTCGTCTAGACAGCCTCGTTCGAGTTTCCAGGAACAAATATAATTTACACCGAATTTTGCACCGGCTTTTAAGAAAGTGGATTACAGTATTGAATTCCAATGAACACAGCTTTCAGTTCCGGGAAACTGCTCGCATCTTGACGTAAGTGCATCAACTTTGTAAACACTATATAGAGCGAATGGAGCGAAATAAAAATGTCTAGATAGCGTCGAACGTGCGATGAAAAACTGCTTTTTATCGAAATAGGGTGGAGATATAGAGTGGTTTTATTTTGAAGGAACAACACCAACTTTCTGAGCTATTACTGATATCGAATCAATCATGACTTCGGCTCATTCCGGGACTTCGGTACAGACGTCTGACAGTTGTGTATCACCACTATACCAACGTGGCAATGAGGTAAATACAGCCATATAACCTCGAAAACCATGAAAACCTCTATTTATTTTTATTAATTTAAATCTTTAGCACAAAACTTTACATAGGCGGACTTGATTCCAAAGGCATTCTCTCCCAGTCAACCATTGGGTGGTGCAGAGACAAAGTGGTAGGTGCACTGAAGTTGTAAGCACTCGTAATGAAATAAATACCGTCAAGGTACTATGTAATTAACATATATAAAATATTTTACATACATGGTGACAATACAATATTATAAAACTATAACATCACTATTACCTAATGCAATTCACAAGTTTGGAAGTTTCTATTTGATCTTGGTAACTTACCAAGAATCAATATAAAGTTCGACTGCGGCAAACAACACACTTATTAGTTCCCGTGTTGGTAAGAGCTAATATCGAACTATTTATTAACACTTGGTAGAGTTTGAAACTCAATGATTGCAATGTCTTGCAGGTGGTGGATTTAATTTATTTCAAGAAAATTGGTCTCTAAGGCGACTAACACACGGCACCGCGCACCGCCGCGGTAGGCGGTGAAGCGGATCTCATGTCGCGATGATGCCTAACACACGTACACCGCCCGGCCGCGCGGTGAAGCGGTGTTCTCACCGCCACCGCCCCTCCGCGCTGCCGTCCGCGCGGTGAGGCGGCGCCTCACACACGGGGCGCCGCATAACTGCGCGGATCATCATAGGTGCAGGACGTGTTGCAATTTAAAAATGGATGAACCAAATATCTTCTTATTTTTTTCTCTCTACGCCATAAAAGCCAGAATGCTGCCACCACTTCAGCGTCCATTCTTGCCAGTGTCTGTGATCATACATACATAAGCTCACGCCTGTTTCTCAGCGGGGTAGGCAGAGACAATGGACCTCCACTTGCTACGATCCCTACACACATCTTTCGCTTTATTCACTCTCAGAACATTCTTCATACAAACACGTCCGTTTAGGGTGGATCGAACTGGTCAAAACCGTGATAAATCCATCCGCGCGGACAGGCGCGTAAACCGCCTTACCGCACGGGGCACCGCTACGAAATCCGCTTTACCGCCACCGCCCTCCGCGGCGCGGCGGTGCACGGTGCCGTGTGTTAATCGCCTAAATGGAAGGAATGGGTGTTTATATTTTTCAGCGAAGACTCCCGTTCTCAAGTTTCCGTATATAAAGGTTAAACATAAATCAGAACCCACTTGCCGTTGTCAACTTACACAACACTATATTATTATATAAAGTTACAATATGTTTCCGCCTTTAAGTCGAACCTACAACCTTCTGACAACAAACGTGATATTTGTCGTTTTTTACTCAATATAATAATATAGTGCTTTATGTTGTCTATGTAACGGGCCCAAATTCCTGGCAGTGGAGGAGTCCACTGCCAGGAATTTGGGCCCGTTGGCGATAATAATACGCAATCGCTTCGCAATATTCGCAATTTCTAAAAAAAACAGAGATCTCTGAAAGAAGCCTGAGGATCTAAGTCATGTAAATCTAGGGGAGCGTTCCCTATACTCGATACCTACTTTAAATCATCATTGTTTTCTTCACACTTTTCAGCTACGAGTACCTACATATCGATGTATGGATATCACTGACCTAGATACAAAAAATGTTTAAATAAATGTACAAAATGATTAATCAAAGACTTTAAGAGATGACAAAAAGAATGATGTTGGAGTTTCTTATGGTCTTTCTTCTCCGGGTGTCACGCCGTAGGTAGCTAGAGAATTACTCGTAGGAAGCTAGGATAGGGTCCGGTCGTCTTCGCAAGGCGAGGCTCAAGACGCATTCTATGCCATAACAACATTGGTAAATTATATTTAATAAAATTATAATTTTATTTTGTCATTATCATTGTATTTGACTTATAATAAGTGCGATCGATTCGTCTACATTATCAATAAACATTTTCATTTTTATTTTTCATGTTCATTGAAAACTTACTACGACTACTTCTTGAAAGTTAAATAATCTATTTATATTTATTCGTTTAATCTTCATTCGATTTAACAGCACCCGCTCGTTGCAGAAGCTTATCGGATAATTCCTCGAGTTCTGAACTCGGTCACAGCCATTCATTGCTGATGTAAACAGATTTCTTAAAGTGCTAACTTTTTAAACTTACTTGAATGAAATTAAATTTTTTCAAGGCGATTCTGCTGAGTCTAAAAAGATTACTATTGAATTGTGTGGGCTAAAGAAACGTTCCAAATCAGAAATCTTACGGTTTGGATGGACCGTGGCTGAATGATCAAACTACATAATATATAAGGATTTTTAACCAGGGTTGAAGGTTCAAATCTAGCTACTGTAATATAATACATGTACCTAGTCAGATCTTAAAGCCGGCGCTGACTGATCATAAGGCATATCATGAAAAATGAAAGCATGATGAGTTCATTTGATAAGGTTTATTTATTTACTAGCTGACCCGGCATACATTGTCCTGTCTGAATTAAAACTATATTTAATTGAACTTTTTATAATTATTAGATGTGATAGCTCTGAAATAACCGTGATTAGCACTATGAGCATTCTGACAATGTTATGTCAAACGCCATAAGATTATATAAAAAAGGTCTATAGTACCAAAAGCGCCTATGTACGGTTACATAAGAAATATGGTGAAAAGTATTCTTAAATTTTCTAATTTTCCGCGCACGTTATTATTTTTTTTCTTTCATCAGAACCTTCTCCTAAAAATAATACACACAATAAAAAGAATAACTGAAATTGGTTCAGCTGTTACTGCACCGATTGTCACGAAAATTCGTAGAGAGATGTATACTGAAGAGCCAAAACATGTTTTTTTAAATTATGGAAAAATAATCTCATACAACGTAAAGTGAATTAAACAAATGAAATTCGACTAACCCCATCGTTGGAAAGGCCTCTTAAAATGCAACAAAAACTGCCTTGAAACTATGTCGATCAAACCCCCCGTCTCGAGATTACTACAAAGTTAAAATTAGAGCGTCCCGCCCCCCTTAACTTTTGAAATATTACTAAATAATTCTGTAAAAAATGTGATATATACCTCTAAGTAAGTACTTTCAGCTAAAACTATAGCGAACTCGGATTCATAGATAGTTATTTTTATACAACTCGACCAACTTATGTATTTACAGTCGTCCCAACAAAATGTATGGAGTCGACCGCAATATGAAATTTAACTTGTTTAATTAAAACTAGGCATTTTAGATATGCATGGCCACGGAACCCTTTCATGACTAGCGGCGCGCCCCGGCTTCACACGGGTGGACTTATAGAGCCTATGTTACTCAGGGATAATGTAGCATACCTACTAATGGTGAAAGAATTATCGAAATCCGTTCGTAAAAAGAAATACAAACTTTTCCTCTTTATAATATTACTATAGATATAGATTACAGGTAACTCTACAGCTTGCAAGTTATATAAGCAGTTTAATTTACCGACAAATACGCCCAATTACGAAGTACATAAATAAACAGGCCAGATTTTGTTTTAGTTAATCTTTATTTAGTTATTAGTAGTATATTAGTATTATTTTCGCTCAGTATTAAGTAACATTTACGATTACACCAGGAAAATTCATCCCGCTGTCAAGACGACTTCAACAACTTCATGTGGTTCACACAAATAATTGTCCCGGATGGGAATCGAACCCAGATATCAGTAGCGACTACCATAACCAGTAAGCCGCCGGTGCAGAATTCACTGGTATACGATTGTCCTATACTGGTAGATATTTATTATAATTGCCAACAGCATTATTCTCCACGTCACAGGGAATCCTAGTGTGGAGACTAGTGAACTACTAAAGTTATGTATTTTAAATAAATTAATCTGGAATAATACTTCGTTTATCACGTAACTGTTCTGTACAAATGTTTTCGAACTAAATATAGTACTATCTATTTATCTATGTATTTAACTCCTGTATGTTGCCAAGCTTTAGCTAGTAATGACAGACTCAACGAAATTCCCGACTCATGAATGTTCCGCACCAACCATACGCCAAAATACATATAAGATGCTTTCGTATATGCTATCCTTCAACAGAAGATAGCGTCGCGTCACCTAAAGTAATTAGATGCGTAATAAGATTTCTTTGTGAAATAATAATAATATGTAGAGGAACTGTTGGTAGTGTTCCTCCACAGAAAATGAAGATCTTCTTTGCCGGGCGAGGTGATGTGCCCGGCGACCGACGGCCATTTGTTACTGTTCGGAACTTGTATAAAGATTGTCCCAAAACTCGACGTCAACGCGGAACCGGATGAAAAGGCAAGTCATGTTTATTGTGAGTAAAATATATAAAAAATCTAAGTAGTCTGCCCGCGACCACGATCAATGTAAATTGATCGAAACGTCGGGTAATATAAAAAGGTAATTTTATCGCGTTAATACCCGTGTGCTATGTATTATAAATTATGATTCGCGAAAGTTTAAAAGTTTATAAGTAGCATGATTTTAAAATTATAGGCATTTTAAGAAAAACTCAGTAATGGCCCACAAAATCATACTTTCTCCAATTTTTTCTGAATAATTCTTCTCTAAACTGTAATTAAAATCTTGAAACCAGCTGCTCTAGCTTTCATAAGAATAGGAATTATTTCATTAAAAAAAAAAAAAAAAATGCTTAGATTTAACTGACTGTATTGAAAAAAAAAGTACTAAGCGAGTTTGGCAAGTTATGTCAAAAGTTGGCGCATTTAGTAAGGATTCCAAAAAGGTATTATACTTGGTAAATTGTAGCAGCTATCGTGGACAAAAGAATATTTTTTCAGCAAAATCCCAGTTTTTTATAATTTTTTCTTACTTGATTAAATGGCAAAACTTATTACTTTTTACGTTGGAGCCGATTCCAATGCACACACTGAATAAATTTTACTCACTTGTACCTGTGCTTGTCTATTATAAACAAACTGAATAAACAGATAATGCACTAAATTTAGTGTCTGCATTAGAAAAGTCACTATTTCTTTTTTGTGAATGCTTTAATTTAAACTGAAACAAATTTTTTAATACTAAGATTTATTTATTAAATTTACAATAAAATAATTTTACTACTGAAAGGACCATTCTTGATTATTGAACATGGTGTTGTTAAGGGCTTAACTACTCTCTCAAGAATGAAATCTTGATACACTTGTGCAAAAATATAGCTTAGTCACTCCCTCAAAGCCATAGCCAATACCCCACCAAACCATCACTGAAGTTGGATAATACTTACGTTGCATTCTGTTGACTAACTGGGAAGCATCTTTAGAGTTTTGAGCTAAACACGGTAATTTTTTATTGTTAAAATATTGCTCGATTGAAAAACAACTCTCATCCGTTTTTTTTTTCTGTGACCTCCTTTGGCGTACCGGTTAAGTATTAGCTTCGATTTTATCACTCTATTCTTTTTTAAATGTTCTGTCCTAAGTCATCTTTTAAAATACGTGACATGGTTCTAGATGATATCCTCATCTTCCGAGATAAAATCTTTTGCATTCGGACAGGATTTCTTCCAATTCTTTCCCTTACTGCTTTGATCGCCTTTTTTGTACGAACACTACGTGGACGGCCAGATCTTTTTCTGTCACAAACATACCTAGGAGGTTTCATTGTACCTATCAATAGCCCAGTACACACACATTTGACTAATATCAAACGTAAGGAGAGTTTAAAAATTTTTTTTTGGCTCCCTACCTCCTTTTTGTAACTCAATCCCAGCGATTTGGTTCTCTTTATCACCCCACTTAATTTTATTATCACAAATTATTTGACAATCTTCCGTTATGGGAGGCCCCCCTAAATATTTATTTTATTTTATTTTTAGTATTTGTTGTTATAGCAGCGACAAAAATACATCTAAAAATTTCACCTGTCTAGCTATCGCGGTACTTGAGATACAGCCTTGTGACAGACAGACCGAAAGCGAAGTCTTAGTTATAGGGTCCCGTTTTTACCCTTATCAATAATACAAGTATTTTAAATAAACAATTACCCACTAAGAATAGTCGTCGCTTCTTATAAAAAGAGACGGATATATTTTTATCGAATCGCATAACGATAAGTCCATTACTACAAAATACAATAAATTTAGCAGTATATATCAGTACATAAGTATTAATTCATATCATAATCTTCGTACAACTAAATGCAAATATAAATTTAAACTAAATTAAAAATACTGCCGTGCAATTTGTATTTGTCTGATTATATTAGCTGCTCCCGGTTGTTTCACCCGTGTAAGTCTGCTCCAGTAGGTCGGAGCGAGATATTTTGTAGCCTACATGTTACTCCAGCTTATAAACTATCCATGTGCAAACTTTCAGCCAAGTCGTTCAGTAGTTTTTGCTTGAAATAGTAACAGCATTCATCCATCCATACTCACAATCACAATTTCGCGTTTATAATATTACTAGCTGCGCCCCGTGGTTTTATCCACGTGACTCAGCTGCAATAGGTCAGTCCGTGATGTTTTGTAGCCTATATATTAATCTAGCTTGTAAACGACTTACTTCCCGCGCGCGGATTCCCCGGCGTAACTTCCGTTCCCGTGGGATCTTCATAATTAAATATAGCCTTTGTGAAAGAATTTTTGAAATCGGCACAGTAGTTTTTGAGTTTATTCATTACAAACATACACACATACAAATATTTTCTCTTTATAATATTAGTATAGATCTGCGCCAAACTCTCAGTTAAATCCGTTTGGTAGATTTTACGTGAAAGAGTAACAAAAATACACCCATACCTTCTTACAAAGTATTTACAAACTAGCTGCGCCCCGCGTTACTCTGCTTCAGTGGGTCAGCATGATTTTTTGTAGCCTATATGTTAATCGAGCATATTAACTATCCCTGTGCAAAGTTTCCGCCGAATCCATTAAGTAGATTTTGGGTGAAAGAGTAACAAACAAGAAACAAATGCGAAATTTTGTATAACTATGTGGATGTATGTAACATCCACACATACAAAATTTCGCATTTATAATATTAGTAGGATCTTAGATAGATAAACGTAAAATAGTCTTCAAAAATGTTTCCTAGATATCATAGCTTCATTTACATATTTTGTAAATAAAACGTAAAATAAGTAAAAGTCTTCAGATAGGGCTTGTCATTAAAAGTTGTGTCGTTCGTTATTTAATTTAAATATACCGCTTACGTTAATACCATGACATTCACTAGTATTGTGTGTATTTCGGTTTAATATCTCATCACTATCATCAGCCCGTACAACGTCCACTGCTGAACATGGGCCTCAGCCCGAGAGAGAGGTTTTTGGCATAGTCACCACCCTTGGCAGGCGGGTTGGTGACCGCAGTAATATGTTGGTTGGGTCTGGTTGATCGAGGGACTACCCTGTCTCGGAAAGCACGTTAAGCCGTCGGTTCCGATTGTTATTTATAACATCATCTATAATAATCGTATACCAAGGAACTGGCAGCAGCGTTTCCTTGTGTGTTACAGCCTGTCTACCAAGCAAGGAGACAATGCAAATACCCATACCCAGGAGACCCATGTTCAGCAATGGAAGTTAAACGGGCTGATGATGATGATGACTTTTAATTGTATTATTATATATTATAACCTATTTATAATTAATTTTATATGCAATGTGAATTTTCTTGACTAAGTGCTAAATAAATATCGTTTATTTAATTAGTTTAAGAAAAAAATGTTTTGTAAATAAATTAAGTAGCTTTAGCCTCTTACCGCAAGAAATATTATGGAAGAGAAGGTTACATAATGTGATCAAAGTGAAAATAAAAATTAGGAACTTTGATATAAGGATTATAAGAAGTTATTATATGGCGCCAAATATGGCTTCGTATGCGTTAACGTAAAATGATTAATTAAGTTTCGTGAAATACCTTACAATTGGGTTTGTCGTTATAGCATAAATAAACATTACATTTCGTGATAGAACGATGTTATTGTAAACAATATTGGCATATCTGGCGGATATTTTTCATCCAAATGGGAAAATGACTGATTCCATCAGAGCGTACTGAATCTAAAGGAAGGTCTTGATGTCTGGCAGGAGGCTTTCGTTGCTTTTTTGTAGGTATTGGGGAATCAGGATAGTCAATCGGAGTGTTTCCCCGGCTCGAAGTCAGCGTTCCGAGAATGCTTAATGGACGACCACGTTTTCTTGGTATTGGAGCTTTGTCTACTTTACGCAAGTGTTCGGAAACTGCGAGTTTAAAATCAAATAACGGCATGTATTGATCCGTATTTATTTGGCGCCAAAGTATCCAAGCATTAATAATGCATAGTCTACCATGTGAAAAAAAAACTCTTGTACCACTGACGCGAACGTAAATGAATTCTGTACTACATAATCTGTAGTAACCAAGCATAGAATCAAGCAAATCTACTCCACCCATATGTTGATTATAAACATCAACGACTTGGGGACACGTTATATCCGAATATATTTTTTCTTGTCGAACATAGCGTCGTTTGGTAGTAGTGGGCTCACTACCCACATATGCTGACAGTAAATTTACTTTTGTTATCGTACCACTAAACCAAACTCAACTTAAGTCCGTCTATAGTTTCTACCTTTCCTCTAAACTTCTTTCTTTGCAGAAGACATAGGCTTATGTTTAACTTACCACCAAAAAAATTGAAAATGATCACCAAAATTAAACCCGCCTTTTAATGTAAAATAGTAACCAAAGTTTTAACATTTCGCTATCGTATTTAAGCAAAATGACTCCAAATAAATCATTGTTAACCCAAAAGTAGTAAATGATCACCAAAAGTAGTAAATGATCACCAAAAGTACCTAAATGTTTTACTAATTTACTATTCGGTTCTGGCGTTGTATGGCCGCAGCTCTAACCTAACCTAACCGATTGTCATTTTTCATTGATTTTATTAAGGTAGAAATAGCGCAATAATTTGCTCGCTAAGATTTGGTGACCATTTACTACATTTGGTGATCATTTACTACATTTGGTGTTCGAATACAATTTGAAGTGCAGTCGTGACTAAAATAGCTAGTACTATTATAATTTTAGACTTTATTTTTCTGGTGTCAAGTATATATTTTTGGTGGTCATTATATTTTATCCCGAAGGCATATACGAGTTCGGTACGCGGTTGAGTCTCAAAGTGCCTAAAGGCAGCAACCCGTTTTTGTAGAGAGAAATTGCGGGCTATTGTACCAGATATCGAAACATATCGTGAAGTATGTTGACGAGGGACCGTGGAAGTTAATCTCGTAACGACAATAGAACTGACACCAAGATCAGGGGACATCTGATGGATAAGAATTGCTTTGCTCTCCAGCGAATATATTGAAGTCGTAGCTGAAACCTGACACACCGCTGAGGACCAGAATTTTGTAAACCCACTTATTTGGCTTTGCTGGGTTATACTGTTACCACGGCGGTTGTGTTACTACGGCCAAATACTCTTCTTTGTGAACTAACATCAAGCGATTGCGGATCAACTCTAGTAAAGGCCGGATTTTGAATAATGTATCATGCCCGTTTCTGTCACGAGATATAAAGTTGGTGTTATCATTGAAATGCAAGAACCTTTTAGTAAATTTAAATCTGTTACATAATACATGTCATTACTTCGTAAACCTGGGATTGTCCTACATGTTTCGACCAGTACATCCTTGCAGTCGGTAATTTCATACAAGAGAAGCTGATAATTTCATACCAGACATGAAGATTACGATGCCAATAGTGTTTTTCTATTTCTTCATTCGTAATTGCTGCATGGTTTGTTATTTGTTTTTTTTTTATTGAATAGATTTTAGATTGGTTTGCACATTGATAAAATCGATAATTTCAGATCTCTGCTGGCGTATTTAGCTGCTTTATCATCTCCGGTAATTCTGAATTACCTTAAAATTCGAATCTAGTTTTGTCATAAAGTGGAATTTTCCCTTTCCTCCAAATAACCCGTTCCTTTTTCCCTTTGCCTTTAGATGTAGATGCGGTCTGCAAATTTATCAATGGCACGTTATCATCATAATCGGTTAAATCGGATTTCGACTCAGGAAAGACAATTTAACGTTTTTGGCGTCGACGAGATGTGCAAGGTTCGAAATCATCTTCACTTTCAGAAGAAATATCATCATCGCTCAAGCAATCATCACCAGGAATAATATTGACATGCTTGGAAAATCCATAAAAGCGGTAAGGATCCATTTCTGAAATAAAAAAGCAAACCTTAGTGCATGCAAAGCCATAATTGACAGCAGTAGTTTTTACTGTAACGTATACGAAGCCTAATATGGGAGATTGCAACAATGGTCGAAAATAACATAACAATCCATATAAATTGGAATAAAAAAACTGTATTAATGTATTAGAAGCAATAAAGAATGTAATTATATGTTTTTTATACTGTAACCAAAACATTAATAAAAAGATTAATAATCGGATTAGTAAATACCTAATTAATTTATAAATGTCACCCAAAAATAATACGTATCGTAAGTTGATCAACGTGCCACTCATATTGTTAACTGTAGTCGCCAGTTTTAGCGAACGCGCATAATTATTATATAATTTACTTAATTATTATGACACTTGACCTAACCTAACCACGCGAGATTATCCTACTGTTGTAACAAAACAAAAGTCCTGTTGAACTCCATTGGTTTAGGTTTAGGTTATTTTTTTAACTCCCCAAAAAACTAGGTTAGTTTATCAACTACTGTAACTAAAAAGTTGGTTAACTTACGATTTTTATTATTTTCCAATGACATATATGTACAACATTAGCTATAGTTTATCAGTTAAATTTATTTTATAAGTCTAATACAGCACATTTCTTTTTAAATTATAGCTGTAAGTAGTTGTTTTGGCATATTGTGATGTTAACAGTTGAGCAACAGTTGCACAAAACTCCCCTTAAAATGTAAAATCCCTCACCGCCAGCGACCGCCCTAAGACGAGGTCCAATACCCACAGCGTTGCGCCCTCTTGCGCAGGTTACTTTGTTAGTAGTTAGATAAAAAGAAATCCATTATTATATTAATCAAAAATAGGAATACATTATGGTACGTACCTATTTCGTGTAGCATCGTTCCGCGCTATAAGTTACTTGGGTACGAGTCCTGGAGCACATATACCTATTACCTCTTTTCGTTTAGCATACTAATGTTTGTATTTCTGATTCGTATGAGTAATAACGTCCAAGATACTGATATAATCGTGAACCGTTTATTATTAAAGTTATATAAACTTACTTATCAAACTGATAGCACCCTACTTTTAGTACCTAACTATTATTTGAATATCTAGGTAAGTACCTATATAGTTATATTTTACCACAACAAAACTTGTAATTGGTATTCCCCACTTGTTTACATCTGATTTTATTACTTTTTAAATTACTTTGAAACTTTAAAAAGTTTGAAAAAAGTTTTAAACTACCTACGCTAAATATTTCTATCCAATACGGCCTAATAACCCGTGGCTTCAATGCTTATAATCCCGACTTTGACGTATGTTTAACTATAAATCTCTCAGGCCTAGTCGACTATGGTATTTTACGAATCCCGGTGGATCACCAACAGGATAAAGGATGATAAAAAGGGAAAGAAACAAATCTCCATCTCGGTTTCAACGCTTACTCTATGCGCGGAGGGGAGAGGGCGGCGAGGCTGCGTACTGCGTCGGTCGATCGCTTAGTCGCGTGATAGCCACAGTGGGGGCACGTCGCGTTTTTCTGAAATCAACGTGCTATCGGCATCGCACGTAATCGCGATGGATGTGCTGCCGAGCGGCAACTTGTTCCGAGAACTTCAAGATGTCACTGACACTGGTTACTTCGAGTGGAAGCTGTCGCTGGAGGATTACTGGCAGCAGGTAGGTGCTGTGCGTCAATTCCACCGAAATATCGCATTCTTCCTAACACGCCGAGCGAGTAATTTAGCAGAGCGCGATTGTTTAACAAATTCTTTTGACAGCAAGATGGTGCGCGCAAGCGTATAACTGGCGGTCGATTTTGAAAATTCGATCCTAACCTCAACTTCGAATAAAGTTTATGGCTATGCGTTAATGTTGTTCCGAATATTTGATTGATTGTAATAGTTAAAATTTCTTGGGTAGATTACGGCATGGCTAAAAATATTCGCGTGATATTCGTTTGTATGATGGCTGGAGTAACGTCCAGGAGTTGTACAAGAAGTTTTGTGAACTTTGTGTATGAGCGAGTTGTATGTGTGTGCGTGACCCGTTGATAGTGTGTGCGAAGGGTCTTCTCACTTTCGTTTGAATCGATAATTTCAGTTTCATTTACGTTGAATTTCGTTTTGTTGCACGGCTATTTTCGTGTCAATGAAAAATTGTTTTGGTTGTGTGATTACGAGGCGGTGTGATGTGTGAAATGTTTTTATACATTGTTGCGAATTTATTTGTTTTGTGTTGTACTTTTTATTTTAACATGACGCTTGTGTTACTTATTTTTTATTTTGTTTACATTTAATTATGTAGGTAGTTTGCGGTTACTTTTGTTCGTGTCGCGTAAATATGGGTGAATCATGACCATGACATCCATGACACACATTTAGCGAAAGGGTAGAGAGATATTTATCGACCTATCTACGTATGCGCGATTTCCCCCAAACATTACCAAATTAGAAGAATGGGGGACAAATACCCACATAATCTATTCTAGAGGGTTTAGTAGGTAACTTGCTAGGTATATTCATTACTATATTATTATCCGGTTAGTAGGAAAAACCTATCCTTACGCGGTAAATGTTACCTGTATTATGATCTCTATTGTTTAAGCCATAAGGAATAGATTTTATTCGGTGGTTTAGGTATAATTGCGGTTTGCGACCTTATTCATCCTCAAATAGATACCTATGTAAATGTAGATTTTATTAGTTAGAAACCTTAAAAAGATATCTACGTACATTATTTATTTATATTAATAAAGGTACCTACCTACTTATTTAACAATACAAATGCAATTATTTATTTACCAATCGAGGACTCAATCCGAGGCCCAAACTGCGCGGTAATACCTACTGCCCTCTTAACAAAAAATCAACTGAATACCTACCTACCTTCAAAATGATTAAGGTCTACCTTCTCCACGATCAATATTCTTAGCACGGATATTTTGTCACGGCAAAGCGTTTGTTTCTTCAAATTTATACCCTTAACGGTCAGTACCTACGTGATAAGGGAACGAAGGAAGGAGATCTATGTTAGGGTTGGAGGGAATCAAAGAACCGGAGTATCATCAACATAAGGAAAACAGCACAGATGGATCCAGTTGTTATAACAAAACCGGATAAATGCGAGTCGAACTCGCGGCTTATTGGACGATTCGCACGAATTGAACTCGCACAAAACGTGCGTAGGTATAGACTCCTTTAAATAATATTATTTTTTCTGTAGGCGATTGGCACGAAGTTAATTTATTGGTTAAGATAAAGTACACTTAAGTACGAGGTAATAAGGGTTAAAGGTATTTTAATACGAAAGGACAACACAAACTAATCAAAAATATCTTTATTAAAATTAAAACTACGTAGGTAGGTACTAAACATCCTCTAAACTTACTATGACCTCATTTAATGCACTAAGGGTACCGTACTATTATTTACACAACATAAGACACTTTTTAACATTTTGAATTTTGAGGGACCCGAGAATTTAAGGTAACAGTTGCATTGAACGCGTTTTAAAATATTGAAAGTCATCCATTGCTCCGTCGGCCGTAGTTTTTAACCATTTAAGAGCAAAAGCCTTGCGGCTTACTTCATATTGTGCGTTACTCGGCTCCAATGGGCTACCAACTATCCGCGTACAATCCGCTTTCAGCCAAATCCGTTTAATAGTTTTTCATCCATTCATCCATACTCACAAACTGCCGCGATTATATTATATTAGTAAGGATTATGAATTGTCGTTTACCCGTTTACTTTGAGAAAAGATAATTATAAAAAATCGCGACTTTCAGCATTTTAGTCCGTTAACTTAATCAATAAACCTATATAAAAATAAATCCCTATTTTCATTGGTCACGATAGCACGCGTGAATGGATAGACTGATTTCGCTAATTCGTGTTTGCTTTTGTCAGGAGAAGCTTCTTATGAAAGAAAAGCTTAAGAAAATTGCGCAGATAATTAGAAAATTAAAGAATACTTAACCACCATATTACATTTTGTAATGTGACCTTTTGATAATATTAACTTTTTAAATGTAATCTAATGGCGTTTGACATAACATTGAGGGAATGCGTTCTGCTCTTAATGCACATCGCGGTTAGTTCAGAGCTATCACGCTTTATATTAAAAGTTCAATTTAATAGGCCTAGAGTTTTAGTTAAGTCAGGACAACGTCTGTCGGGTCCGCTAGTTCATAATTAAAATAAATAAGTCCTCTTCTCCGATTTCCCCGCATAGGTCCCGTTCCCGTCGAAACTTATAAAATAATGGCTTGAAACTTACAATCGTATGTTATTTGTTCGCATGGTGTAATCTTTTTGAATATGTTCCGCGTTAGAGTTTCCTACTTAAAAACAAAAATTCAAATTATTTTTTGCCTTGAGTCTTTTGCTACTACACCGGGTATAAAGTTGAGCAGGACTCCTGCTTTAAATGGATTAAAAGTCAATAATGTCGTAATTACTTATCTATTCTAATATAGAAAGTTAAAGAGTTTGTTTGTATGCTAGAACGCGTTAATCTCAGAAACTACTGGACCGAGTTCATATCGTAGACTGTGATGGTGGAATTTAATAGATCTTTGGTCTAAAATTAAAAAAATATATATTAAATAAGTAAAAAATATAAAATTTGTATGCGACTGCTACGAATCGCGTGCCCAAGACACAAGTTTCGTAGCAGTCAAAGTTGACATTTGATTTAAAAAGACAACGCGGATTCTCTATGGTTTGAACCGACCAAGTAGGCCGCACTCGGTGATATGTCTTCTCCGTAACAATTCTAGAGCTGAGAAGCATAAGGCCGCATGTGCCATTATACGTCAAATCATTCGTCCTATGTGCCTTTATAATAAACTGGCAATTACGACCAAATGCTTCTGAAGAACAATTGTACATCCGTCGTTATGCTTCTGAGGTCTTTTAATAGTCATAATATTAAAACTGTGGCTAAAACAATTAATATATATTTTACTGTCAATCTTTTTATCATTCTGTGCAGATGCAGAATTGGTGTCGTTCGATCGATATGCATGAGAGGAATGAACTAGTCTAGACTAATTTGTAGGTGACCTAGAAACACTTAATGTATACAGACGATAGTATTTATAATATTAACTGCTACTAATATTAGTTTAGTTATGTTTGTCTGCTGACGTAAAATCAAAGCTAGATTAAGAAAAATTACAAGCAGAGTTTTTTGCACACTACGAGTATTCTTGTTAACCCATCATGCTGAGCTAAAATGCTTGTGTTACGAGTGGGTTCACATCGGTAGTGAATGGATGGGGTTCGTACCGGCGACCACAATGATTGCAAGTCCAATACCCTAACCATTGGGCTCAAGCCGCGTTGTTGATAGATGGCATCTAAGTTCCCCTTAGATACGTGTTATAAAATTATCGATATATTTCTACAACCGATCATGAGTCACCGCAGCCGAGTGGTCTAGGCATTAGAGGCAATACCTAATATGCAGGTTCAAATCCTGCCGGTGGTATGAATTTATTAATCTCAATTTTTTAAGGTAGTATGTGCTAAAATTAACCGTCAAGTGTTCGAAAAGTAATAATTGTGAATTCATTTTGTCGTACATTATATGACTGACTTGCTATACGCACGCGGTTTCACCCGCGTAACTCCCGTTCCCGTAAGAACTTCATTATTGAATATAGCCTATAGCCTTCCTAGATTAATGCTTTATCTAACACTGCAATAATTTTCCAAATCGGTCCAGTAGTTTCTGAGATTAACGCGTTCCAGCATACAAACAAACTCTTTAACTTTCTATATTAGAATAGATAAGTAATTACGACATTATTGACTTTTAATCCATTTAAAGCAGGAGTCCTGTTCAACTTTATACCCGGTGTAGTAGCAAAAGACTCAAGGCAAAAAATAATTTGAATTTTTGTTTTTAAGTAGGAAACTCTAACGCGGAACATATTCAAAAAGATTACACCATGCGAACAAATAACATACGATTGTAAGTTTCAAGCCATTATTTTATAAGTTTCGACGGGAACGGGACCTATGCGGGGAAATCGGAGGAGAGGACTTATTTATTTTAATTATGAACTAGCGGACCCGACAGACGTTGTCCTGACTTAACTAAAACTCTAGGCCTATTAAATTGAACTTTTAATATAAAGCGTGATAGCTCTGAACTAACCGCGATGTGCATTAAGAGCAGAACGCATTCCCTCAATGTTATGTCAAACGCCATTAGATTACATTTAAAAAGTTAATATTATCAAAAGGTCACATTACAAAATGTAATATGGTGGTTAAGTATTCTTTAATTTTCTAATTATCTGCGCAATTTTCTTAAGCTTTTCTTTCATAAGAAGCTTCTCCTGACAAAAGCAAACACGAATTAGCGAAATCAGTCCATCCATTCACGCGTGCTATCGTGACCAATGAAAATAGGGATTTATTTTTATATAGGTTTATTGATTAAGTTAACGGACTAAAATGCTGAAAGTCGCGATTTTTTACAATTATCTTTTCTCAAAGTAAACGGGTACACGACAATTCATAATCCTTACTAATATAATATAATCGCGGCAGTTTGTGAGTATGGATGAATGGATGAAAAACTACTAAACGGATTTGGCTGAAAGCGGATTGTACGCGGATAGTTGGTAGCCCATTGGAGCCGAGTAACGCACAATATGTAGTAAGCCGCAAGGCTTTTGCTCTTAAATGGTTAAAAACTACGGCCGACGGAGCAATGGATGACTTTCAATGTTTTAAAACGCGTTCAATGCAACTGTTACCTTAAATTCTCGGGTCCCTCAAAATTCAAAATGTTAAAAAGTGTCTTATGTTGTGTAAATAATAGTACGGTACCCTTAGTGCATTAAATGAGGTCATAGTAAGTTTAGAGGATGTTTAGTACCTACCTACGTAGTTTTAATTTTAATAAAGATATTTTTGATTAGTTTGTGTTGTTCTTTCGTATTAAAATACCTTTAACCCTTATTACCTCGTACTTAAGTGTACTTTATCTTAACCAATAAATTAACTTCGTGCCAATCGCCTACAGAAAAAATAATATTATTTAAAGGAGTCTATACCTACGCACGTTTTGTGCGAGTTCAATTCGTGCGAATCGTCCAATAAGCCGCGAGTTCGACTCGCATTTATCCGGTTTTGTTATAACAACTGGATCCACCTGTGCTGTTTTCCTTATGTTGATGATACTCCGGTTCTTTGCTTCCCTCCAACCCTAACATAGATCTCCTTCCTTTGTTCCCTTATCACGTAGGTACTGACCGTTAAGGGTATAAATTTGAAGAAACAAACGCTTTGCCGTGACAAAATATCCGTGCTAAGAGTTAAAATAGGCATGTAGACTTAAAAAATATATTTAGTCCGTCAGTTAGATTACTGAAAAATACTGAACACGTTTTTTTATTTATCAAATCAATAAAAATTGACAAAGATACAGAGAAACAACAAATTATAAAGTCCAGGAGAGAGAGGCTTGTGACGTCACTACTAGGTAAAATTATAAATAGAAGTCACACGAAATTTCAACGCGCTGTATTTACGTCATTTTTTGTTTGAGGAACTAAAAAAAAATACGTAACCAATATTTTCTGGCAATCTAACTGACGGACTAAATACCTATTGGCTATTATAATTGAAAGGAAAAAATTGTCATTAATTTTTTCTTCTAATAGTAATTAGGCTACTAAAGAGGATTTGAACCTTCTCGCGTGCAGTATAACCTTCATAGTTCATTGTTGGCGCCAACAGATGGTGTGTTAGTACTGTGTAGCAATTACTTTATTTAAATCATTAGTGAAGAAATTTCTTGTACAAATAAAATTAAGTGCGAGAAAAGTCTCTAAAAGAACATAATACACTGGAAGGTGCGGCCTGCTAGTATTAGGGAATGACTTAATTGAGAAGATTCATGTATTTTTATATCATTATTTTTGACCAATACATTTTGTATCACTACATTAGTATAAACACTATAAAGAAAGTCGCTTCCCGCTGTCTGTCTGTCTCTTCTCAACGTATGCTAAGAACTTAAACTACGCAGCAAAATCCGTTATTACGATGCGGTTTTTTTAAATTGATAGTGAATGAAGGAGATGGAGAAGGAAGGTTTATATGTATAACACATCAGCATTGCACCTCAGCGAAGAAAGGGCGGGTCGCTAGTTTATACAAAAAAAATCTTCACTAAGGTAATCACTAGACATGACATTATACTTAAAAGATTTTTTTCTATTTTTCTTTATTTGCTTCATTGGCCCGCGTTGTTACATTGCTGATTCGCTCCATAGTATTTTAGTGTGACTGGTGAAGAGAAAAAAGCCTTGTGGCTAACTGCATGTGTTCGTCCGAATCTTACCATTATACATACTAAATAACGACAACTGTTTCAACATACTACTTATGTCGACATAGAACAAACATAGTACCTAATACATAATAAATGTAGACACCTACCTAATACATAAATTATTACGAAATATTTTTAAACTGAACTCAAAATATTTATAAATAAACAATAAGTTTAAATGAGTTTTAATGAATTATCCAATTCATATTTCGTTACTTACAAGTACATGGTCGCTTATATCAGGTGAAGTACCTAGCAACTCTCGCAAAAAATAATAAATGCGGCCGAAAAAAAATATGTATTCTATTTTTTAACTATACTCATATATAAATCTGAAGAGTTTGTTTGTTTGTTTGCATGAACGCGCAAATCTCAGAAACTCCTGGTCCGATTTGAATAATTCCTTTAGAGTAAGATTGCCCATTTATCGGGAAAGGTTATAAGCTTTATTTCATTATGAAATTCCCACGACCGCGCGCGGAAAACTAGTTAGTCATAATCATCAGCATATTAGCCTGTTGTCGTCCACTGTTGAACATATAGGCCTCCCTCGTCGATTACCAGCGGCCTGCGAACTTTATGGGGTCGACGATCCATAGTGCAGGCGGTCGTCCCACGCTGCGGTTGCCCGTTCGTGGTCTACACTCAAGAACCTTTCTACCCCATCAGTTCTCCAAACAATGTTTAGCTTCGGATTGTGTTGGCTTGCTAATCCGTTGTGTATTAGTTGTAGGTATTTTAAGAAACAGGTATTTATAATCCACTCAATATCTTCGAATCGTAATAGACCTTGAACCTAATACAGTTCAATGGCGGTACCATGGGAACTTCATAATTAAATATAGCCTATAGCCTTCCTCAATAAATAGGCTATCTAAAACTGAAAGAATTTTGATTGAAAAATTGAAATCGGACCAGTAGTTTCTGAGATTAGCGCGTTCAGGCCATTAAACAAACTTATTACCTTTAAATATTAGTATAGATAAGTGTGGGAAGTATCATCATACTCCTCCTTCCTCGCAATTTTCGTAAAAAGGTGTAGGTACAAAGGTTTTTGCTTCACGAATTAATGAATAGATTTGTTGTATGTTCTGCGGAGGTCTAACCCTACAACACTTGCCTTATTAAATACCAGAGTACCCAAAAAAACATCTACCAACACACCATGGCGATTCCTTTGAGAGATTTTTAAATTAACACAATAACACATGATTACATACAGACTTTTAATTCTTGAAGATATTCCAAAGGACTCTCTAGCTACGGGTTAGGATGTTTACCAAGTTGTTCGCATGACAAAAAATATTTGCCCGAGAAAAACCAGTTGTGTATGTTATTTCGTAAAAATACTAGGTATTTGGAAGAACAGGTTTTCAGTCGGAACGAGTTAATATCGAAATTGTTAACCACGTTCCACTAATGGCAACAATTACGATATTATATTACGAATTGAATATATAAGAAGACTGATATCCGAACCGATTGAAATCACACGAAGAAACTTTGTGGAAAAGTTTGAAGCCGTTTGCGTATAATTAATAATATAAATCTATAATATAAAAATGAATCGCAAAATGTGTTGGTAAGCGCATAACTCTACAAAGCCTGGACCAATTTGGCCAATTCTTTTTTTTTAATGTTCGTGGAAGTTCAAGGATGGTTTTTACGGCGAGAAAAAATCGAACAATTGCCTGAAAACCCCTTAAAACAGCCTTTTTCTTTTTCCCATACAAACGTTTTCTAACTAAAATGTAGAGTCAATTTGAGCTTTATTTTGTTAATTAAAAACTTGATTTTTTTTGCCAAGATTTTTTAGGGTAGGTGTAGGGTAGGGTAGGGGTAGATTAGGGGTAGGTGTAGTGTAGGGTAGGGGTAGTGTAGGGTAGGGGTAGTGTAGGGTAGGGGTAGTGTAGGGTAGTTGTAGTGTAGGGTAGTTGTAGTGTAGGGTAGGGGTAGTGTAGGGTAGGGGTAGTGTAGGGTAGGGGTAGTGTAGGGTAGGGGTAGTGTAGGGTAGGGGTAGTGTAGGGTAGGGGTAGTGTAGGGTAGGGGTAGTGTAGGGTAGGGGTAGTATAGGGTAGGGGTAGGGTAGGGGTAGTGTAGGGTAGGGGTAGTGTAGGGTAGGGGTAGTGTAGGGTAGGGGTAGTGTAGGGTAGGGGTAGTGTAGGGTAGGGGTAGTGTAGGGTAGGGGTAGTATAGGGTAGGGGTAGGAGTACCGCATAAACGAAGTCTCTACGGCCCAGTTTATTTTATACAAATGTTTAGGTCTTTTATGTATCGATTGAGGCAGTACGAAGTCTGCCGGGTCAGCTAGTACATACAATAAGATCAAACTAAGACCCTGGACGATGGTCAAAGTAATTTCGTTGAAATCTGGTGTACGTTACGATTGCTCTGCCAAATTGTCTTACCAAAATAATTTCTAAATTTGTCACCAAGATAATTATTAATTCAAGAATTGTCGAAAAAATAATCATCCTGACCCCTGATCGCGTGGCAACTTCGTAATTAAATATAGGCTATGCTGCTAACGATAACGTAACTTTCTAATGTTAAAAGATTTTTTGAAATAAATCCAGTAGTTTAGGAGCCTATTCAATAAAAACAAACAACAATCTTAAAAATCTTTTCTTCTATTAATATTAGTATAGACAGAGATCTTCGACCCTGAAGTGTAGTTATTTTTCTAAAGGAAGTATCCAGTATCAAAACAAACTCCGTACAGGTGGGCGGGAGCTATATACCTACGTATTTGAAACTATTTTTAGGTTTTTGTAGTACATTTCCATCCCTTACCGACGTTAGGCGGTACGCATGTACGAGTTTCTATATAACCCCTTAATAATACTATGATAATAAATACAGTTATAAGGACGCAATTACCCTATTAATTGTTTAATGGGGAGAAATTGATAGAAGATGATAATAATAATACGAACAATATGACACCACAAATGCAAGTACTAAAAAAAATGTAGTCATGAAGAACATCCAATTAATATTAATTAAAAAATCTAAATATCATCTATAGGTAAAAACCAAATTGCAGGCGTAATAAGCGGTACTCATGAAGGAGTTTTGTTAATCATCCCTTATGGTAGGTATCTAAATGCAATATTTTTATTAAGTTATCGAAATAGAATATATACATTAAATTTCTCTCTAAATTAAAATTAAAATAAACTACTATATACTAAACATGTAACATCATCCCTTATTAAAACTGTATTTATTATTATACAGTTTTAACTAGGGATGATATTGAGATTGGACCAGACCTAATTTCTTTGATAAATTTGAACTGTATTGATTCAATTTATAGCAAATTTTAGATGCCTTATGTAGTGCCTTCTTATAATATAATATAATAATACTAGCGACCCGCCCCGGCTTCGCACGGGTAGAATACTGATACTTATACTACATAATGTCTTTAAACCTCTAACAAACGGGCGAAATTTGGTCAAACCAAACAGAAACAAATTAATATGTACCCATATTAATTTGTTTCTGTAAACTAAAACTCAGTGAAATAAGTAGGTGGGTATACTTTTATCGTATGAAATACCTATACTCTTCAGGACTAACAATACAACAAACACTAAATAAATAGGTATTCAAGTATCTATCCATCATAGTTACAACGAACACAAAACAAAAAAAATGTCCTATAATTCTTAAGGATCGAGCGCGCATTTAATCGCATTCGGCCTATCTCACTCGCTGCGCTGTGAAAACACGCGCTGTTATTTTGCGATAACTTCTAAGTTATTCATTTAATGTATATTGTGCAGGGGTAAAATAATCTGCATGAAATGCTTAAGAATATTAACTCATTTAAAATGATAAGGATAAATACTGAATCCGTCTGATTATCTTTACAATTACCGCATTAGACATGATCATTTTTCTAAAAGATATATTGGATATAGCAAGTTAACCTTGAAAGATAGACATATGCTATTGTAGACTTTTTTGTAGATCTAAAAGAGAAGAATATTTAGTTAAGGCAGCGTTTTCGTTGAAAGCTCCCAAATAGCTTAATTTTTTCCGACACCTCTGACAAATCTTTATATATATAATTCTTCTGTGAGTGTGTATGTCACTGAACTTCTCTCAAACGACTGGACCGATTTTGATGAAATTTTTTGTGTGTGTTCAAGGGGATCTGGGAATGGTTTAGATTCACAATTTTGTCCGCTGGACAATGTTTTTTTAATTAATTTTTAATTTATTAGTAGTTGCCTGAAAACCCCTTAAAACAGCCTTTTTCTTTTTCCCATACAAACGTTTTCTAACTAAAATGTAGAGTCAATTTGAGCTTTATTTTTTTGCTAAGATTTTTTAGGGTAGGTGTAGGGTAGGGTAGGGGTAGATTAGGGGTAGGTGTAGGGTAGGGGTAGGGTAGAGGTAGGGTAGGGGTAGTGTAGGGTAGGGGTAGTGTAGGTTAGGGGTAGTGTAGGGTAGGGGTAGTGTAGGGTAGGGGTAGTGTAGGGTGGGGGTAGTGTAGGGTAGGGGTAGTGTAGGGGTAGGAGTACCGCATAAACGAAGTCTCTACGGCCCAGTTTATTTTATACAAATGTTTAGGTCTTTTATGTATCGATTGAGGCAGTACGAAGTCTGCCGGGTCAGCTAGTATCAATATATATTAGTCAAATGTACACATAAACTAAACAAATCATATACGTAAACCTTCCGGAAGAATCGTTCTATCGATTGGTAACAACCGCATGAAAATCAATGCAGTAGTTTTTGAGTTTATCGCGAACAGACAGACAGACGCGGCCGGGGACTTTGTTTTATAATATGTAGTGATGTAGTGATAGCGGTCGCCCGCAGCTCCGTGCGGATGTCGGTTACCGCTGCAAAAAGCCTACCCAGGAAAGACACGGTCAGCAAAATGATTCCCAGGTCAATTCACAGACACCGACACAAACATCGACGACGCAGTCATTATCCGCAGGCTGCACAGATTGTCTTTCTGTGGATGTTAAAGTTGTTAATGATGAAAATATTTAAATGTAATTAATAGGCATTTTAGGCATTAGGCATTTTCAAATGTTCAAGAAAATATTAATAGCGTGTAATATTGTAGCCCTGAAAAGAACAGTTGGTTAGCCCTAAAAAGAACTGTTGTTTAGCTCTAAGAGGAACTGTTGATTAGCTCTGAGAAGAACTTTTGCGAGGTGTAGTTTTAAGAACAAAAATCACACGAAAATTATTAGACTTCGCAACGGGCCGTGCAGCAGAAATCGTAATATTTTAATTTCGCCATAACTTCAAAACCAAACGTCCAATTTTAATCATTCGAAGACCAAATATTATCTACATAAACTGTTTTTAGTGATGAATATAATAATTTATTTTGATAAGGATTAATAGCTTGAGTAAAATAAACGGTTCTAAACGTAGTCCAAAAAAAAATCAAGATTTCTAAATAAAAAAATGGTTGTTGTGCCTCACTCGGCATAGATAGGTATAGTGTGTCGCAGACATTTTTGTAGATATTTATAAGATCTACAATTAATTTGAACATTTTATGGTTCTATCTTTTATAGTTTAGGCAGCGTACGCAAAATAAGTAACTTTTCTGGTTGATTTTTTACACCTTGTGTCCGAAAAACCCAAATATCTTATGGAACCCTATTTTATCCAAAATAAAATTTAGCCTATGTTACTCGTGGATAATGTATCTTTAGAATGGTGAAAGAATTTTTGAAATCGGTCCAGTACTTTTTGAGCCTTTTCATTACAACCAAACAAACAAACAAACAAAGTTTTCCTCTTTATAATATTAGTATAGATAGTATAGATTATATATGTTACTGTATGTTATAGCTAAAGTAATACTACTTACCTATGTATTCATTCCACCTGAAAGTAGAAATAACTGACCCACATGAACAAAACAAAGTTTGATGTATGGGAGCCCTCCTTAAAAAAATATTTTATTTGTTCTTATAGCGGCTATAGAAATACATCATCTGTGAAAATTTCAACTGTCTAGTTATCGCGGTTCCTGAGATACAGCCTGGTGACAGACAGGCAGACAGCGAAGTCTTGGTAATAGGGTCCCGTTTTTACCCTTCGGGTACGGAAGCCTAAATATCATCCTTAACAATCAATTATTGGTATACTAAATATTGTTAATATAACCGATGTACTTAGTGTAACAACATACTCAAACAGTATCGGTTTTCCTTGAATGACTTAATATTGATAAGAGTAAGTTATCTATATTATTTCACTCTACTTATCTTACAATTTATGGAATCGAACTAAATTTATAATGCACACCTTGTTTTTAATGATGTATGAGATACGCTTAATATTTAGTTATCATCTTCTAATAAAAATGATCGCCAAATAATTATTTTAGTCTTTTAAACTCACTTCCGATCTGCAGAAATATTGCTCCAGCAAATTGAACTTTTTTTGTCCGTTTTATAAAGTCCGGTTTGCAGTATTGATAGTTCTGCAGATGTGACTAAATTTTATAGATAAACAATTTTACTATTCATGTATATGTTACAAATAGACGAAGTAATTAGATCCCGGTATCGACAAGTTCGTCACTTATTATTTGAAAAAAAAAGCCATCGGGATCACCACTCCTACATGGTGTGCATTTTCTATATTTGATACATTTATAAGTTTATCTGTTTATTTTTAAGTCGGTACAAAATTTTAGTTGGGGGTCAACCTCTACCTACTTCCCTTAAAACAAAACCCAAGAGTGACTGTAATGCATTGTAATTAGTCTATCCTGCAACATGTCCATTAAATTCTCAATAACTGACAAGCAACCAAATACTATATGTCATGTGGATATACATGAAAATTTTACATTTTACCACACACAACCGAAATTAATTATTTTACCATAATGACGTCAGTTCAAGTGTCGACCAACCATCAATTATGAACATTATTAACCTGGCAGCTATCGTGTAAACATAGATCATAATTAACGTAGATAATTTTTAAATCCCAAAGTCCCAAATACGTATAGACTAGCAGTTAATTTCCTGAACAACTAATTCCATATTCCCTTTATACGAATTCAGTGGCTACATGTTTGATGGAGGAATATTCTGTGAATGTATAGTATTATTAGTCGCTTTAGTTGAGGTCAAAATTAGTTTCCGTCAAATGAAAGTCATTCGGACAGCGCAGCGTCGGCTTTAATTGTGGCAGATACACTTCATTGTTTTAATGTATGTTTCAACCATTTTGTGTAGATATGTAGATTTATCGGTAATGAATAATGATTATTATCTCGCCTGCTGTTGTGCTGTTTTGGAAAAAGCCTCCTGGCTAAAAGTTATAAATACGTTCTTTTTTGCGTTTTTGAAAGTAAAAAAGAAAGTAAGAAAGAAAGAAAGAAAGAAAAGAAGTTGCGCAGATTAGAATGGAAGAACATAATAAATAGATCAAGGAAGGCTATAGGCTATATTCAACTATGAAGTTCCTACGGGAACGGGAGCTACCGGGAATAAACCGGGCACGGGCATACTAGTATTTAATAAATAATAATCTTTGTAAAGTAGATTCGAACCATACCGTTAAAAGTTGAAAGAAAAGCATGGTATGGTGTAATGTGTGTATTTCATTATTTATCCCTATGAAAGTCCCCACGACTCGATCCAAAAATTCTTTTACATTGCATATCCTTATTGTCTCGTCCTGAGTCCATAATACAAAAAAAAATATTAGAAAACAAGGAAAATCGATATCGTATTTTGCTTTCACTGCGCAATCTTTTCTATTATTGATGATTGCTTTGTATATTGTGATACCTATTGCTTTATGCTTTGATATTTTTTTCAATGCTACATGGCTTAACACACATTTTAAGATTTTTTTCTATAAAATAAATAAAAATATGGTTTATTTCTCTCTTCAAAGTTCGTACATAAAATTGCGATGTTAAGAGCAAACATAGATGTCGAAATAGAACTTTGTCTATGAACATATGTTGACTCCGAATGCGGCCTGATCTGGAATGATGTGGAATTCTTCAGGTCAGGTCACATTGCAACAGGAGAGCAACACATATATTTGCGATTCGCAGACTAACGTTTAATAAGGCTCAACTTACTCCTAGAACTCACCTTTATAGTGTAAATCAGACACTCTGATGTCCGTTTCACTAGACCCCAGTTCAAATACTCATATGGCCATATAAGTAATTTTATGAGAAAATACCTCAACAGACTAATGTAGTATTCTGATTCCTTCACCATTAGCTGCTGCATCAGCTGCAGTTCACTCACACACAAATCCAAAATCACGCTTTTCACGTTGCCGTGAACCAAAAGGGCTATGTTCTCAATTCAATATATTAATTCACTTTATATTAATATCCTAACAACCAAATCCAAATTAATTTACAATTTTATATCGCTCTACGCGGTTTCAACAGGTTAACTATCATAAGAGTTGTCGCCTTTTTTTTCGGACGGACATATTTAGTTAGCCACGAGGGGTTTGCTACTTCACCGGGCATAAAGGCGAGCAGAGCTCCAGCCTGGAGATATCGCCATGCCATGTATGTCAAGTATGACAAGAGAAACAAAAATCATAGACAAAATCGATATCGGTTCGAAACAACATAATTTAGTTATACATTTATATTTTAAGTGGCCTTAGCCCAATGGCTAGGGGCGTCAGACTAGTGATCTTATGGTCGCCGGTTCGATCCGCACCTATTGCACTTCCGACGTGAACCCACTCGTTACCCAAGCACGTTAGCTTAGCACGAAGGGTTAACAAGAATACTAATAGACTGCAAAACTCTGCTACTAATTTAAATAAAAAAAACTGCTAGTAGATTTGAAAATAAATTAAAAATTTAACTAAATAACATGAAATATACAAGAATCAATTATTCATTTTAACTTATTGATCGTAGAACTTAATAAATATTCTTTACAAAAATAACTTATCCAGACTGGATATGACCCCAGCGATTATACTTAATTTGGGTAATTAATTAACTCCACACAATTTTGAGATGTTGTCTTACTGCTAACTTATTATTGTCGTATTTAGGATATAAGGACAGTATATCAAATAAGGATCCAGTATTGACCACATATTTTGGAGCAAGATTAAATGACAGCTACAATTCGGGCCCCTATTTTCACTAAATCATTTGACTCATCGAAAGTAATAAGTTATCAAAATGTTGAGTAGATTGGAGTTGCTCGATAAAGGGGCTATCTAACACTGAAATAATTTTTCAAATCGGACCAATAGTTCCTGATATAATGGCGTACAAGTTTACAAACTTCATAGTGATTTGACACGCAACAGGCTTACAACCAAAAAGACAAACTGCCCAATGTGGCAGTCGGACACAAATGATTCATGTCATAGATATGCAGTTAGCCAAAAGATTTGGCTATTTCACCGGGCACTTATGAAAGAAAAATATAGGTCCATATACGGCAAGCAACCTTTCTGTTTGTGCTATTTTTAACGTTTACAACTTGGCGTTACAAAGCCCTTTTATTCTTTTTACTAAAATCCAGATACTGGTCAGATATATTATGTAGCTATTTAAGTATTTACAATTTAAAAGTGAACTACTAAAAAATGTAAAACATATATGTTTTGTAGTGATACCGAACGCTAAACAAGCCGAGCATTTATCACCATGCACTAATCTCCTCACTGACCAATGTTTGTATACTAAACTAACACAACACGTTTTTAGTTAGAGACTGATGACGTCACATGTTACTCATGCGCCCGCGCAAGATAGATAGCTGTAATGCACAGAGTAGGGTTAAACAGAGGTTGCCGTTCATGAATTAAATCCTGTAATGTTAATCATTTATTTTTTTATTTTTTTAATGGAGAATTGTGTAAAGTCGAGCTTCAGTTGCACAAAGTTCACCTAAAAATCTATTTTTTTTATTACTTAATCCCCTGGCGCCCTCTAGCGCAGGTTGCTTAGTTTGTAGTTTTAAAATTATTCAATAAGGCATATGCGCAGTTATAACACGGAATAAAGGCGAACAGTTGTCCAGACTACTCGCTTTTATGCCGTGTTAAAATTGCGAACATTTGTCAAAAAAAAAAATCTAGATAGTTGTAATGCTTGTCTTAATACTAAAAAAAAAATCCGTGTTTCTTTTATTTTAATTAGTTTGGAAGCTATTACGATGTCATATATTTTTCGTTTTGTTCGTGATGTTATAAACTTAAACTTAAATGAGCAAAATTAAATATGTATGTTGAAAAATCACATTTACATACAAAATTGATTCATACAAATGCATAAATAATAATACCGTCGGAATTAATTTGTGAAACTACAAACGTATTACTAATAAATTTAAAAATATATTGGTAGTTTCGCTTTAAGTAATAAATGAAAAGATTTATTTTTGTTGTAAAATAAATCATGGATTTCCTTAAGTGGATGTGTTGTAGGTATTATATATACACTTGAGAGCAATAAAATCGCACACGTTGACTTTTTGTTGTTAAAGCAGTTTTTTTCATGAATGTGAATACATATTAAAATAAAACTTACACTATTTGAATGTTTACTTCAGTACCTTTCTAATGATATCAAATACAGTGTAAAAAAAGTACCCATAGGGAGTTTTAGGGCACAAAACCCAACATACGGATAAAATTACCCAATTTAGCTTAAGAAAGAATAAAAATAAAACTCAAAATGCTTGATCAAATTGTTTTTTAATAAGGTGTATTCCCTCCCCTAGCCTTGATTACAGCTCTTAATCGGTTTTTCATGGACCGTATTAATTTCACCATGAAATCTTGTGGTATGGCGTTCCACTCCTCTTCAATGGCAAGTTGAAGCTCTTGGAGGCGCGTAGGAGCAGGGCTTCTTGCTCGAACTCTTCTTTTTAGCTCATCCCAGACATGCTCAATCGGATTGAGATCAGGACTACGAGCTGGCCACTCCATCGCGGTGATTCCAACGTCTTCCATGTAGTCGCAAACTGTTCTAGCGACATGCGGTCTGGCGTTGTCGTGCATTAAGAGAAAATCTTCTCCCATAAGCCACGCAAGCGGCCTCACATGTTCTTCGAGCACTTCTTCGACGTATCGTGCAGCCGTCAAACTTCTCGATCTCGGGCCGGTATTCGCCGTAGTGATGAATACAATGTCAGTTTTAGTGTCCAACATTATGCCACCCCAAAACATACACGATCCACCTCCAAAAGCCACACGTTCGCTTATGCAGCATTGTGAAAATCGCTCTGATGACCTTCTGTAGACCCTAGAGCGTCCATCATGACCATGTAAAGTCATTCTGCACTCATCAGAGAACATAACAGCCCGCCATTGGTCATACGTCCAATTTAAATGTTCCCTAGCAAATTGTAGCCGGGCTTGTCGGTGAGCTGTGGTCAATTTGGGACCATTTGCTGGGCGATGTGAAGTCATTCCTGCTTCACCTAGTCTTCTTCGAACTGTCCACCGACTTATACTGACATTGCGAACTTCTCGAAGCTGTTGTCCCAGTTGAACCGCGTTCAGTTGCCGATTTCTCAAAGACCTTGTCACAAGAAAGCGGTCATCACGCTCTGATGTTGTGCGTCGCCGGCCAGATCCTGGTCGCCGAATGTAGCCACCGGTCTCTTGGAACCTCTGGTATACACGACGAACAGAGTAGCGGCTCAAATTTAGCCGTCGAGCAACTTCACTTTGGTTATGGCCTGCTTCGAGCAAGGCAATAACTTGAGCGGCTTCTGCGGGCGTGGTATCCATATTTTTCCAGTAAATCCGTATGCTTCCAGTAGAGATGTTATCACGTTGACCTTCGGTATGCAACTGATTAAAAATTCCAATAAACCGACCTTTTTATACCTGCGGCTAAGGGTGCAAGTAGTGACAACGCAAACGCGTGAATTTGGGGAATTCGGTGTACGGTCGGTTTTTGTAAGTTACGTAAAGGTCAATGATTTTAATTTTATGTTTTTGTAAAGCTAAGCTTGTATGCTTTAATTTTGTCTAATGATTTTTACTCAATATCTTTAGATTTTAGAAAACAATCAGTAATAAACCAAATTACAAGGGGTGTGCGATTTTATTGCTCTCAAGTGTATATGTAGTTATATATTTATACAGATATACTAATAACATGAAGATTTATTCAAGGGTCGAGCCCAATGGATAAGGCGTCGGCCTTGCGATCATGTGGTCGCTCCGCACCGCTTCGATCCCCACGCATTGCACTATCGACGTGAACCCATTCGTAACACAAGCATTTGAGCTTAGCACAAGGAGTAACAATGATACTAGTAGTATAAAAAGATTAGTATCTTTTTGTGAGGTTGTAGGTGGTAATATTTGAATCTACTGAACTTTGTTTGATATTGCGCATATAATGTGGCGAGTTAAACTTTTTGCAATAATTTAACCACCTGACTGCGATATTGCGATGTTTAGCAATTTGCAGCATGACGTGAGCGCGACCTAAAGGACAATATTGATATCTTACATAAAACTTTATAAATTATTATATTAGTGAAAGATTTTGAAAAAGCATGGGATGTGACTTCCATGTTCGCAGCTTTAACCGTTAGATTAAAAATATATAAATCTAATAGCTATTAAGAGTACTTATATAAAAGACAAACCTCTTATGTTAGTAAAATTTGATTAAATTGATGTTTACGCCGCGCCGGGGCTGTAGCTGTAGAATTAACGTTAAATTTAGAAAAATGAGAAATATTGCGTATGTGTAAGTAAATTAGCATAAATCTTTTATCATGTTTTATAATATTATTTCATAATCGCGCGGCTTCTTAACGAAATTTGTACCAATTAAACACTACTACATTCGCGATAAATAAGTAAATCTACTAAGTACCTACTATTGTACGTTGAAGACTTGAAGATAAAGATTGCTCAACTTAGACAAAGCGTCGCGGCTTAATGCTAGTAAGTATATATTTCAAATAATTACTTACATACACTTATAACTTCTTCCTATCCAGTTAAAGTCGAAAATAAATACACATTTTTTTTTGGTTTTTTTTTTGCCTATAAATACTTATCATTCTTTTACTAAAATTATTCAATATTTACTTGTGGATTTTGGAGGATTTTTTATTTCTGACATCAGACGCCGTTGTTGTAGGCGTGTCACACATTTTTGTATGGCAGACCAACAAACTATTTTATTTATACATTCAAAAAATTCGCAGTCCTAAATCTATCAACAAAACAAAACACTCTAACAGAGTTTCCCCGACACAAAGTTGTTTCCGAATTAAACAAAAAGATGTAAAAACAAACTCGCTGCCGGGGAGTCGGCGGAAAATTTGAATTTCCCGGTAGTTGGGTATTGGTCGTGTTTGTACACTCGCACAAAATATCCGCGACACAGTTCTAACTTTTGACATGCACCAATTTAATTTTCACTTTGATTCGGCTTAACTAGTTGTGACGGTTTCGTTGGTAACACAGCGTGAATCAATATTGGTGTCAAAGCCGCATAAGCAAAATACTTGGTATGCCGTACAAACTTTAAAAATAAACTTCCTTTCCAAATTGAAATATCTGATATTTTGACTGGGAATGCGATACTAAATAACGTCCTTAAGGATGTACAAATTGAAGTAATTCTACATTTGGTAAATCAATAATAGTACGTTGAAGATAAATATTGCTCAACTTAGACAAAGCGTCAAGACTTACTGTATGTGTCTGTCTGTTCGCGATAAACTTTAAAACGGCGGTTTGCACAAATAGACAGAGAAATTCTTGAGGAAGGTTTATGTTTACTTATAATTTGTCAAGGTTTTGTCCTAATTAACCTGCGATCGCAATATTCAAGTAAATAACGTGTGTATTTTTACTGAACAGTTTCAGACAGATTTATTAGCCTCGGGACCCGGACCGTACAGTTAATAAGCCTTTTCCAAAAATATGAAATGACAATAAAAGTAATGTTCTATTGGCATCCCAAAAATATAGAATGCGGTATAATTTATATTAACATTACTTAATGAGCTTTATCATTTATATTTATAAAATAACAAACAATGATCAATAGGCCCCGAGCTAGGAAAATCAATTATTACGATGCACATCCAATCCGTCTACATTTTACAATAATGCACCATTGTATTCATGAATAAAATACATATAATATTAACAAGTATAAGTAGCTAATTTAAATTTAAACAAACTTAAAGAATACTAACTATTCTACTTGGCAAGTTCCCAGAATGCTGGCAGCCTTACCCCGTGGAAAGGAAATGGTTACCAGCTGCGCAAAGTAAAACCAGCACTTGGGGAACGTGATACACTAAAGGGGGCCCCTTTTAGTGCTGCGAGGATATTATACATTAACTAGCGACCTGCCCCAGCTGGCATGGGTGCTATGCTGATGTATTTATTATACATTTAAACCTTCTTCATCATCATCATCAGCCCGTAAATCGTCCACTGCTGAATATGGGCCTCCTCCCGAGGGAGGGTATTGCCATAGTCACCACGCTTGGCAGGCGGGTTGGTGACCGCAGAATTATGTTGTACACAAGGAAACGCTGCTGCCCCTTCCTTGAACGATTATTATAGATGATGTTATAACAATCGGGACCAACGGCTTAACGTGCTTTCCGAGGCACGGAGGGTAGTCCCTCAACCAACCAGACCCGGAAAGAAATCTTAGAATTTACACAAAGATTTCTTGTCCGGTGTGGGGATCGAACCCACGACCTCCGAGATTTAAAGCGAGCGAATTACCCCTACGCTACGGAGGTTGTCCTGGAGGTAAACCTTCTTATTGAATTAAAAAAAAACAAAATCCGTTGCGTACTTTTCAAACACTTGAGCATACATAGGGACAGGCAGACAGCGGGAAGCGACTTTGTTTTATACTATGTAGTGATTTGGCTCCCCGTAGTTAAAAGTTACTTTGGGTGAAGTGTAACATGAACTTTTCTTATACAAGATGTAACGGAAAAGGTATTAAACATAGAAAGAGCAAGGCTTCTTTGGATCATAACAAACGATATGGCAAGGGTTTCAACTCAAAATAAAACACTCCAAGATTTTTTTATTTTGCAATCAAAAAATAAAATGGGTTCCTCTTTATTCAAAAATGCCAGGAGTAAGAGGTTTATTTTTACTTGCAAATAGTTCGTTGACATCGATCAGCTGATTGAGTGCTAGTGATGTATTTATTTCAATTTGAAAAGTTTGGTTTCTGGTATCTATGAATTAAAAAAAAATCATTACTTCCGGACTTGTAGAGATAGGAATAAATAACCCTTGCCATATCGTTTGTAATGATTCAAAGAAGCCTTGCTCTTTCTATGTACATAGCCTTTCCGTTACACCTTGTATATATGTAAAATGGCTTCAATATAAATACTACAAATTCCTCCCGACGGGAGAAAATATTTGTCTACATTTGTGCAGACTGTAGGCGTTGACACGAACGTCGAGTTATTTTATTAAGCTTGTATTTTATTAAGTTTAACTTACACCCAGTTTCAGAGAAAAAATCTTTTAATTGGCAAATGAGTTCGCAGAGAAAATATGAGTACGTGAGATAATGTAGCTTTAATTATCTTGTTACACGATCTGTGTATTAAAATATTAACTTTATAACATTTTTGGAATGCACTAGATGTTGTTCATAATTCGTGTTTCACAAATAGAATTTATGCTGACAATTACGTAAAGTAATCTTTAAGATAACTCCCGCACTATGGGAACTAATCCCTGTGTCGCAGGGGAGTTTAAAAAATACATATTACACGTTTTTGGCAACCGTGGCACGCATAAGCAATCCGTCCCTGGAAAAGTTTAACTTATACTATATTTCAAAATTCGACCCGACGATTCGATTCGATTACAGACGTGTTGCAAAGAGATTAATAAATTTCGATGACCGGCAGTGGTTTCACCGTAGCCTAATTAGGCTACGGTGAACCACTGCCGGTCATCGAAATTTACTTAGGTTAAGCCCCTAACCTTAACCAATTGTTAAGGTTAGGGGCTTAACCTAAGATGCAGGTTCGAATCCTGCCGGTGGTCGATTTTTTTTTAATCTCAATTTTAAAACATATTACACGAATACAAATGAACAACTATAGAAGTAGAACTATAGTTTCTTAATATTCACAAACAATTGTTTAAAGTGACGTGTGTGAACATGGCAAGTTAAACATCAATTGTCGCTGCTAATTAACAAGCTTGAATATAAGTCTATGCTAGACACTATTTAGATACAAATAATGAAGTTTTTGTCGTGTGGTTTCGCCTTCGTTGGTCCCGTTTCCTTGAAAACGTAGCTTTATAAGGAAAATAAATTTTAATGGCTCAGTGGTTACGATATTTGCTTCTGAGTCTTGGTGTTTTGGGTTCAATTCACACCGGGGACAACTAATTGTGTGAAACTGAAAAAAAAATGATGTCTTAATAGCTCCGGTTGTTTTATGGATATATTCGTAACAACCAAAAAATATATAAGTATAAATCTTTATCTATCATAATCATCATCATCAGCCTGTTGTAGTCCACTGCTGAACATAGGCCTCCCCCATCGATTTCCAGCGGGAACGATTGCTAGCGGCCTGCATCAACTGACTCCCTACGACCTTTATGAGGTCGTCGGTTCATCGTCCATGTATATTTTAACTAATATATAAAGCTGAAACGTTTGTTTGAAGGAACTAATCTCAGAAACTACTGGTCCGAATTTAAAAATTCTTTCAGTGTTCATTAGCCCATTTATCGAGAAAGTTTATAGGCTATATCTTGACCGATTTATGAGTGTATCTCTGGCCTACCATGTGCATTTTGATCTGACTGCAGGTCGAGTTTTGACATTATGATATATGTATACACTAGGCAGCATTTTATAATGATACACCTACGTTATATACACAAGCTCTAGCTCTTTCTCTTCACTCTCTTCACACACATACAAACGCTCTCACCGATCCACATACACACACACTCACACACACACACACACAGAGACAAACACACACACACACACACACACACACACACACAAACACACTTACGCCTATACATACGTACAAACTGCATGCTAATCTTAATTTAAGTAATACTTAATCCTAATCTTTTAAATTTAAACATATTAATAATGAAACAATGTAGTAGCATTATACCGCAATAAATGTACGAGGTCATTATTAGTTCATCAAACCGTAGGGGATCGGGACTGTAACTCCTTAATACAGGTTATTTTTATAACCTAGCTAGGAGCACAGAACTTCACCCCTTAAAATTGTAGAATAAAATCATAAAACATCTTTGTAAAACACCTAAATAACTTTGTACTACAATTATTATTTTTGAAATAAATGATTATGATTATGATTTTGATTATATTTAATTCTGAAGTTCCTACGGGAACGTGAGATACGCGGGTGAAACCGCGCGCGGGAATCTAGTTTATAATATTAATGTAGACTTACGAGTACTTTAATTCAAACTCCAGTGTACGTTCATAGATATAAACACGGCGCTTATGTTGATCTAAAATGAGTTTGGAAATAAACCAGCGCGTGCGCCGACGAAAAATGTTAATACAAACGGTCTTATATTTAGATTTGAGAGCGGGAGGAATTGAACTCGGTGTGTGAGTGAATTTATTACGGAAACTAGGCAACCCGCACGGTTTCTCTCGTTTAGTTGTTATTGTAAGTGGTCGGTGCGGTTTGTGTTATTAATGTGTTTACTAACTATGTTGTGCTTTGCCGTTTTACTCGCCTATTTTTGTGATAGCGAGGTGACCTGCTCGTTGGGAAGACCTCTTCTCGCACTTGTAGTATGTATTTTAATATAATCTTATACTAATATATAAAGCTGAAGAGTTTGTTTGTTTGCTTGAACCCGCTAAGCTCAAGAACGACCGGACCAGTTTGAAAAATGGCTTCAGTGTTACATAGCCCATTTAGCGAGGAAAGCTATTGGCTATATTTTATTATGAAGTTCCCACGGGAACGGGAGTCACGCGGGAAGTTAGTATAGAAATATATTATTCGTACGCATACAAAAAAAAATGTTAAACGAACGGCCATTGATCCCGATTGTTATAACATCATTTAAAATAATCGTATATCAAGGAACCGGCAGCAGCGTTTCCTTCTGTGGTACAACATAATACTGCGGTCGCCAATTCGCGTGCCAAGCGTCGTGACTATGGCAAATACCCTCCCCCGGAGGAGGCCCATGTTCAACAGTGGACGTTATACGGGCTGATGATGATACATATATGCCAATTAAAAAACCGATACTTACACTTCAATGTCCAACAACATAATAATATAATTTCCAAAACATGGCTGATTGAGTAATATCTATCTGTATATATGTTTAAATACAAACATTTTTATCACTCCGAATGTGTGGTGCCGTGATATTTTACCTGTTATCTTAGAGATAGGCGAGTACAGCTGATTGTGGATTGCTGTTGTGACTCGGTTCATTTTGTTATGCGAAAATATTATTATGATGAAATGACCCGCGCGATAGTTTTGTTTTTGGGGAGAACCTATTTGTTTAATGATACGAGTAACGTTTGCGGTAGGTTAGTGAAATTCTAGTGGAAATCAAACGCAGTTTCAGAAACTATCTGGTCATATCAGAAATATGAAAAAATGTTTATTTATACTATTGATACTATTACTACAACTTGTATATTATTATATACCTAAATTAAAGATACATTTAAAAAATATAATTTTGCTACAAACAGACGGACCAATTTTATTGCTGTATCGCAATCAGCGGTGATTTGCCATTGTGAGATTGCTTATAGTTTGAAATGTTAAATTATCTTGTGAATTATCCAAAATGTGGCAGAATAAAAAGTATTCCTACTAATATTATAAATGGATGGATGGATGTTTCTTACTCTTTCACGCAAAAACTACTGAATGGATTTGGCTGAAAGGTTGCAGACGGATAGTTTATTAGCTGGGTTAACAAATAGGCTACAAAATACTCCGCTCCGACCCACTGGAGCAGAGTGACGCGGGTAAAATCGCGGGGCGCAACTAGTATGTAAATAAATTCATGTAACTCCGTTTTGCAATTTGTAATGTTTTCTTGTTTTTATTCATTTGTATAGAAGGCAACAGTAACACATTTAGCTCATCAACTTATCCCGCAGTATGAGTTGACTAAATAATTAATTAATTATTTTTAATTGAATTGATCCATATTTACTTTATTACATATTTAGCGAGAGATTGCCGTCGACATCTCCACAAATTACCCAATAATATAAAAGAATTGTCAGTAAAAACGTTTAAAGCAGCCAGTTTATCTTTGTGGTTACAAAAATGCTTTTTTAACATATTATTATTATATTTATTACATACATTTGTATGTAAAATAAATAATTTTGTAAGTAGAGAGGGTTTTATTGAGGTTTTTGGCAGTGTTTCTCAGTAGTCGCGCGCGCACGCACTGCGCGATTAGGGGGAAAAATATGACCCTTTAAACAAATGTGACCAATTTTTTGGAATAAATGAATTTGAATTTTTAATATAGAAGGGATTTAGTTCTATGTGCACATCTGCTGTGAACTGTGTGTACATTACACACAGGAACACCATAATTATGTACTATTCTGTAAGCTGAAGGTACTTCGCCATTGAGGGTAACTACTAGCTATAGTTATTGTTTAAATGAATAAACAATAAAGTTAAATAACACAACGATACGGTTGAAGACATAAACACAAATGGTTCAGATAATTAACGTAGGTTACCACAATGTACAATGTACTAGACATTAGAGAGGTCGCCCGGAGCCTATGGTTATTGAATCACGGGGACAATTAGAGCATATGATTAACGCACGGAAATTAATATAAAGCTTTAATTAATATATTATTGTGTTGAGTTTCCTTGATTCTGTTATGGAATGGAGTAAAATAATATGTTTGCTATACGCACGCGGTCACAGCTGCTATATAATTAACAAAGTTTTGTTTTCAATCTACTTCAAAAGGGAGGAGGTTTTCAATTCAAATGTATTTTTTTTGTTTTTTACCTCAGATCTTTGGACTAGGTGCATATGATTTTGATGATTGTTTTTCCATTTCTTTTTTTTATCCCGTTTGGTCCCATTTCTATTATCCAGTTCTTACAAACATCTATGAGAAATCCATACAAGTCTTAAATATGCAGTAAGTATGGGCTTTCAGCTTTGACAAATGGACGAATAAATCAATATCACAATATATGTATGATGAGAGTTTTGTAAGGTTCTGATCGTGCGTCACTATTTAGTGCATATTAATTTGTTTAAAAAAGTTTTAAGTTATAAATAATAGAAATGTATCCTAACGTTAGAATTTAGTTGAAAATAAATGGCATGTAGATACTAAATAGATGAAATAATTCTTCGTAATAACTATTAACTAATGATATAATAATGATATAGCCATTTATTAATGTTAGTTGTTTAAATATTCCTGCTGTGCCCTAACAGGGTTACTGTGTAACCATACGACTTATGAAAACACATGAAATCTATTTATTATCTGAATCACTGAATTATTAGTTATGTAAATATAAATAGCCCTTCGTACAATATTAGTAGGTTCGGATAAATACATATAAAGTGTTTTTTTTAGTAAAAAAAAACTTAACAATGACGTCACGGTTCAAAACTGTACAATGTTGTTTGTAATTGAACCGACTCCAAGATTGAAAGTTAAAGTTTTATTGTATGAACATATGTATGTACCCCATTAATTTAAATTGAATAGCTTAACATAATATTATACGAGTTATTGTTAGTTTATATGATTCACCGGTTAACAATGGTGAATCATTCGCGTGAATGTTTAGATAAACGCTTTATGTATCCTGTTTTTATGTCATAATAGGATAAGCGCGTATTAATTTATTAAACACACGAGTTGCCAATACCCGCGGCTTCGCTCGCATTCAAGCCAATTTCCCTATGATACTTCTAATACCTCCAAAAAGATGTGAATAAAGTTTCATGATGATCAGTTAAGAAGTTTTCGCGTGAAAGCGTGGAAATCGAACTGAAATTCACATTTATAATATTAATAGGAATATCTGCGGTTCCGGAATTCTTTTGGCTGCGGAACACTTTTTTTTCATCATTTTTGGCTGGAACCCTAGGTTAAGAAAAAAGTACTTGTAACATGGTTTTTTATGGGAAATCACAGCCTTGAACCGATTTTCGTGGAATCCCTGAGAGCCTATTACGGAACACGGGACACCACCGGAACTGATGATCTATGTAATAATGACATACCCGTATTAATCGATAGTTCTCTTTTAGAGATTAGGCGGTATACACGGGCAGACAAACCAACAGACGGACAAAAAAAAAAGATTTTTAGCAAAGCCCAAAAATTACTGTGTAGGTATGTCAACCCGAAAAAAATAAAACCATAATTAGGTGTTCATGATCATTGAATTAAATGATCCAATTTATTTTTCTATCTTTACACGTATTGCTAAAATCCTACATTCCTATATGAAATTCATTCAAGTCAAATATTCCACACTACGAATGTCATTTATCAGCTGCAAGAGACGAGTGTCAATTAAAGGAATTGGGGCCCTATGCTCTCTTGGGATCTTTGACCCGAGCCGAGCTAACTGGCCGTCTCGTGCAGCACTCACAATGGACCATTGAAATAAAAATACGAATACTATTCGATTCATTAGTATCTACGACCTATTTAGAATGTTTACTAAAAGCCCAATTTATATCGGTCAAAATGTAAGCTAACATAATACTAACGTATGCTGCGAACTAATAATATTATATTGCTAACAAAATAAATGTAAGTCCTGTCTTAAAATAAATGATTTGATTTGCTATTTAATGAAAACGTAAATAATAATTTGTATAAAGATATTGATACAGAAATTCTGTTTGCCAATTAATTATTGGAAGTTACTGGACCAAAATCCTTTGGACATACAAATATCTGAATATGTTTCGGTGAAACGTCTCGATGAGGCCGCGCTGATACCGGCAGTAGTATATAAACTAAATAAATACTTTAATTAACATATAATACTATATTACGGTTTTAAACATTTATAAGCGGAGAAAAAATACTTAGAGAATAAAGTCCATATTCCATATATTAATGAGACATAATATGTTTTAACTATTTACAAATACTTGTCAAAGGTTAATGGTGGTAAAACCTTTATTTCTATTAATTTTTTATTCTATAGTTAAGTCGAATGATGCAAGCTCGCATAATAGTGATTTAACCTAGTGTGCCAAGGTGAAGATTATATGTGTGTAGTGTAACATAAATTTAAAAAATATGTATTTTATCATCATAACAACAAATCACCATCATTCATTATTAATAAAATGAAAAAAACAAAACCGAATTTACTATTCATTGTGACAACGGGACATTCATGCGGGCACCCATTGAAGTACTGAAGGGTCTTCGCCCTATGCTTTAATTCTTAACCATCAGTTGTGCATTGTACAACCAAGTCTCCCTTAGCGACGTCCGTGCGGGGTCAATTAATAAAAGTTAAGTTTTTACAAATAGATGCAGTAATCGTCAGTGATACTGCAATATCGCGTCAGTGACTACATCCAATAAGGTTAAAAATCAAATGTAGCCAATTGATTTTTTTACCGTTTAGGCTTGGACCAAAGAAGAAGTAAAGACAGAGCGCTGCGATTTACGCACTTACGCCGATAAAACTCTGCCTTATCTAGTACATACACAGCTCTGCCTTATCTAGTACATACGGCATAGTCTTGGTTACCTTGTCAGTCGATGGTGCGTGATGTCATAGCAAACTTCATTATTTGATAACAATAATGCCCAATTGTGTCATTAAAGGTTGTACAAATCAAAGCTCAAAGTTATTGTATAACATTGGGGTACTGTGTAAAATCATAGCAACAATTTTACCCAAACTAAAGCACAAAAAAAAAAACAGCTTCAGTGCAAATACTTTTTAATTATACTTACTATAGCTTTAAGGGTAATTCAAGTATATTACGTACTTTTCCACCATCAATATGCAGCAATAAGCCAATCCAAGCGGTGATTTACTAAAGCATAAAATCATCTCACATCGACCATATTGTAAACATACGAGCTAAATTAATTCTGAATAATACTATGCATGAAAATATTTGCCTGAGTGATCTCAACCTTATTATGACAACTAGAGGGTTGATTTTCAAGTGTTGGGAATGTTGTTCATGACAAGGGATCACGTTCAAAGATATTTAGTAAATTAATTGCCTCTGGGTGTTGCAACGAGTTACAATAACCATTGATAAAGCGGCGAGTTGCGAGCGCCAGTAGCCTACCCTCTTGAACTTTTTCTATGTTTAAATTCAATGTTAATTTTACTCTTTTATTTATTTCTTTTGTTGTAATCTATACAAAACATACAATTGAAGTGTTTGTTTTAAGTGGAAATAGAACAAGTTTTTACTAAATGCATATGGATGTATTTACGGCACTTAAGCAATGAGACAATAAAAAAGTTATAGGTATGTGTTTGGTTTGTTCCGGCTAATCTCAGTAATGGCTATACATACATTTTGGCGATTCATTTTTAGGGTTCCGTAGCCAAATGGCAAAAAACTGAACCCTTATAGATTCGTCATGTCTGTCTGTCTGTCTGTCTGTCTGTCCGTCCGTATGTCACAGCCACTTTTTTCCGAAACTATATGAACTATAATGGTGAAACTTGGTTAGTAGATGTATTTTGTGAACCGCATTAAGATTTTCACACAAAAATAGAAAAAAAAAAACAATAAATTTTGGGGTTCCCCATACATAGAACTGAAACTCAAATTTTTTTTTTTCATCGTACCCATAGGGTGGCGCCCTGGATGGAATAGGTCTTCAAAAATGATGTTGAGGTTTCTAATGTTTTTTTTTTCTAAACTGAATAGTTTGCGCGACAGACACTTCCAAAGTGGTAAAATGTGTGTCCCCCCCCTGTATCTTCTAAAATAAGAGAATGATAAATCTAAAAAAAATATATGATATACATAACCATGCAAACTTCCACCGAAAATTGGTTTGAACGAGATCAAGTAAGTAGTTTTTTTTTAATACGTCATAAACCGTAAACCGCAATTTACCTTTCATTCAATAACTATTATTAACATCGATCAGAGTTACAACGAGCTACAAGAACGTTTATACTATGTTACTTGTTGTATTCTTGATATCAAAAATAGGTAGGCACTTGCAACTAGTAGGTACGGAACCCTTCGTGCGAGAGTCCGACTCGCACTTGGCCGGTTTTATTTATAGATTTAGATTCTAATATTATTAAGAGGAAAGATTTGGTTGGTTGTTTACTTGTTTGCAGTTAGGCTCCGGAACTACGTGACCGATTTCAACATTAGAAGGCTACATTATCCAGAAGGCTATAATAGGCTATTATTAATAATAATAGGTCTTTACCTATGAAATTGCCGTATTGTATGAAAAAAATTAAACGAATTTTTTTCATGTATTTTTTATTTGTATTAATCGAAGTAATCACCCATGCAATCAATGCATCTTTGCCAACGCCGTGGCAGTTTATGACGCCCTTCTTAAAGAAATCAGCTGGACGGGAGGCAACAAATTCTTCAAAGGCATTTTGTACTGCCTCTCGGGTATTGAATTTTTTTCCCGCCAAGAAGTTATCCAAATTCTGGAAAAAGTAGTAGTCTGTAGGCGCAAGGTCTGGTGAGTAGGGCGGATTACGGAGAGTTTCCAACCCCAGTTATTGCAACTTGGAGACCGTCTGCTGTGCAGTATGAGGTCGCGCGTTGTCGTGCAGGAGCAGCGGAGACGAGCGATTGACCAATGCTGGTTGGAGATGTGCCAGCTTCTCCATCATTGTGTTCAGTTCTTCACAGTACACATCTGCAGTAATGCTCACCCCGTTTGGTAAGAAGCTGTGATGAATCACACCGGCGCCGCGGCGCTAGACCACCAAATAGTGACCATCACTTTTCTAGTAGTCTTGTGTAGTTCGTGAACGATGAACGAATAGGAGCCGTATCTTCGTACTGTACTAGAAGAAACGTTTCCGAACGCTGATTTGTAATCGGTCTAATAGGTCAAATAGCTCTTTTCGTACTTCGTACACTGTAAGCCGCGAGATCGTATAAGTGCGAGCGAGAACGAATAATGAAACTGACTGATTGTTTTTGACAAGTACGTCATACTAATTCATTCATAATAATGTAGGCGGTTGATCAGAATGACAGTCCTTGAGTCCTAAGCCTGTTCAAGTATGAAGGAAAATCAAATATGTTAAATTATTACAATAGTAACCATAATTTGGTCACCGTGGTGATTTGGTGGCTGCTCTGTGGTCCGCAAATACGCTCTAAGTACTTAACAATGTTTCTAGAGAACGTATTTACTCTGTGGTCCGCGCTGTCCTATATGGAAATGCTGACCGAGCGCAAAGACCGAATAGAGCTGTTAGAGCTTATAGAACGAACTAGTTCACTGTCCGAAATGAACTAGTACGGAGCGATCTTGAAAATGACCGAGCAGGCACAAGACTATTTTCTAGGGGTAAGTTTTCGTTTAGGTCATTGTTCAGGTGCTGAACCAGGATCCAACCAACTTGCTGAGCGCTTGCGGTTATCAAACAGAATCCATTTTTCATCGCAGGTAACAATGCGGTTCAAAATTCTTTCATTTGTGTGTCTGTTGAGCAGTGCAAGGCACGTCTCGACGCGTACTTCGCGCTGGCGATCATTGAGTTCGTGGGGCACCCATTTGTCAAGCTTTTTTACCTTGCCAATTTGACGCAAATGGATCAATATTATTTTGACACTAACGTCGAAAGCTGCTGCTAATTCAGCCGTAGCTCATCAGCTTCCACAATCGCCTTTAATTCGTCATTGTCGACCAAAGTCTTCGGATGACGGCGAGGTTCATTTTTCAGGTCGAAATTTCCACACCGGAAGCGAGCAAACCAATAACAGGTGGTGCGTTGGTTTGTAGTGTTAGCTCCGTAAACGTCGTTGATGATGCGTGCCGCTTGTGCCGCGTTGCTGCCGCGACGGTACTCATATTCCATAATTAAAGGTAAAGACCTAATATAATTCCCACGGAAATGGGACCTACGCGGGTTAAACCTCGCGCGATAAGCTAATTTATTATAGATGCTTTAAAAACCGTTGTGTAACATAACGTATCAAGATATGTAGTGGCACAAACGCGAAAAAACTTCAGTCACAATTGAAAAAGGTAATTGACAGACAGACAGTAATGAGTAATCAAGTGATAAGCTCAGTAAAGGTGTACGTCGATTACTACGTCGATTACTACGCCATCAATGGCCGCTCAGCCACTTTGCCCGCTGTATAATTATATATATTCATATGACATATTGTTATAGTTTTTCGGGCACTAGTAAGTTGCAGCGAGTATTTTCCTACTTCACCGAGAAATAGATAAGCTATTTTTACGAAATTTAAATTAAATTTTATATTATTTATGCGAAATGTCAATTATCGATACGGCTCGCGACGAAAAAATCATATTGTTTTAGTGTTTCGGGGAGGAGTAGGTTGCAGCGAGTATTTTCCCACTTCACCGAGCAAAGAGATAAGCTATTTATACAAAATTTATTAATTTTATATTATTTATGCGACATGTCAATTATCGATACGATTTGCGACGAAACAATCTGTTGAATTCATTCCTTGCTGTTGGCGGCCGGTGCCGAAAAATGGTCGGTCACTTATGTTTTAGTTTTATAAATTTGGATACTAAGAATCCTAAATTGGTTCAGATATATTTTCTTTTAATTTACACATAAGAATGTAGAGACAATCAATAATCCGGCTTGTATTATAAACGTGAAATTTTCTGTAGCTGGATATACTACTTGACCTATTTTGTCGATACTTTGAACATGCAACGTTGGTAACCTGGTTTAACATATAGGCTATAAAACATCGCGCTTCACCTCAGTGAAGAAGAGAAGCAAACCAATGCGGGTAAAAACACCGAGCACAGCTAGTTTACAAAAAAAAGTATTTGTTGAGTATTGACTAACAATATATATAATTATATATATATATATATATATATTTTAAGCATAGAAGCAGGATTATTGATTTGGGGAGGGAGAAATCGTAGGTACTCTCCCTCCCCGGCCTCTACATCTGGAATGATAGGAATGCACTGTATCTAAATTATTTAATTACATCAGCTAAATATGAGAGACAAAACATCCAGCTCCAAATAAGTGTAAGTCAATGCCTTCTGCTGAGTCCTTTGTTATCCTTAAACAGATATGAAACAGAGCGTCAGTCGTTTTAAGAAACGCCGATCGATATAATGTTTCATTGTCAAAAATCGTTTTAATTATGTATATTTTTATATATATAATTACATGTATTATATCTCTGTCTATTTTCTAGTAACAAACAGAGATAGAACGATTCGGAAACACTATTAAATAATCTAAGTTTACAGCTTTGTGCAATTGTAAAGTTGTTAAAGACAATGGGAAATCGCAGGTTTCTAATGGTGAACGAATTTTTTTAATCAGTCTACTAATCCGATTTTTCAAATTCTTTCACCATTCTTTCTTTCATTAGTTTGAATTTAATAACTTCGTAGCTATGTACAACGGCATGCACCTTTTTGCTATTTCCATAGATTTTAAGTCGACTGAGAGTGTTTTGTTTTAAATATCAGTCCGTATAACGTCCACCGCAGAACATGGGACGTCCGACGACATCCGACATCCTCCCGACGGAGGGTTTAATCCTATTCACCACACTTGGCAGGTGGGATGGGGTGTCGGACTTGTAATGATGTGGTGGTGCGTTGGTGATTAGCTTAGCATGAGCAGTTAACAAGTAGTAGTGTGAAAAATAATTCTTTTAGTAATCTAAAAAAACAACCAGCCAATCTTGCAGCGTCTTCCCCCCTTCATCTCTGACGACCTTTTTGGCAAACAGGAACATAACATTAAAAGACAATTTTATAAGGCTGTGGTATTCTGTACTTCTCTAGTCAGCTCATATTGATGCTTACAAAATACCCCGTTTTATATTCGCTACGTTTTATTTTTAAACTAAGTGCCGCTTAAACTCGCCATCGATATCGGACATGTAATCAATAGGTAAACGGAAGTTGTTCCGGGGTGGGAATTAACTTCATACAGCATGTTACAACTTTGTTCGACTTTCCGTTGACAGTTCTACGAATTGCTTTGTACGGATACTGTAACTGATAGCCGGGACTTGACCATTTTTTTATTTATTTTTTATATTGTCCTGAGGGAATTGTATTGACACATTTCCACCGCCGCTGCAGCGTATTCGCGCGCTGGCGGTGGGATATGTGGGACTCGCCTTCTCCATAGCGGTGGTATGCTTAACTCCTACACCACTAAAACCCCCCGGACACTCCTTCGATCCGCCGTTGGCGGGAGCCGGGTACCTACGCATAAGCAATCCAGCCCCCCGAAGCCGGGATCCTGCTAATTAAAAAATGCGGACAATCGACGTTTATTGGCTTAATGAACACTATGGCATAAAGGTTTAAGATATAGAGCGCGGGTGTAGCTGCAATCCGTTGTGTCGATTATAAGCTAGTTTTACATTGATTGACGCTTTCATTTCGGAAACTAATTTAAATTTCGCGATCTAATTTTACAGCTAACATTTTTATACATATAAGATTTTTTTTTGTTTAAGCACCACGGTGTTGTTCCTACCCGCGTCTTTACATTTCATACACTGTGAGGTGTGCTTTATGGCTTGTTAATATATATGTTACGGCTAAAGATAGTTGTGAACATAAACTTAAGATTAGCCGGCTAAACTTAGGTTTAGCCGACCACATGCGGTTAAACTTAGGTTAAGGTCTCAATAAGTCCCTGTTGAACTCTAAATTAAACAATACCTATGCATGGCACAAAAACAAGTTGGGGTGGTTAAAAAAAAAAACCTAAACCAATTAAACATGGACTTATTCAGGTTGATCTAAGTTGAACCGCATGTGGTGTTTAACCCATAAATCTTAAGTTTATGTTCACACCTATCTTTAGCCGTAACATAATTATATACTCCAAGGTTTTTAGTGGAAGTTAATTGGATAATGTATTTCAAGTGAATCACCATTCTAATGTTAAATAACGATATGTACTTATTTCATTATTTCTTGGTTTTAGTGAGTGTGTTTTTTCTTTGCTTTCGTCACCATAATCTAATGATTATGGTGTGGAAGTGGAATCACTGAACGGCCACATAAACATACATAAGCAATTTATTTGTAGAATAGAATAAGTGTTATTTGTAATTTAATCAGAATGCAGTGTCAGAATTAACTTGATTTCGTCATATTTCTGATATTTGCAGAATCGAGTCCGAAATCTCCTTAATTGGTTTATAACTTTGACTATTTCAGCGTTTCATGTTCTCTTTTAACATTCTGACATACTCCGTTATTTTTTCAAAAATAACGTTTTCGTTTAACCGGGTTCACGAAATTAAAAAAGAGAAAACGAGTATTTGGCGTTATCGAATATTAGTAGGACTGATTTAGATATATGTTAGTGTTCTCATATTATTTTTATATTCGCTTTAATTAAGCACCAGTCGCTAAGTTATTACGGTGGTTACTTTTGGGATCTGGAGTCCTGGTTTTCGATTCCCACCCGGGACAATTATGTATGTCAACCACACAGAGTAATGCTTAAAGTGGGTGTAATTAGTGTTGGTGTATTGAGTGATTGCAACGTCCCCCGCGAAACAGAAAATTAAAATTACATGTGGGTCTTGTTTATAAAAAAAAAAATGGTATTGCACCTGTATTTTTTTAATAAACCTGCTATTTACACTTCTTATATTAAAAATACGAATTTGTCACACTGATCATTTTGAGAAAACGGTAGAAGGACCACTATGATATTTATTTTTGTTAAAAGGTTGCCTACTAGCAGAGTTTTGCAGTCTTCTAGTATTCTTGTTACCCCACAGGCTAAGCTGAAATGATTATGTTACGAGTGGTGGTGCAATGGGTGGGGATCGTACCGGCGATCACAAGTTCGACGCTCCGACGACCATTAGGCTACGGCCGCTTTTTGCACATTTGGTACATTCTAGTCATAGACCATCGTACATTTTTTTTGACGCGGTAGTGAGCGCGGTATTGCTGTTGTAATAAATAAATTTCTATGTTATTTACAGCTACTTTCTATTAATCTACTGAAGCAGTATAAATCGATTGTAAAGTTAACTAGGTCATAACAATCACGTCCGCAAATATTAGAATCTGAATAGATTAGAAAATAAAAGTGACGTGTATTCATTGTAAAAAATTAACATTTAATACTTTGTACCGACATCATTCCTCTTATAATATATTAAAATGATTGAAAATAACTATTTTTATTTGCTAGAAAGATCCTAGGGACTATAATAACTACCAAAATGACTGACACTATTGTCGTAACTATATCATGTCAATATTATTATGTTACAATTTGTATGTGCCCGATGTTGCCCGTCAAATATTCTGACACTCCTGTGATTAATTTAATACTAACCTTGTCTTCAGAATTGTCAACATAATGCAAAACGAATCAGCTATATTCATTTATATATTTATTTTAGAGCTTTCTAGCCTAATAAAAGATAGTTTTCCTAGTCTATTAAAACTATAGTTAAGCATAAAGAAGCAATTTCAAAAAAGGTTTTGTATAGTACTTTTGTACTTTATTAATTCTTTATTCGTATCTATAGAGACAAGGTTTGCATGAAAGAAAATGTAGGAAAATCCAACTCAGTGGAAAAGCCATTACTACGGATCAAACACATCTAGTTAATTATAAATAATATGAACTTAGTTGATTTAATTGACGTATATTCCTGAGTTTAATTAACTCGTAGTAGTTAAATGACAAAACTTGAGTAGTCGAAGTTACACAAGTTGTAGTTACTTGTTAGTTATGAAGTTTAATAAGAGAATTACACGATAAGTTTCGCACAAATTCATCTACTGTGTATACAAATGTCATAACATGTCCTGCCTGACTGACTGATTCATCAACGCAGCGCGCGCCAAGGCAAAACTACTGAAGGTAGACACGTGATATTTGGACTGCGGCGGCTTCCTTTTGTGACGTACCTATAGGTCCACTAAGAAAGGATTTTGTATAATGCAACCTCAAAGGGGGTAAAAAGGGGGCATTTCATTTTAAAGCTCGTTCGGGAACGGGAGTTACGCAGGTGAAACCGCGTTCGGGTAGCTAGTTATGTCATATTATAACTAGCGGTCAAAATTCAAAAAAATATATGCTTTCTGCACTCCTCTGTATAAACTATAAGTGTACGACATTTCATACACCACCGTTCGCGCAATTTTCGTCAAAATGAGTTTTTACTTCACGTATAATAACTATAAGTGGGAGCACCTCACAGCTTTGCCTGAGTATACTTATGGCATCTCGATAACTATGCCAACTACGGGGTCATATCGTATTTGAAAACCATACAAAGACCCTATCGGTCCACCTGATTAGGAAGATGTACGATTCACATCGACCGACCCGTATCAGGCGTAAACAGTAATTACCATTCACATTTCTGTCACATTAGCATTAAGTGACGACCGTACGGATCCGGACAGCTCCGAAATTATGACGCACTCCTCGACAGATAAGAGGTATGCATCGGGATAGTTCTAAACTGTTGTTTAATTCTTTACGGTACTTTAGTACCACTGTTCTTGTAGTAGTGTAGTCTTCACGAAAGTTCGTAGCTCCCTCGGTCTTTGATTCGAGTAAGGCATCGATAGGTAACTTATGCCAAAATACATTAGTACATAATATACTATCTTACATTACCTAATTATTTAATTTTTTTTCTTGCAGTTATTAAACATTACCTAACACTGCCAAGATAGGTACATAATATATATGACTCGAGACGCGTTATGTTGCATTGAGAATTACCAAGTTTTATATGAAGGTGTTATATGCATAACAATATCAATCAAAAAGTTAAAAACCAACGAGTTTAAATGTTACTTAGGAATAATACCATAATGGATTCATTTCCAAATCCCCATAGCCATGACATGCACTAACTTAGTGAAACACTTAACACGCTATGCACCTGTCTAACCACGAACCCTACTTCCTGTACTATTAACAACACAATTTCGACTTAAACCCTACTGATAAAACTTTATAATTCAATAACATTACTAATCTGAACTAGCACTTTGGTTATTGATATTACAGACTTACAATTTTCAGCTTTAACTGTTAAACAATAGAGTGGCTTCTTCAATGTCTATAAACGACAAGTAGTTTTAAATATAGTTTTTAATTTAACCCGCCAGCTGTATTCGTGTAAGGGTTCTTTAAATTATGACATTTATTTACAAAAGGAAAGCTTCGCAGCCTTTCAGTGGTATAAATATTTAATGGTTCTAAGTTTTTAACTTAACTTTATATACCATAATAGTTTTAAACCTAGAATTTTGGCTGAATAATTCTAATGTTGTGTAGAGTTGTATTTACAGTGTAAATTGACCCTAAACTTCCTAGATTCCACAATATTATTCACATACCTATTACATCGACAAAAAACGCTCGCGAATTTTCAGTAAGTCTTTTTTTGTGTGTAAAAAAAGGAATATTGTATGTTTTTTACTAACTTTTCAATCCTCAGATATATCGATCACAGGACAAAATAAGAATCTATCAGCTTAAAGATAGCGACTCCTAATGCAATAACCAATCCGCATGCCAAGCGTGCCGATCATAGCAATATCTCTCAACTACCCAGGGTCAAGGCATGTGTTACAATATTAACATCATTTAATTAGGCTTAACCAATGTGTTAAGCACTAAGCACACACTTTGGTAATTATAAAAATAAAGTGGAATTCAGATTAAATCATACAATTATCCTCAACTACCAAGCTTACACAAACATACATAATTTGTAATAAAATACAAAATGACTACTATCAGCAGTGGTGCCCAAAGTTTTGACTGCAGAAAGACATGTGGGGACATGGGGGGTACGTTCCTAATTCTTGTTGTTGTTTAATTTAGCGCAGCGCTTAACTATCCAGTACCTATATATTTCGATTGAGGGACTGGCCAACTGTGGAATATATTAACGTGTAAAAGGAAAATTGAGTTTAGCTACATCATGACCGATATTCGATTACATTTTTTACTGGCTTCCTGCGCGCGATTTCACCCGCATAGCTCCCATTCCCGTGGGGTCTTCAATATAAAATATAGCCTATTGCCTTTCTCGATAAATGGTCTATCTAACACTGAATATATATACAGTACGGCTAGGGCGTCGGACATGTGATCTTGAGGTCGCTGGTTTGAACCCCATCCATTGCTACATTCGTAACACAAGCTTAGTACGAGGGGTTAACAAGAATACTAGTAGACAGCAAAAGTTAGCTAGTAATATTAAAAAAAAAGAAATATAGAAAAAGAACGAAAGGATGCATATATCTAATATACAGTATGCATCAGTAACAACCACAATAAATAAACAACTGCCCAATAAGTATATTGACACTTCGGACGATTCATTAGAAGCGTCTTTAAATTAGCATAATAAAGAAAGAAAAAAAATATATATAATGCACTGATTTTCCAAAAAAAACAATAATTTAATATTAATTCATAGACAGAATCCATGTGCACCTTAAATAGGCACCAACTTCAGCTGGTATTCTAGTCGGCACCATTGAGATAATAGATCTCTGTTTAACTTATCACAGTGCTAAGTTTGGGAACCCATGACTTATACGTAACCCTAGAGGCTACCATTATTCACATATGCAGGTACTGCGTAAAGCTTATGACTCATCGAATACCCTCAACGTGATTAAGCGAATACATGATGCGATCAATTTCTGCATATTAGGTTGCATCGTGCCTCTATGAGGACATGTCATTATAGGCAGAATAATTAATGAGATAATTTTCACTCTGCTGGATTGAATGTAATTAAAACTGAACGCATGAGTAATAATTTATCATTTATTTACATAGTATTGATGGCGAATACAATCAATTTATCTCACCTCGTTGTTTGATCTAGTACTATTTTTAGTTCTATAATAAACAAAATTGTTAACAAAGGATGTGTTTTTCTTTTCGTAGTAACTTTTAAATTTAGATTTGCGTATGATTTATATTAAGAGCGTGCATTTGGTATCAAATAAAATTCTACAGAGATAAAAACTGCCCTTTTTGTGACATTTCAACAAACAGCTTGTAAGCGGCCGTAGACCAAATGGCTAGGGCGTCGGACTGGTGATCTAGGGGTCGCCGGTTCGATCCCCACCTATTGCACTACCGACGTTAACCCACTCGTTACACAAGCATTTTTAGCTTAGCACGAGGGGTTAACAAGAATACTAGAAGACTGCAAAAGTAGAAAAAATAAAAAAAATAAAAAATCTCTGGTAACGTAGCTTCTGAAACTTGTGTGTTATTGTTCTTGGGGTTCAATTGATTTCGTGACAATTATTTGTGTAAGCCACGGATAATTCTTCTGGGTCTAGATGTGCTTTGCATCCGTGAGATATGTGTTTAAGAAGTGGATACTGTCGTAAAAAGTAACGTTTCATTATATATGTACGGTACGTTGAAATTGTCGTTATTTTGTGACTTTTCGTTTGAAAGGGAGAGACTATCTGTGTATGACCTAAGTTTTGTAAATATCTTTAATCTTTGTTAAAATAAATTATTGCCGTATAGCCTTGACCACCTGACAACAACGTGACTAATTTATCCGATTTTTTTTATTGTGTTGGTAATTTGGTTTGTATAAAATTAATTTTTGGAAAAAATCACGGGAAATGTCAAAAGCCGGGCACGAACTGCTAGTTTGTAATACAACAAATGAGTATTGTAATGTAATACTAACATCAAAATGTTGCTAGGACCACAAGTCACCTTCAAATCCAAAACTGATAATCGACCAGACACCAACAACAAATTATACCCAAAATAATTAACCCATTCAAAAACCCCGACTAGATATTTGTCTTTACATAAATTAAAGTCTTACCTCAAAGCTATACAGTTCAAAATTGGTTGCAAGTATCGAGATGCATTTTAAAAAGTTGGCAGTAGACCGTATAACCTTGACAATTCGTCATGCAGTCATGATAGTAAGAAACTGTATGAGTGGGATGACCTCGGAAATATTGCGGTATATTACGTGTGTATATTACGTGTAGTAGTAGAATCTACTGAAAATACTACTGTTCTTAAATTACGGAACATTCGTTGAGGACAAAAATAAACTTTTTATTTCTTTAGAACGGCATATTTTGCTTTGGGACATAAATTCGTGCGTCGTGATCTTGACAAAATTATGATTCGAAGTACATCTAGTCGCAAACAACTATCTGTGGTCCCGGATGGGAATCGAACCCAAATACCGAGTCTTAGAAGTAACTATGGTAACCATGGAGCCGCCTGTGCTACAACATTTTATGGAACCATAAACAAGGTTAAAGATCTTACATGAGGCGGTGTAGGGTTGGGCGATAAGTCTAAGGAGTGTTTTGGAATTGTTACTTTGGGCGGTTATAAGGAAATAGCTGTCCCGCACAGCTTTATCCGTGTAGATCCAGCTCTCGTGGGATAACCTAGCTACATTGGAAACTATGCACAAGTTCTTGCTTTAAATCTTTGTTTAATAGATTAGAAATTATTCTTAAGGTAGTCATCAGATTTTCCCCTAATTTATGACACCTAAGCAACCTGGGCAAGAGGAAACATCTGATGGGGCTTGGACATCGGCTCAGGGAATTGGCCGGCGAAGGGATTACAGATTATGACTTTTAGATATTTAAGCACTTGATTATACAATTGCTTAAATTAAATATCTAAAAGTCATAATTCCAACATAATAATAACATAGATGTAATTGGTGGATAATCTCCTCGCGGATGCGGCGAGAAATATGATGAGGAGATCACCACCGCGATGCGGTTGAGGCGCTGGTTCAAATCTGCGCTTATGTCTAGGTGTTCAATTCTCACATTGCCTATCAATGGCAGCCAAACAGAAAAGGAAGCTCACGTACCTTGGAAAACCAATATTCATCCAGCAATGAGAACCTGCGCTTTCCTCCACTGCTTTATTGGCGCCAGTTCACGACGATAACAGGATCCGTCTCGTTGCACAATCCTCCACAGTATACAGGCGAAGTTATATAGCGATTTCTTGATATGTTTCTCAAAAACGGCGGTAAAATATGCGATGCGTTGTAAAAGATGTTTACAGTAAAAGCGATGTTAGCGAAGAGACGAGAGCGACGCGAATGTATACGCGGCAATAATGCGTTCCATCTTCAAATTGCGCGGGAATTATACCTTCTTAATATTGGCATTACAATTCACGCGCGCCGCCAATTCTATCAGACTGACCATAAATAAGCAATGTGAAATATTTTTTTATATTATTATTTGAAATACGCGAAGATAAAAACAATACTGTCCATCATCCCCCGGCTTGAGAGATCCCACTCTCAAAACACAGAGAAAATTAAAAGCGAATTGCATATTGTCACAACAATAAATAATAGAACAAATTTAAAGTATGATGACGCGAAAATAAAAATAATAATGAGATTATAAAGTAAATTAACATATGGGGATGCGAAATAGGAACAGTTAAATTAATAACTAAACCTAAATAGAATAATAATGATGCGATAAAAATAAAAGAGCGAAATAATGCGAATGTTAGTTAAATAAACTTAAAAGTAAAATATTATATTTATGAGTAAAACACTAAACTTATGCGTTGGCAGAGCAGTGCGCCACTGCTGCACTCTACAATATATTGTATCCAAAGTGTGTAAAGCTTTGTTAGCCATTGCAATAAGAGAATGCGGTCATTTTATGAAAGATAATGTTTAATGAAAAATACAAATAGCCAAATAATCAATAATAACAAGACATTGAAAAGGCAATGCGAATAATGTCCAATAAATTAGCGGGAATTAAAAACACTTTTTTTGTGTAAAATATAACAAAAAATGGCAAGCGGTAAATTAACTAACCACTTTAACTAATTTAGTTAGTTTTTTTTTTTTTTATTAATGCTAAAAAGAGAGTATAATAATAAGCAGGCATCTTAATAATTTCTATGTTTTGTTAGGCCATATTTAAATATTTGTTTCTTTTTTAAACATTAAATATAAGAGCAAATTATTATACCTAAAGTGTAATAGCGGGAATGCGAAAGATTTAATTAAAAATCAATTTGATTAAATAAGCCATTTGTGGCGCGTGAGAAATGATGAAATTGAAAAATAAAACTAAAATCTAAATACTCCTTTAGATATGGATATATCCATAATAGAGGTTAGTATTTATATTTAAATGCGATTTCGATAATAGTTAACATAGCGAGGAGCGAATTTAAATGAAGTTGCGTTTCGTTTCAGTGGCAAATTAATATTATATTTGTCAAGCTGAATACGGGCGTTTTTATCGTCTATATTGACGAAAAGTAATGATTGTTCCTCTATAGTTCGGAACCTTTGCGAGTTGCTATTTACATAAGCTAATAAAGAGAAACTGGTCGCTGGTGAGTCCAGCACCGGGGCTTCTCCCATGAGGAGATATCCCAAGACACTATTAAGAGCATCGGGACAACCTGGAACGGAGGTCACGTGCTCTGGTTTTAATAATTTCGCGTATAATTGTACACCGATTAACATACCTATCTTTGTTACCAGGCACACTCCAAGTATCATCTGCCAATGAACGAACATTAACATTCTTTAGCTTTGTGGTATCTATTGGATATAACGGAAGCTGGTCCGTTATTGTATTCAAAACCAATGCTTTAATTTTGTACTTAGGTTGGCTATTAAACCGCGAACTAAATTGTAAGTCAACCGAACCCAGTGTAGATTGCTATATATTTCCAATTCCCTTTACTTTGATACTTGAATCTTTACGGATTGGAAGCCCTAATTTTTGACAGCAGCGTGCGGTAATATAGTTTTTCTGAGACCCGGGGTCCAGAAGACAGCGAACCAATACTTCTTTCCCGTTTGAATCGGTAACAAGTACTTTTGCAGTGGCTAAGATTTCGGTATTAGGAGTCGAGGAAATAACAGCTGATGAAGAATGCGTACATATCGACTGTGGCTCGGAACTAGATGCGTTGACTGAAGTGTCAGTCACGGGTGCGGAAGTTATAATATTGGGTCTTGGATTATGCGAAGAAGATTGTTGCGGGGGAGAATGCGAATTATTAAAATGTAATAAGCTATGATGCTTACCGGAACAATGTTTGCATGTGGAAGTGGAATTACATTTAAACAGCGTATGTTGATTACTGAGACAGTTAATACAAAAGTTATTAGATTTTATGAATTGAAACCTCTCCTGTACATTAAGGTTGCGGAATGCGTGACACTGAAATAAATGCGGGTGCGATAAATTGCATAAAATGCATTTAGGGGCAGTTACTAAGTAACTTTGCGATACTTTGGGTATAGGCGTAGCGGGGGCGCTGCTGGCAATGGATCGCTCAGCACGCTGCGGACTTATGCGAGTAAGTATTTTGATTTGGTCTCTAACAAACTTAACAAAGTGATCAAAATCAGCAATTTTGTTATCTGACAGTTTACTTAGCGACTTTTCATAGTGTTTAGCGGTATCAGAGTCTAGTAATTTAAGACCCATATAAATATATATAAATTCATCAAAATTGTTTATTTGCAATTGTTTGATACCGGAAATTATTGCGTTAAATTTGTCGAACGCCTTTTCAATGTGAGCAGGCGACGATCCAGCGGATTTTAATGAAAATAATTGATTTAGGTAATTAATGCCTAGTGCGCGACTGTCGTGGTATTTAGCGACAAGTGCATCCCAGATGGAGTGATAATTATCAGCGGATGGCACTACTCCATCTGCAATACTTTTCGCCTTTCCTTTAAGGTGACTTAATAGGTAGTGGATGCGGTCAGAATCGGTTAAGTCTGGGTTGGTATGTATAACCCGCTTAAAAGTTTCATAGAAAAATGGAAAATCCTGTATGTCACCATAGAAACACGGAAGTTCAATCCTTGGGATTTTTATGTTACTATGGCAAGAGTCAGGTTGCGATGCGATGGAACTAGTTTGCGTTGCGGAGAGTGAATTTAAAACAATTTTAATTTCACAACTAAGATCATCAAATGCGTCTAAGGGTTGATAATTAACAGAATAATCAGGTTTTAATTTTAGCGATAAACTATTTAAATTGTCAAGTATGGAAACAAATTCAGTGCGCATTTGACTTATATTTTCAGCCTGCGCCATAAAAGTAAGCCTGGACTTTTCAGTATTTAATTTTGAACTAGTCATATATTTTTTGTAAGCGACTAAAATATGTTTCACATTTTGACTCGTACAATTTAATTTTGTTCTTTAAATCTTCCATCTTGGATAGAAAAATAAAATCAAAAGAAAATTAAAAATAATTTAATGTTATAGTGCGGAACCCTAAAATATTTCTAACCCACTAATCGAGTTTAATACTTAACCTATCGTAGGTAGGTATATGTATCAAATAAAGTTAAATTATTAATACACAAAACTATTACAATTTTGTATAAATGAAGAACCTTTGCGATGTACGGAATTCTAAAATCGAACACGAAAATAAAATAAAATGTGAAAATAATACTTCAAAATTTTAAATTTCGAAACAATAATTCTAAGAAATATATAATTCTGCGTAGTAATAAATTTTCAATCACCCGACACGACCGAACGATCGACGCCGTCCGATACGGTATAGGTTGCGTAAGTATAATGTATGCGTTTTATTATGTAATAAAAATACAAATAAGTTAATAAATAAATAATGCGATGCGGAATATATTTTACTAAATTACAATAATTTAATGAAAAGATGCGATACTGTTATATTTTACCAACCGTGTAGCGATGCGATTTACGATTATGAGTCGTGCGATATAAAAGGCAGTGATATGGCACAGTTTTGCTATATCACTATCCCGCGTTCTAAATTTAAAAATGCGTTCCTATGAATTATAAATTATAACAAAATAATTATGAATGTTTAAATAATAATAGGATGTTTTGAAATGAAATAGATAATGCGATATATAAATATTATGCGTTTGTTCTATGGAAGGTTGAATGAAACGTATAGAATCCTTATTTAAAGCGGAATAATGAGAGTAATAGTCGTGTGACGATATGCAATTGTTATTAAACAAAACCTAGATTAATTTAATAAAATATGCGGCGAACCAAGGACCATAATATGGTGGATAGTCTCCTCGCGGATGCGGCGAGAAATATGATGAGGAGATCACCACCGCGATGCGGTTGAGGCGCTGGTTCAAATCTGCGCTTATGTCTAGGTGTTCAATTCTCACATTGCCTATCAATGGCAGCCAAACAGAAAAGGAAGCTCACGTACCTTGGAAAACCAATATTCATCCAGCAATGAGAACCCGCGCTTTCCTCCACTGCTTTACTGGCGCCAGTTCACGACGATAACAGGATCCGTCTCGCTGCACAATCCTCCACAGTACACAGGCGAAGTTATATAGCGATTTCTTGATATGTTTCTCAAAAACGGCGGTAAAATATGCGATGCGTTGTAAAAGATGTTTACAGTAAAAGCGATGTTAGCGAAGAGACGAGAGCGACGCGAATGTATACGCGGCAATAATGCGTTCCATCTTCAAATTGCGCAGGAATTATACCTTCTTAATATTGGCATTACAATTCACGCGCGCCGCCAATTCTATCAGACTGACCATAAATAAGCAATGTGAAATATTTTTTTATATTATTATTTGAAATACGCGAAGATAAAAACAATACTGTCCAATAGATGTAATTATACTACGAGAAACAGTATTATATACTCCGGATCCAATGCTGATACATATAAACCTGCGTATTGAATCACTATCTATTCAAAAAACCGCATCAAAATCCGTTGTTTTTTAAGATCTAAACATACACAGTTACAGACAGACAGCGAGAAGTGACTGTTTTTTACTATGGAGTGATTTTGTGTTTATTCTAAAATGTCTAGCGATAATGTTTTTTTCAATACCTTTAAATGGCATCCACCTGATGGTAAGTTACCATAAACAGCACTTGTTATGCATCGCGACACTTAGTATTAAAATCACGACACAATATAATAGAAAACAAAAACTAAGGTTCGACGAACAGACATCCATTGTTCAATTCCATTGCTATATGTATAATAACATTACCATTTTTAAAATATATTTTTTTATTCGGCACTTAAGTACTTGCACACTACACTACTACTTATCAGAATCACAATGTAATTAAATGAAATAAAAGCGATTACTTATATTCTTATTCTATGAAATAACTAACAGTAGGAAGCAACAGAAAATAGTTAAAAAATATATAGACCATAATAACTTCCCGCGCGCGGATTACTCCGCGTAACTTCTGTTCCCTTACGAACTTCATAATTTAATAAAGCCTTTAGCCTTCCCCGATAAATTGGCTTAGATAGCCAATTTATCGGGGAACTACAACACTGAAATATTTTTTCAAGTCAGACCAGTAGTTATATAGATTAGCGCGTTCAATCAAACTCTTCAGCTTTATATAGATAGAGTATAGGTATTCCGTCCGTCCTATCTCATTTATTTGTATACTATTATTAAACTATTAAAGTTAGAATCAAGCATAAATCTGCAAATTCTGACAGCTTTGTTCAACCACTGCTTTGCCTGAATAGTATACTGAAGGCAAACCATCTATTATATAGTATTTTATCATTTAGTTTAAGCAGCCATTCAAATAAAACAATCATCATCTTCAGCCCGTACAACGTCCACTGCTTGCTTGCTTGTGCGTGCTTTCCGAGGCACGGAGAGTAGTCCCTCAACCAACCAGACCCGGAAAGAAATTTTAGAATTTACACAAAAATTTCTTGCCCGGTGTGGGGATCGAACCCACGACCTCCGAGACTTAAAGCGAGCCAAATACCGCTACGCTAAACAATATGAATAACTAAACAAACTTCTCACGGTTTACGAAACTCCGCTTTAGTATTACAGTGACCACTATCATCAAAACTTGGACAGTTCAACAGCTCATTTTCCCATTCCTTAAAGTCACGAGGTGTCATAATTTAAAGACTAAGTACATTTCGAAGTAAGCACATTTCCTACCGACAAAATACTGAAGTGTTTCGAAGTTCGGCGATTACAGTAGAGGTCTGTGTCAAACAAGACTGTAGACTTTAGTAATATAAAGTTTGAAATGAATCGGGAATAAGATTTGAGTGCTTGAAATTGTAGGCCATAACCAGGTTCTCGCACGCGGTAACACCAGCGTCACTCCCGTTCCCGTAGAAACTTCTTAATTACATATATCCTATAGCTTTCCTCGATAAATGGGCTATATATCCCAGAAATAAATTTTCAAATTGGACCAGTAGTTCCTGCTAGTAGCGCGTTTATGCAAAAATATTACACATTATTTGTTATTAGATAGTTCGAGAGCAGTATATTTGCATATTAAATGTAAATGTTGGTAATTCGTGTTAAAGCATCTGAAGCAAAGTTACTAACAAGCTTAAAAGTAAAAAAATACATTGTTATAGTTAACAGTTTTAATGATATACTGAAGTTTGAGCTCAGCACAACTTGTTCACATATTGTAATCTACTCCGAGAGAAGCTACTAAAGCATAAACTGCTGACAAAAAGCTTGAAAAGCGAAAAGTTTACTAACTCGCCAGTTTACACTTTCCAACATACCTGCTGTAGTTTTTGTTTTATTGTTCATTGAGTTGGTGAGTTAGCTTATTGTATACCCGCCTCACTCTGCTCCAGTGGGTCGGAGCGATATTTTGTAGTGTATATGTTATTCCAACTTATAAACTATCGCGTGCAAACTTTTAGCCAAATCCATTCAGTAGTTTTTGCTGGAGAGACTAACAAACATACATATATTCACACATACAACCTTTCGCATTTATTATATTAGTAGGATATCACTTGCTAGATCGTATCACCCGTTCCAGTGGGTATCTCATTTTAAAATACTATGACACTCACAAATAATGTGGCTTTCTGTCAATCATTGACAGTTATTTCAGACAACTGACAGTAATGTCAATTTTATTAGAAAAATAATATTTTAGTTAAGTTTTCATAAATAAAATTTCTAATGTTCCGCTTTACTTTTTTTTGGCAATAATAAACACAACAAAAAAGGAATAAGTGAAATTTAGCCAGCGCGCGGTTTACGTGTGATGCGATGACCAAGGAAGAAGGTTTTATATAATACTAGCGGCCCGCCCCGGCTTCGCACGGGTGGACTTTTATACCCTACCCCTGCCCTACCCTACCCTACTCCTACCCTAACCCTACCCTACCCCTACCCTACCCCTACCCTACCCCTACCCTACCCCTACCCTACCCCTACCCTACCCTACCCCTACCCTACCCTACCCCTACCCTACCCCTACCCCTACCCTACCCCTACCCCTACCCCTACCCCTACCCCTACCCTACCCCTACCCTACACCTACCCTACCCTACCCCTACCATACCCCTACCCTACCCCTACCCTTCCCTACCCCTACCCTACCCCTACCCTACCCCTACCCCTACCCTACCCTACCCTACCCTACCCTACCCCTACCCAAATCCTATGTCCTTCTCCCAGTTCTTAGCTACCTCCCTACCAATTTTCAGCCAAATCGGTTCAGCAGTTCTTGAGTTATAAATAGTGTAACTAACACGACTTTCTTTTGTTTTTAAAATGTATTCTGCTATTCGGGACGGAAACAAATCCAACAAATCAAAAACCATGGCAATCGGTCCAGCCGTTCTCGAGTTATAAGTGTTGTAACAAACACGACTTTCTTTTATATATATAGATACTAACAGTTTACTGTCCCGCGCCATTTCTCCCGCGCATCTCACAAATCATATGGCTTTCTGTCAATCGTTGACAATTATATGAAATATATATGTTACGGCTAATAGCCGAAGTGCGGCTACACCTAGTTTTAGCCGGCTACAACTAGGTGCAGCCGACACATGCGGTTAAACTTAGATCAACCTCAATAAGTCCCTGTTCAACTCTAAATTAAACAATACCTACGCACGGCAAAAAGAGGTGTAGGGGTGGTTCAAAAAAAAAACCTAAACCTAAACCAATGGAGTTCCTTCCTCTTGTGAAGTACAGGTCCACTAAGAAAGGATTTTGTAAAATTCAATCCCCAAACGGGTGAAAAGGGGGTCATTTAATCATAAAACTCGTAGGGGAACGGGAGTTCCGCCGGTGAAACCTCGCGCGGTAATCTACTTAGTCGAATATAAGTTATTTTCGCCAACAAAAGTCTTACAAACAAGAGTTCCTACAATTTGATCGCCATATTATTATATTCAAGACGCACATCACACAAATACAGGACACGCTTTCAATTACCATAAAATGCTACACCGAAAATAAAGATGAGTAAGGAAACCGGTATACATCCTGCATCCTTTTCTTACTTAGTGAATGCGAGCGAGAGATGACAGTCCTACGCATTTTGAGTCAACTCGATGAAGTAATAGGCTATAATGTTTAACATTTCTTCTTAGTGGTGCCATATGGTTGTATTATTTGTTACTGGCTGCGGTCCGCGGTTTTCCCGCGTCACTCTGCTCCAGTGAGTCGGAGCGTGATATTTTGTATCCAGCTTATAAACTATCCGCGTGTAAACTTTCAGCCAAACCCGTTCAGTAGTTTTTTCGTGAAATAGAAACAAACATACATACATACATACATATCTTGCGTATTTATAATATTAGTAGAATTGTATTATATTGTGACCCGAGGGCAGGTGCGAAATAGGCAGGCAAAGAATTAAAAAATGTATATAATATATTCTCGTAAACCTATTACAGGTATTTGTAAATAGTCAAAACATATTTTGGCTAATCAATTAACTGTGTTAAAATAATTAGGTTTATTTCATTATTGCTACTTATTATAATAGTTTTTATACATAGCTTTATCCTAAAAGCTGTCAGATATGAAAATACAATATTATTTTATATCTATGATTAAATAGTCAAAGTTCTGTCCTTTGAGTATGTTATTATTTAGACGAACCATAAGTATCTCGACGATCGCGCTTTATTGCTACCATCGGATCCAATACGCCCCTGAGAAGACCCGGCGAAACAAACTAAGTGGGGTTATTCTACTGATGCACCGGTTTCATCGCGGCCTCAACGAGACGATCCGGCGAAACATACTCAGATGGGCATGTCCAAGAAGATTTGGTTCAGTTATTTTTATTATTTAGTTGGCATTCACAATTTACCAATCGGGTGACTTCATACGAATTTTATTAACGTTTTTATAAAAAATCTGATTAAATAATTTATTTTTTTATAGATAGTACACAGAATACATTATCATGGTCTTTCAATGCTTCATCAGCTATAGGGTATCCGATCTAGTGCAAGTAGGTATAACTTGCCATAGATCTTTATCATATACATACTCTTTAATACTATAATAGCCTCTAGTCATTAGGATTCGTTTGACGTGCGTCTTCAATAACGAATCAGGCATGTCAGTAATATAAGAGGGAAGCTTGTTATAAAATCGAAGGCAATTTCACATGAATGATTTACTAATTTTGCTAACCCTAAAGTACGGCATAGCTAGTTTGTCCTTATTCCTTGTATTTATATTGTGAAAGTCACTTTTCTTACTAAATGTATCTATGTTCTTTCGAACAAATAAAATATTCTGGTAGATATACTCAGATGGTACCGTTAATTTATTTACCTATATCTTTAAAAAGATTCGCAAAGAATCGCGGCTACCTAGTCCATAAATAGCTCTGACCGCTCTCTTTTGTTGAATGAAGATAGTATTGATATCAGCAGCTGACCACCAGAGCTAGATGCCATAAGTCAGGATGCTATGGAAGTAAGCAAAGTATACTAACCTAGCCGTGGCTTCATCCGACTATTGTTTTATTTTTCATACCGCATAAGAAGAAGAACTTAATTTACCCGATAATTTCTCAATGTGAGGACCCACTGTTATTTAGAATCTAATGTTACTCCCAAAAATACCGTGGAAGGAACAAGATCTAACGTATCATTATTGAGTAAAATAATAGCTGAGACATTCTTTACATTTGGTAGTGCCAATTTAACACACTTAGTTTTCCCCAGCTTTAACAAAAGTTAAGATCCATTTTTTTAATCTTAGTTTTCGTTTGAAAGGGAGACCTACGCGCTATTGAAATACACCGGGTCTGTTATCGTTCATGTGAGGCGTTTATGAAGTCAAAGATCACTAAATGTGGTTAAAAGGAACGAAATATTTTTTTTTATTAGTAATTTATTTGATATTGGTCATAGGGGTGATCTTTTGGAGCGAGTATTATTGTTTTATAAGTTTGTACCTACGTCACAACACTTTTAATATTTTGAATAGTCAATGGTTTAGGTACTATTTTTTATTATAATGTTTGTAAATTCGTTTGACACTAAAAAGAAACAATAGGTAGTAACTACAACTTAAATGGTATTAAGTAAAAGTATTACTGTGTATTAATGTGGATTTGAAGTGTATTTAGTCTGGGGTCTTTACTTTTTCGTCGTCGAATTTGCTTCCACTCAATACGTCAAGCAAATGGAGACAGAATCTGGCACATGTTAGTGGTAGGTGGACGTGACTCACTCTATGAGCCGTGTTAATATTGTGTGTTGTGAATGTTAAATATAAGGTAATACTCACCGGGATTATCCTTAATGGCCCTTGATATTTTTTATAAGATTGAAATTTATAGTACGTTGAACTCGTGCGCCGACAGCTGAGCTTTGACAGGTGGAACAATATTTTGTTTTTAACGAAAACGTATATATTCGAAATAACTTGACAAAGACTTAATTAATTAGTAATTCAACGTGGTAACGTCCGCGTCGCCGCCTTTTTGAGCACCCTTCCCGCAGACGGTGACCTGAAGGGTTTTTTTTACTTGTAGGTAGTTTTATTTGATAAGTTTAGTATAATTTTATCATAACAGTACCTATACCCAGAGTTAAATTAATTTAATTAATAAAATATATGTAGGTATTATATGTTATTCTTAGTTTGAGCTTACTTATGTAATTTTTCATTGTCATTTTCATTTTTTCATTTCAAAACCAAAAAAAATTAAAAGCCAAAAATTTATAAATAATAAACAAAATATGCAGGTGGCGCGAATTAAAATTATCTTGTTTTATTTAGTAGATTAAAACTACCTACTTATACCAAGTGTGAAAACTATTACATACATTTTTACGACTCTAGGGTAAAAATGATCACTTGAGTGTTACGTAACGTTTAGAGAGGGGGAGGGGGGGGGGTCCAGAAAAACGTTACGGTACGTTCCAAGGAAGGAGGGGGGGTCAAAAATCTTCAAAAATTGCGTTACGTAATACTTGAACGCTCCCCTGGCACTTAAGACCAAATGCTTCTGAAGATACAATATTTAAAATACGAATTCCATCGTTTTATTATAGTCAGTTGTTTTTTTTTTGTAATAATTCAATTGAAAGCTGAAGTGTTTAGGAACATTGGGAAGTAATTTGTTCACATCCATCTTGAATACATCACACATTCAAATCCAGTGAGAGTAAGTATTTGACCGTTTAATATGGCCATTTGTTTCAAGGTCGAAGTTATTATATAATCTACGAGTCGCTCTGTCACGTGTTTGTGTTATAAAATTAGTTTGTCGAAGTTATCGCGAGATGAGAATTTGTGAGCTAAGCAACATTTTTTTTATGACTTCAGTTGCAACTTTTTTGAATTGAATGTATTGAGAAGTTAATCATCGATACGATTTAGTGCTTTTTTATTGCAGTTTTATGATCGATAAGTAGGATCATAATTTTTATCTTCATCATCGTACGAATATCTCTCCTCTTTTATCGTAATTTTCTATGTGAAATAAAAACTTAAGACCCTCTTTAAAGAATTATACTACATGGCACATCTACATATATACTATATAGCACATCGACTGTTTGAGGTTTCTTAAGGGAATAAAACAGCTTCAAGAGAGGATTTCTTCTTATTTATTTACTTCTCCAGATTCTTCTATTAGTAGAGGTTCCCGCCGTCTGTATCGATCGGTCGGAGATCAGATCATTATGTAGGTACTAATTAACCCGTCCCGCGTATCTTGCCCCAAATATGAGGCAAAATTTTGTATGCGTCGGCTGCATCTTGTCTCATTTTTGAGACCAATAGTTTCTGAGATAAACGCGTTCTGGCAATGAAACTAACAAACTCTTTATAATAATATATTAAGTATTAAGTTGTGTGTAGAAGCGAATTTATCCTGTATTTGCTTCTACTTATGCTTTTGCTTATCTGTCCAAAAGTTTCAACGGGATTGCCAACACAGATAACAGCAAACGGGATAAGCAAGTAAGGGTCACTTAGGGTCAAAGGGGAAGTTGCATTTACCAAAATTATTCCTTTGAAGAGCACGTGAAATTTAAACGAGCTTAGCCGGTCAAACCAGACGTAAAGTGTAGAAATGTGTTCAAGGTCATATCATGTTGTGATAGAGTTTAATATTGTTGTTAAAATTATAAAATATATTGGACAAATATTTTATAATTTTAAGCATTTCAAATGAAAAAAAAAAAAACCGGTACCATACCTACTGCCTTATTTAATTTAATTTTTAAATTACATAAATAATTCTTTTATGTAAACTATTTTATATATAATATATTGCCGTGTATGTTATATACTACTGCTCCGTTCGTTGTCGTGATATTTTATAGCTTATATGTTTATCCCTCTTATAAACGATGTCTGTGCAAAATCTGTAATAATCGGTCCCATAGTTATTGTAATCAAAAGTAACAAACATCCATCGATCCATACACACTTTTATTATTAAAATACTGTTCTTTATTTAATTTTCTTTACACAACAAAAACTAAACCGTTAACACTGTAGCTAACTTGTTGAGGCTATACTCATGGCTAGAATAGACTTCAAAGATATCACAGTGTAGGTTATTCATTCAGTCATTGACCAGCGGAACCAGTGAGCACCAGACGGGCCGTCAAGTGGGGAAAACGCCGTCTATTTTTAACCTCTAAATGGGTCAGTAAATTTGTACCAGTTAAACAGTTTGTTTGTAAATAATGAGTCAAGTTAGAATGTTCACTACAACCGTTTTGTATTGTCGTATTTAAGTTATGCTGGTAATTATCAGTAGGCACATTTTGTTAATATTTGGTATAATAAGAGTAAATATTAATAAAAAGTGAAGTGTAAATAAAAACTGACCTAAAGTTCCTACGAGATTTTCAATACTGTGAAGCGCGTGCCAAATCAATTACGTAAAAAACGCGATAGCAATAATTTTGCAGATCCATCGCAAAACGTCGATAATTTACCCATTGTCCATAGCAAACAATTTTTTTTTACATTATCATAACCATTAACGATATAAATTGTAGCTATAGATGACAAATAGCGACGAATCGGTATAGTAAAGCGACATTTTATACGGCTTGTGTTTAATCGCAAAATTAGGAAAGTAATCTGCTGTCACATTGTTATTACAACATTTTCACAATTTGATACCGAATTTTTTTCAGGTTATTCCCAAAAGCTCAGTAAATGTCGACTCTTTAACTTAACTTCAGTGCTTGATAAATATATTTCAACAACGCTAAACTTTAAATAAAACCACACGGCCCTAATCTTCAAGTATCCTTTGATAAAGGTTTTTAAATATTTATTCCTATAAAAGACAAAAATAGCCTTTTACACGAGAATATATTCATCAAAGAAACATTTTTCATTTAGTCAGCTTATTTTAAGCCGTCACCAAAGTATAGTATACCGACGGCTAAAAGGCTAATAATTGCGTTAACCGACACTATATTGAATTATCCACTTTATTTAGGGATAGATAAAATACATAACTCAATATCGCCCATAGTGTTGCTTACCTCGATTAGACTTTTATCCGTCGTCGATAAATAATTTAATGTAATACTTGCTACAATTTTCGCTGGCTCCGTAGTTCTCGTTCATCAATTTAAGTAAGTACAATGGAGGAATTTAGTCTTAAATAATTATCAATTAAGTATTTAATTAGACGAGATTTAAAACCATGCTAATATGTTGTTGTTCTGTGGGTTGATTATTAAGTAAAACTGTTTTTGGAGAATTATGGAGTTTGATTTTAACTAACTAACTGATAGCTAAACAGTAGAAATTTTCACAGATGATGTAGTTATTTCTATTGCCGCTATAACGACAACTACTAAAAATAAAATAAAATGTACCTGGTGTATGCGTGTTGTCCATGATGTTAAAACAATCGGGACCAACGGCTTAACGTGCTTTTCGAGGCACGGAGTTTAATCCCTCAACCAATCTGACCCGGAAAGAAATACTATAATTTAACTTATTTTATTAAAAATACGTGTAGTTTATATTTCTTACTTTGAGAAAGAAAAAAAGATTACTAGACAGAGTTTTACAGTTTACTAGTATTCTTGTTTACCCCCCGTGCTAAGCTAAAGTGCAATGGGTGGATATCAAACCGGCGACCACAAGATCACAAGTCCGACGCCGATTATATGTGTGTGTGTTGTACATAACTAAAAGCCACACTGCCTTTGACATGCCATTGACATTCAAACCAATTCAGTAAAAATTGAAACTATGTAAACTAATGTCGACGGAATTAGGTTGAGGCATGCATTCGGGAAGATAATGTTGAGCTGTTCAACAGTGTTTGCTGACACAGTGATTGTGCGTCAAAGGATCCGAACTAATTGTACGGCGTGTTGCGGCCTTTATTGAGCAAATTCATGTCGAACTCGCTTCATATGAATTTGAAGCCTTGACCCGACTATGTATTGAAAATGGGGTTGGTTTTGATTATTAAGGGTGACTCTGTTTCTGTTTTCGGAATTTGCATTTTGTGGCGCTTCTTTATGTTACTTCTAATAAGTATCGGAGGTTGTGGATGTGATTTCCACGCCGGAAAAGAAAAAAAATCTAAGATAGTTTTGTGGATCTGGTTGGCTGACGGACTACCCTCTGTGCCTTGGAAAGCAAGCTTAGCCGTTAGTCCCGATTGTTATAACTTCAAAAATATTAGTGTATTTTTTTTGTTACAATAATATTTTCTTTAACGAATAGTGTCCTCACTACGGTAACCACTACACATGATACTATCTACTGGTGAGAAGATGGCATATTATATTTCAATTTTCAAAGCGCAATAACATGAAATTACATGAACCTTATCTGAAGAAAAAAAAAACAGATAGGTTTCTATTCTTACACGAGGCGAGTTTTCCCCGAAGCATTTATATAGGTAGCCTACTATCGACTATAGTAGGCAACTACCCCATTTTTGAGAGGTTAAATAAACCATGATTTACTTAAAACCAATATTATGTTTATAAAAATGGGTTACTATGAAAGACCAAAGACTTATATATCAAATCAAATCAACCTTCACGTCCCTCATGTGCACTAGAAACACATAAAAAAATATTGGCCGCCGTATAACGTCACCGCCGTATGACAGTCGAGCAAAATCCAGTGCACAAAAGTTCTCATAACTTCAACAAAGAGCACCCACCCCTTCGTAGAGTTACGACAGGTTGAATGCTGAACAAAAGGTAAAGAACCAATAAGAATTGCATTCAAAGCGGTGAGACTTTTAAACAGACAGACACTCAAACTATGGAGGGTACTTTTAGAAATATTAGCTGCCCTTGACACAATACTGCACGTGAATCAAACTTGTTTACATGCCGAGTAAAATGAATAATATAACAGAAATATGGCGCAGTAACTTTACTACGAGGTAAATTTGTAAAGCTTTTCAGGTACGCGGGACAAAGTCGTTTGTGTGTATTTAACTTCTTGTGCGCCATTGACGTAGAAGTTACAGTTTAGAATGAGTTTAAATATATAGTTTTGTTATTGTAACTGGGAGGGTTATTTGATAAAATGTTTGTAGGTTACTATGGGTATGAATAGTGTTGTATTTATGAAACAAACTCCATCGTAAAGTTCAAATCATAAAAGGTTTGATTGTACTTCTTCTACCAAGATGTATGTATGTTACTTCAATACAAATTACGAATTTAATAGGTATTTACCTATTTACTAGTATTTACCTACATACTTTTCCGGACATTATGCATCACGATGAGAATTAACGCTTTGTATCAGTCATTTCAGGACTTCTTCTATTGTTATTGTGTTCAACTAATTGAGCGTGGGTTTTGAGGTTAAAACCACGCTTGCCAAGTCGATTGATGACCGCGGTATTATGTGTAACGCACAGGGAAACGCTACTGTCTGTTCCCTGTATAGACGATGTCACAACAATCGGAACCAATGGCTTAACACACTTCCAGAGGCACGGAGAGTAGTCCATCATCTAACCAGATCCGGAAAGAAATCTTAAGACTTTTTACTAAGATATCTTGTCCCGCGTAACGATCGATCCTACAACCTCTGAGACTTAAGCCTCGTATTCATGGTAAACATTTGTTGAGCAACTGTTGATAAACATTGTTGATGAAATGAAGAGCATCATTCAACTTTGTTTAAATCACTAAAAGTTGTCCACACTCCAGTCTGCTTTAAAATGTTGCCCGAGGAAGTAGTGTTGTTGTGTTCTCTGTATCTGATGTACCTATAGGATTTCTAAAAACAAAAAAAAAAGATGGAGGATTCGACACTATCTCCTGCAAAGAGAAAACGCAGTACATGTGTTTTATTTTCCACGTCTTTTTTGGCTTGAGAAATTTCTTCGTATGCATCGTTCTTTTTGTTTCTATCTTTGTATTATTTTATAGAAGAATATCATAATAACGATTTTGATTGAAATAATTCTATTATTTGCATAATTTTATCATTGCTCCAAACTACTGCCATGTTTATAAACTGTTGCGAACACGTTCACATCGTCGGGCGAGAACTTGTCAACATGCCGTCGTCAACTCTGCAAGACGCCGTGATGCCAGCAACATGTTGACAGCAACTTTGCAACGCGTTGATTCAATTCTGTTGCTAAACAAATGTTTACCATGAATGCGAGGCTTTATTCAGTACGGAGGTTGACGAACTAATTTATACGAAACATAAATAAGTAAGTTATATCTACAATATACACCGCAACCTTTCTCGTCAAACACTCCATTCATTGTAAAAACACACATACGTAGTAAGTAAAAACCTTTAAATTCTTTTCCCAAATAATAAACACTCTTTTTAAATATTTGTATAACTGTAAGATATTATTAGGTATCCATTTATTTTCAAGACACCTCCGCCGTAGTGTCGCTGATGTGCCAGAAATACATACGTAATTGGATGTATCGCTCAGTTAAAGAGTGAGTGACGAGGTAAGAGTTATAAAACACTAGAGTGACAGAGACACACTATGGAATGTCATAAAAATAATAATATAGCATATAAATAATTTTGCTTTCGAATTATAAATATTTTAATGGATCCATCCGTTTTAATTTCATTTTGTTGCCTTGTATTTTACTCATTCGATATTTTCCATTGGGACTATAATTAATCAATTAATTAAAAATACTCTCATTTTAATCATTTTAAATACAAAATGTAAATAGTTTTTAGTGATCAGGCAGACTTTGTATTTAGTTACAAAAGTTTCCATTTAAATAACATTGCTTCGTTAATATTATTTAAAGCGTATTTTATCCTTTTGTCGCAGAGGACTTCAAACACTGCCGCTAGCCATCGTTCCTGCTGGAAATCTATGAGGGAAGCCTTTGTACAGCTATGGACGACATTCGGCTGATATGATAATCGAGAATACTCAATACTTGCATTTACTCGGTACTTCAATATAAATTGTTTATCTGAACCGTATCAGAAAGATGACTGGATTAACACTAGAAATGCTCTTCTCTAAAGTAAAGTAAACTACACATGCTAAGTTACAGAGTCAATTTTCTCGGTTTTATTATTTATAAGTAGCACATGTATTGCCTGAGTCCGGAATGAAATCCAGAACCTTTCTTTAGTTCCTTCAGAACCTTCTTTTAGTTACGTTAGAACATAATACCGCTGGACTAACGAGGCAGACCAACTGTCATTTTCTTACCACCACAGCGACGCCAAGCGAAGCATTAATTCTTGCTCGTACCTGTCGCTTTTATTGTTAGGCTGTGTTCAAACCAAACTGACTGTCAGCCGCCAAATGTGAGCAGGCTCACTGTGAGCCCCAGTGTAAACGTGAAAATAAACGGTATTTTTCGTTCACAGTATGCTGAGAATACGCTATAGTTTACGTCCGTCCATCCAATCAGCGTCCGCGGAGCGTAGTGACACGCTATATTAATCGGCCGCCGAATGTCAGCGTCTACGCATAGCGTAATAACGTATCGTCGCGTCGCTTAGATATGAACGAAAAAGTGAATACGTATGGAAATACAATAAACTGCGTAATATCGCTCACTTTCGGCGGCTGACAGTCAGTTTGGTTTGAACACGGCCTTAGTGTAGGTACTACTAAATCGCTGTTTTTATGATTCCTAGCTTTACTAGACACCGCGCTACCTTTTATCCATAGCTCCGTAAATGCTGTAATTAAATATTTCGTCCTCCCGACCCTTAGTTAGCAAAGAACCATCCGATGCCCTCGTAGACCTGAAGTCCGAGAGGCCCGCGAACTGTAAAGTAGAGCGACAGTTGCACAAAACCTCCTAAAATACTAAAAGTCATAATCCCTGAATCTCATCGCCAGCGACCGCCCTGAGCCGAGGTCCTAGCCCCACATGGGGTGCCCTCTTGTGCAGGTTGCTTAGTTTGTAGTTTTTAAACAAGAAGTAAAAAAAGCCTATTGGTTAACTACGTAAGTCCTCCCGAAAAAAAAAAAAAAACCGGCCAAATGCGAGTCGGACTCGCGCACGAAGGGTTCCGTTTCAGTTACAAGTGCGTACCTATTTTTGATATCAAGAATACATAAAAATGCGTATGTTTATGCAATGAAATGTTATTTTATATTTTTATATTCGAGTTGACTGAATGAAAGCTAAATTGCGGTTTACGATTTTTGACGTATAAAAAAAAAACTACTTACAAGATCTCGGTCAAACCAATTTTCGGTGGAAGTTTGCATGGTAATGTACATCATATATTTTTTTTAGATTTATCATTCTCTTATTTTAGAAGTTACAGGGGGGGGGGACACACATTTTACCACTTTGGAAGTGTCTCTCGCGCAAACTATTCAGTTTAGAAAAAAATTACATTAGAAACCTCAACATCATTTTTGAAGACCTATTCATAGATACCCCACACGCATGGGTTCGATGCAAAAATTGTTTTTGAGTTTCAGTTCTATGTATGGGGAACCCCAAAATTTATTGTTTTTTTTCTATTTTTGTGTGAAAATCTTAATGCGGTCCACAACATACATCTACTTGCCAAGTTTCAACATTATAGTTCTTATAGTTTCGGAAAAAAGTGGCTGTGACATACGGACGGACAGACAGACAGACAGACAGACAGACAGACAGACAGACAGACAGACATGACGAATCTATAAGGGTTCCGTTTTTTGCCATTTGGCTACGGAACCCTAAAAAGGTAATTAAATATAAAATTGGAGTGGATACACTACCGATGGTGGTACCGGCGGTGATGATAGTGATACCATGGTAGATATGTAATGTCTTTTTTATTTCATGTAGTGATTTTTACTCAGTTTACTATGCAAAGTACAACTACAACATATTACTAAGATTGTTAACTAAATTAAATAAAACTTTAGATCCGTATTTTGCGCACAGAGAGGCAATAAGGTACGCCAATTTAAGCGTTATTTTTTTGCTGCATTTTTCAAGTACTACGGCGGTGTCTAGACCAGCGTGCGAGACCTATCATTTATCTAAAGATCCACTGTATTCTGTTCTCAATATATTTTCGCCAGCAAATTTTCCGACAAATTTTGACTAAAGATATTAAAACTTTTTGAGAGTAAGTCTTTTTATATAGATACAACTATTTCATGTTTCATCAGTATTATATACCTCAGTGGTGTAGTAAAGTTTTAGTGCTAGATATTTAAGCCGTTGCGTTGGTTTGGTCTATCGAAACATATGGTTCAGTAACTTCATATATTACCTCAGCTCTAGTAGTTTGGGAATTTAACAATGTGTTACGTAAAAATGTAGTCATATTATATTTTATCCCGTTAGGTTCCCCAACATATGGGCCGGATTGCTCATGCGTACCCGGCCCCCGCCAACGGCGCGGCGGGTCGAAGGAGTGTCCGGGGGGTTTGAGTGGTGTGAGTTTAGCATACCACGCTATGAAGAGGGCGAGTCCCACACATACCATCGCCAGCGTGCAAATACGCTGCAGCGGCGCGCGGCGGTGGGAATGCGTAAATGCACTTCACCCCGAAAAAAAAGTTTCCCCAACATATGTTAACACTTATAACAAATTGAATATGTGTAACTTTACTACAATGATACAACTAAACACCGCATATACAAAAAGTACTTATAAATTAATTAGCTACTAATACTAATTTCACTTCTTTATTGATAAACAGAATTATACAAAAATATGGAACAACCAAAAATTACTGCAGCAATTGCGGTAATTGCTTCTGTGACCAGCTGTTCTGGGTTTGGATCTCACCGGGACAATTATTCGTGGATCACACGTTGTGCTCTGTGTCCGTGAATTAAATGTACGCAACGGCGACACAGAGATAAATTTTCACAGTGTGGGAGTTGTCTACAACAAAAACAAGCGAATTGTTCTCACATTTTGGTATTTTACATGAAAATCAAGCTAGTCATAACAGAGGGTTCTATATTTAAATACTATGACTACACTTCCTCATTGCACTTATTTACACTGTGTGCTTCAAACGTTGCAGTAAGGCGATGTTCCCGGTTGGTTTAACATCATCGATAACAATCGTATACCGGGCAACGGGACCGTTTTCTTGTCCATTGGAAACAAGTAAATACGCTCTTCGGTCGGGCCTTTGTTCAGAGGATGTGTATACTGTTTGAGATGTGTTATTTGTAGAACAGCTATGAAACATCTATATTCTTAACTAGTGTGAATAAAGGGTCTGTAGCCCAATGGCGTCGGACTTGAGATCTTGTGGTCGCCGGTTCGATCCACACACATTGCACTACAGACGTGAACCCACTCGTAACACAAGCATTTTAGCTTAGCCCGAGAGGCTAACAAGAATACTAGTAGATTGAAAAACTCTGCTAGTAATTATAAAAGAAATAGTAGCTTATTTTATTAATTTAAATTACCATTTTTTAACTAACTTATATAATACTAGCTTCCCGCGTGTTGTTTTACCCGCGTAGCTCCCGTTCCCGTGGGAACTTTATAATTAAATTTAGCCTATGTCATCCGGGAATAGCGTAGCTATCCTACGGTGAAAGATTTGTTCAAATCGGTCAAGTACTTTGGTATTCTATTCAATACAAACATACAAACAAGCCTTTCCTCTTTATATTATTAGTATAGACTATTATTCTAAATGAATACTATTTGGCAAAGTTTCTATGATGCTGGCACCATTGCCCCGTTAAATGGTAATGCTTATCATACTAATGTTATAAATGCTACGACTCCAGATTTTTGGGCCTAAAATCATATAGATGCATTACATTTTTCGTCCTGCCACCTTTCGTCCTATGACAATAATCGTAGAATAAGTATTCAAATTCTATGATACATATCATGAGTCTAATAAGTCGAGGCACAAAACAGTCCGAATGAGCTGCCAGATTTAGGTTGAAGCGTCATTTTATTATGTCGCCCCTTGCACATTCTCTTATCAGACTGCGAGCCGAGTGATTCAGTTACAGGGCTATTGCGATATTTGACACTTGACTCCTAGGGCGGCCGCTCCGTTTGTTAGACGTGACATCCCGTTAGATGATAAAGATGGGACAGCACTTATGCTAGATCGGCTAAATAAATCCCGATTTAAGCACAGACGAAGCTTTATCATGAGCCCGCAGAACTTACACTGCTGAACAAGGGCTTCGCTACCGAGGGAACTCTTGGCAGGCGATATGGTGATTATGTAGTTACATATAAGGAAACGCTCTTGCCCATTCTCAGGTATACTATTGTTATAGATGATGTTATAACAATCGGGAACAACGGATTCGTGTGCTTTCCGAGGTACGGAGGGTAGACCCTCAACCAACCTAACTCGGAATAAATCTTATAATTTATGTAAAGATTTCGTGTCCGGCGTAGGGATCGAATCCACAACCTCCGCGGTGGTCGTAGACGTAGTTATAGCCTGGAAATTGAATTTAATGTCGGACAACTATGTGTGTTTATTCGATTCTCGTGAGATGTATAAACGAAAAAAACGTCTTTTAACACCGAGGCCAAAAGTTAAGTCTTCAACATTTATTATGATATATAAGTATACCATGTATTTTATTCTACAATAAAATAATTATGTTGATTTTCATTACTTTTAGTCATACAACAACTTTAGCCTAGCAAGTGAGCAAATATTTATAATTTTAAAGCATTTTGTTTGCAAACTCAATAGTTTAATTTCATGAGCTTAAAACAATTCAGGTTATTTATGTTACAAATAGTACCGTGCTGATACATCGCAGTCTGTTTTCAAATGTTTTGTAAACATTTGCGTAGCTTAAACAGTTTGTAAGTAGTATTTAATTTAATTGGGAGGTCGTTACGATGTTGATGATAGAAGAAGAATAAATAATATACATTGAAACGTATACTTTTGACCTTTTTTGTTTTATGAAAAGAGTTTTTTTTAAATTATTTCACGATTAGATACGTTTGTTATTCAGCAGGACCTATACTTAGTTGACCGCTAGATAATGATATAAAAAAATGCTAGCAAAAATATTAAGTTTGTATGTTTAGAAAAGCCCTTAGAGCCAATAGTGATCAAAACTTTTTAAGAAGACCTCTTATCCTGGATAGGATCAGCGCACACCAAGAGCAGAGCATTTTCTGAGATTATTGAAAAAAATATCTTTACATCGCAAAATTGAATACACGCCTGAATTTGATACTCGACCAAGCCGACGCGACTGCGTGTTCGAGTATGCATTCTACATGCGCGAGCGCTCTCGAGCAGAGGCCGCGCGCCGCTCGCTCCTTCGTAAACGTTTGGCATCAAGCTGATCAAGCACGCCCACCGGGCAACAAAGACCATATTTAACAGAGATGGCTCGCTCATGCTCGAGCATGCCGCCTGCATGCAAGAGCAGTAAAAAATTTGGTCGACCAGGCTCGAGCATTTTGCAGTTCGACCCATATGGGTGAAATATGCATCGCGTTATGTATAACAAGCTACTTTATAATGTACTAGCAGCCCGCCCCGGCTTCACATATTAAACAAACATTACCAAAGTTATAATTTTTCACACACACGCACTCTCCCATACATAACTATACTTACTCTCTCGTTTTTGCGTGGGGTTAAAAAAGAGTAAAATGAAGAAAATTCTAATATGAAATTATATTTTTTTTGTATATTTTATTTTTATTTTTTGTGGGTTTTTTTTTTGTAAAAAGGCTTTTATACTTTACTTTCTTTGCTCCTGAAAATCAATTAATTGAGTCAGAGCTACCCTGTAAACGATATTTGATGTTAATTTAGTTTATGGCAGCAAAATAAATTGATTTTTAGTACCTCCGACCCGCGAATGAGTAAAACATTCTTTTTGTAGGTCAATTCCCTACTAATTCTAAAGTTTGGCCTTGGGACTTGTTGAGTTAGGGCGAAAGATGTTTTCATCGGAAATTGAAGCCGTTTAAATGAGATTGGCAGATCACTTGGGATCATTGGAATAACGGTGATAATGGTTGCTACAATTAAATTGTCCTTCAATTGCTTAATAAGCAGCCGTGTCCCGTTGCACAGGCTTGGAGGGCTTAAATTCCTCAAAAGCATAATTGGAATTCCAATTTTTTAAGTCAATTCATGTGGTGGCAGCATTGACTCCCCTCCCGTACCCCAGTGACGTCTACATCGCTTATTAATATTATGGTGCCGTCTAACCAAGCGGCGTGAGCGGCGACCATGCGACATTTTTCATATAACATTTTTAAACTTGTGATATCTTTCGAATGGAATATCCAAATTGAATAATTCAAAAAGTTATATAATGGGTTTGAAGCAGACTTAAATATGAATTCATTTATTTTTATAAGGATTAATAATTCCAAAGTATAAATAAAAAACATATCTATAATAGTTAGACATAATATGCTGTCGCGATATGTTCTGCAAAGACGTAGTACATTATTTTGTTCTATAATCAATAGTTTTGTCAGCGCACGCGATGTAAGAAAGTTTTTTGGTAATTTTTTCACACCTTGGGTTACATTATTGGCGTTTCAGGATACCTAACTATTTTAAAAATTTAATACAGCCTATGTTCACCGGAGATAGTGTAGCTTCCCAACAGTGAAAGAATTTTTCAAATTGGTCAAGTAGGTAGTTTCGGAGTCTATTCAATGCAAACAAACAAACAAAAAACAATCAAATGTTTCTTCTTTATAATATTAGTATAGTAGATCTATATAGTTATAGTATAATAATAAAATATTTTCATATTTTATGCGACATATACCAGTATACCTTCCTACTATTACCTACATACTACATACTTGTATATAGAAACCACTTACATATATACCTATGGTAAGAAAAAAGAAAAATTTATTTGTCTACGTTACTCATTTTTTCATTTCATTTCATTTCATATGTAAATAGCGATAGCATTCATCTGAAACCTTTTAAAATATCATTTTTACAAATAAAAGGAACGGAATGAATCAATTTAATTTAAAAATACTATTTGTATTTTTAAATGAAATTGATTCAAAAGAGCATGGTTTTTACTCTTGATATTGAAACATATTCATTAGCTTATTGGTAGGTACGCTGAAATAACAAAATGTTTTTTTAACAGAACTACAAATACAAATAATGTATACAACTAAAAGTTGCTCATTTAAACTGAAAACTCACTAATAAATTACTCACTATTCTAAATCATAACGCTGAAAGTTCACAGTCAGAATCGTCATTTGCCATTCATATCAAGCAAGCATGTGACAAATCAAATGCATCAAAACTGGTTTCTGTTCTGGCTCCGGGAGCCAGTCCTAAGCTTATCGTCTCAAATGGTTTTACCCACACCGCAGCAGTTTACGGATTGCCTCGCCCATTTGCACCTATGCGGGGTTAAATTAAACTCTAAAGGCTAGAGCAGACAAGATTATCGCGGAATCGGTATAGCGTTTGATTGAGTTTGAGTGTTGAACGGATCTATGCGGCAATTTAATTCTGTCGAATTAAATATACACCATGGTTAACTCGGGTATACATTGGCAAGCAAACAAAAACAGGCCAAATTTCATCAACATTCAAATTTTAAGAGCAGCAATATGTGATTCAATTATAATTTTGTATTAAATGAACACAAATTCAAATAAAATCATATTGATAGACAGCGACATTTGACTATGCACTAATATTATGTAAATAAATAATAGAATAATAATAGCTAAGATAAATGAGGAAAAAAATATTACGCCAAAATTGGCATACCTACCCGAGCCAATCACGCTATAAGCGAGGAATACGTGTTAAAGGTTTTATAACATTTTGTTTATGATAGAAGTAATAAGCCAGTTTGTGTTGTAAAACTGTGTAAAATAACACTACAAGAAATAAGAAAGACATCGGAATTACAAAGCATCGGTGCAGTATCTTATATACCATCCGATATTTAGTTGCCATATTTACGGTTTTAAGCGACCTTGGTAGTTATGTAGTGGAGCGGGCAAGACCGTGGAATCGAATATTTTATCTAAGGTAGCATACCTTAAAACCCATTTTATACTCTAAGAGCGATAGCACACGGCATATTTTAAACGCGCAGACGACGCGCGTTTTCTGCGCCGTAGATACCGACTTTGCGTTTTTATAAAATCAAACGCGCGTAAAACGCGGTACTAACGTGCGTGTGAAGCTCGTTAGAAGCTCGTTTGAAGCGTGTAAAAGGGGTCGGAGTAGGGGTGGAGGAGGGGCGCGCTCACGCACGTAAACGCGCAGTTGACGCACGTTTCGCCCCGTGTGCTTAGGTTACAAGGTTGCGTTCAAATATCGTTTGAAGAGCGTATACGCGCGTCTGCGCGTTTAAAATACGCCGTGTGCTAGGGGCCTAACGTCTTTTTGCATGCATGTAACATGGGCATGAAGACTAAAAAAATATATTTCGTCCGTCAGTTTATCAAAAACTATTGGACACGTATTATTTTTTCGTTCCTCAAACATAAAATGACGAAGATACAGCGCGTTGAAATTTCCTGTGACGTCACTTCTTGGTACAATTTTACCTAATAGTGACGTCATATGTCCCCTCTTCTGAACTTTATAGTTTGTTATTGCTCTGTATCTTTGTCAATGTTTATTGATTTGATAAATAATAAAAAAGTGTCTAATATTTTTAGTAATCTAACTGACTGACCAAATAGATTTTTTTAATCTTCATGCCCATTGTACATGTTGTTCATAGGCTTGAATTGCACCGCAGAGTATATTGTGCTAAAAGGATTCTGAAATATCACGTATTGCAATACGCGGTTAGGTTCTGCTTCTAATTGAATTCGGATATTGCGGTGTAAATGGAATATTGAACCGATGTACGGTTAAATATTGCATTTAAAACTCGGTTCTAGACTTCATAGCACATGCAGATTTGATAAATTTGAAAATTAATTTTGCTGGTTCTACTATATGAACAAGACTGGCTTCGAAGCGTTTCAAATTGGAAACCTTTAATTAATCTATACTTACTGATATATAGTTATGAAAAGCTACTTGCTGCCCTGATTTTTTATTCCATCTGCCTAGATTAATAGTAACCTTGGATAGCAAGCTATTTTACGAAAAATTAAGACATTTTTAAAATTTTGGAATACTGTATGTAAAAGTTTACCGATTACTACATTTCAAAATTGAGATTACGTTCAAGTTTGACGACCTATATAATACCTAAGATGCTGGTTCGAATCCTGCCGATGGTCTTATTTATTTATCTCAATTTTGAATCTTAAGACATTCGAGAGAACTTTTATATGATTTAGCTAACAGACGACTTTATACGAGTAGATTATCAGAATAACTATTATATTATATAACCTGAAATGAAATAGTTTATTCGTAACGTAGACTAATATTCGTGCTTGGTAAAAGTCATTTAAAATGTTTTAACATATTTAAGAATAGTGTTCTGATTGACATATTGAAGAAAATATTTCTGTTACCTATTAGGTATGAATACAGAAAGTCTTCAAATGTGTATCAATTCATACAAATCGACATTACATAATAATATTATGTAATATATTTCATTAACTACGCGAACATATAATGTTCGCGTAGTTAAAGAAATTATATTAAGCTCAACCAGCACGGGCAGGGATCATAATTATCACGCGCCGCGAAACTCGCCACGAGAGGACCAACGTCCCTATCCTAGCTTCCTACGAGTCCTTTTCTATCTACCTACGGTGTGACATCCAGAGAAGAAAGATTATAAGAAAGTCCGATATTAATCTTTTAGTCACATTTTAACAATATCGTTCTGCAATATTTATATTATACAGTTCATAGCATTTTTACAACTAGGACAGTGTTTCCCATATACTAATGTGTAATTGACAATTTCATTAAACTTTATTATTTTATTAAACTTAAATATAACAAATGTTAATTAATATCTTTGTCTATACTAATATTATAAAGAGGAAATATTTAATTGTTTGTTTGTATTGAATTGGCTCCGAAACTACTGAACCGATTTGAAAAATTCTTTCACTGTTAGAATGCTACACTATCCCCGGATGACAAAGGCTATATTTAATTATGAAGTTCCCACGGGAACGGGAGTTACCCGGGTGAAACCGGGCGCGGGAATCATTATCTAAATTTGCACGTTCTAATCTGTTAAGCTCAATATATTTTTAATACTGTGGTACATTTGAGCAATTAAATGAAATTGAACTCGTATGACCTGTAGGTATACAGAGCATACGTTCGAGATCATATTGAAGGCAATTACCCGCACTTAACAAGCGGTTGCATGGAGCGCAATTTGTCGCTTTGGGTGACCATTTTAACGGCTAACAATAGAAGCGCGCGAATACCTTTTCATGTTATCAAAGGATGGTAAGATAAACCGATCGGTGTTTTTATTTAGAAATTTGAAACTAACGTTTCGCTCGCGGTTCCCCCGCTTAGTTTTGTTTTCCGTGGGAACTTCATAATTAAATATAGCCTATGACACCAAGGAATAGTGTAGCTTTCCAACGGAAAAATATCTTTCATTAGTCAAATAGTATATTAGTAGTAGTATATTTAATACAAACAAACAATCCAATCTTTCCTCTTAATAATATTAGTATATAGGTACTAGGTGTTGGATTGGATTGCTACTTTGGCCCAGTGGGTCATGGCGTGATGATTTATAGCCAATCATCATCATCATCATCATCAACAGCCCGTTTACGTCCACTGCTGAACATGGGCCTCCTCTTAACAGACCTTGGCAAGCCAGGATCGTAGAGGGATATTGCCATAATCACCACGCTTGGCAGACGGATTGGTGATCGCAGTAAGATGTAAACCTTGAGCTAATAGATGCTGCTGCCCATCCATCAGCTATATGTCCCTTAGTCGCCTTTTACGACACCCATGAGAAGACATGGGGAAGTCTATTCTAAGCCGGAGACCACACGGCAACTTATAGCCAATATGTTAATCCAAAATCTTATCGTTTTTTGCGTGAAAAGGTTACATTAACAAGTATTCATCCATACAAACAAACTTATGCATATAAGTGAGAATGAACAGATTCCCAATATTTATTTTTAACTGCGGTCAAATAGGGTAAAACGTGAGATATTCTTATACGATTAAAATAAAAAATTCTTGAATTTAATTAGGGTTTTGTGACTCATCATAAAGACCACAGCAGAATACAGGGACCCAAAGCAAGTTTTAAAAAAAAATAATATCTGTGTTTGGAATAAAAAACAGAATAGTTGAAAAATAATTAAAAACTTAAAAGGAAATATATTTCTGACAAGAATGCATATAAAATAAAAATAACAAGTTAACTAAAATTTTGGATATATTCGTATCACTGACTACAACGAACGAGTGCTTTTTAAATTGTTTTAACAAACTAAACCACGTTTCTCTTTTCAGGTACTTTCAGTTCTATACGAAACAACACACATTGAATACTTAATCCAACTTGCATCGTACGTAAGTAATAAGAAGAAATTTAATAACTGCTTTATTAAAATCAAGTACCACGCTTTAAACCATATTTTTTTTAATACATACTGCTTAATTTACAAAGTACGGAGCAAAGTAAATTTTCCTCTACGACGCGACGTTGCATAACACATCGCCTGTTTAAGAGGACTTTTTAATGGCTTGTCGGTGCAGTGTAATATGTTCGACCGAAAATACCGAGGTCGAATTGTGGTGTTTGTGTTACCTATTAAAAATTTTCTAGATCTAAAAAAATCTAAGTAATAGCCTGAAGTTGGAAAGATGGTGTTGCTTCACCCGTGCTTTGGAGAGTATTTTAGCTGTCGGTCCAACGACTTATCTCTCACACTGGCGTTGTCGGTAAAAAGAATAAAGCGTGTGATTGTGGGTTTTCGAACACAGTTAATTGATTGTGTTTCGAAGCTGAAATCGATTGGGAAGACTTATATACTTAATAATAAAGCACATAGCTAATGATTTATTTTTAACGTCAAGATAGTATAACGGTATGATAAGTTTATTTATAAAGCTCAGAGCATATATTATTTTCCTTTATAACGTTGCAAAATATATTGATTAGTAAGAAATATGGTTTTTAAATTTCGTTTACTTATTTATATTTCTGTATAAGAAATATTTATTAGAATAAAATATAATAACGAAGTAAATTTATGTTTTTTTCAAATAATTTAATTTCTTATTAATCGTTGTACACATTATAGAGGTATATATTGCTTGATAAGAAGGGTAGTGTCACATTTATATCTTATTTTTTTTAAACCACAATTGTTTAACATATTGCTACGTGCAATCTATAATATAAAAATGAATCGCAAAATGTGTTGGTAAGCGCATAACTCTACAAAGCCTGGACCAATTTGGCCAATTCTTTTTTTTTAATGTTCGTGGAAGTTCAAGGATGGTTTTAACAGCGAGAAAAATTCGAATAATTGCCTGAAAACCCCTTAAAACAGCCTTTTTCTTTTTCCCATACAAACGTTTTCTAACTAAAATGTAGAGTCAGTTTAAGCTTCATTTTGTTAATTAAAAACTTGAATTTTTTTGCCAAGATTATTTAGGGTAGGGGTAGTGTAGGGTAGGGGTAGTGTAGGGTAGGGGTAGTGTAGGGTAGTGGTAGTGTAGGGTAGGGGTAGTGAAGGGTAGGGGTAGTGTAGGGTAGGGGTAGTGAAGGGTAGGGTTAGGAGTACCGCATAAACGAAGTCTCTACGGCCCAGTTTATTTTATACAAATGTTTAGGTCTTTTATGTATCGATTGAGGCAGTACGAAGTCTGCCGGGTCAGCTAGTAAGATATATATTCTTGTTTTTACGCGATAAAAAAGAAGTAACATAAGTATAAGCTCACGAAGCAATATTTCAAACTGGCTCCGTGTTTTGTTAATTAACAATTATTAAAACAAAATAAAAAAAAGCTGTAAATAAAATAAAATAAAACAACTTTGCACTAACAATAACACAAAGGCTTCAATTCATTTCCCGGAAAAGTATTGTGTTTTGGTTAAAGGATTCTGGTTTGCAATTCAAGGCTTCGTATAGTACAACTCTTTAATACAGTTTAATAAAACTTTTACAAACATTTTTCCAACCAGTTACAAACATTTTCATTGAATACAAACACGATACAACTCCATTAAGAATTGTATGAATGCAATAGACTTTTATTCTGTAGTTATGGTTAAGTTTCAAGATTTTTTTTGCTGCGAATATTTTCTTATTAATAACGTTGTACTGGAAGAAAAATATGATAGCTTAGATGAGCTTATTATATTAATCGAAGAGCGTACGTACGTATATGCGTTTTATTCCTTTCGTGTTTGAGTAAAACAAAGTATCTAGTAGTTTTCTGTTTGTATTTTTCTCCTATAAATTTATGTCAAACTTTTTATAAAGACAATTTCCTCACTAGGGGAAATAAATCCCTGTGTCGCGAGGGACGCGATTCCGACTCGCACTTGACAAACTTTTTTTTATTTCTTTTTAAACTGAGTTTGGTTCAAATTGCATACAAATCCAGTTACGATAATATGTACTTCAAAATACGATTTCCAAAATGCGTATAAATATGATTAAATGTTTAATTAGTTGACAGTATGAAAATAATTTTTGGTGGCAATACCGAAAATGCGTTTTGGTAAATCGTAACTGAGGTGTATGTTTTGCGCGATGTTTTTAATTTGAATTACTAAAGATCTTTTTCCGTAAGTATCTGAATCTGGTGAACGTCGTCTTATCTAGACTAAGATTGTGACCTGCCCCCAAAATATCCGATCACTGCTTATCAAAAACTATAAGGGTCCGTTCAGACAGACCGGCTCGGAGAGCATCGGCGCGCATTTTTCTTTTCACACAGACCGGATCGTATACGCTTGGAGTTGGTCGGAGCGGAGCTGCGCAAACGAGAGAAAGTACGCAATCGGAGCCGGTCAGCTCCTCTTATTATTTCACACCAAGCGCGTTCAAGCATTCTTAATGACAAAAGCAGTGCATATGCTAAAACTCTGTTTTCAACGTGATAAGAATCTGCTCTCCTCTTCGAGCCGGTCTGTGTGAACAGACCCTAAGCTATACAAACTGCGCAAGAGAGTTAAGATTTAGGGGAGTTTTGTGCAACTGTCACTTTTATTAAATATAATACATTGTGTAGCTATTGTAGCGTTAGTGTTTTAAATGATAGTTTGTTTAGTTTTTGAATTATATTTAATTGATTTATCTTCACAAATTACAATTTTATATACCATATAAAAAAGTTTCGGTGGTTCTAAGCAAGTTTTAATGAAGTAATTTGTGGGAGATACGGAGACTACTAAGCAAATAAGCCTCTATGTTAGACGGAGATACAGGCTTGCTAAATATATCCCCGCCGCAATTTTCGATCACAATCCTATCGGAATTTTTGTTACCTAGTCAATATCGCTATAATAATGACTTAGATTATTCACCTTCAATACAATCTAAGTCAACTTCATTGCGATATTAACTTAGTTTGCTTAGGTGTACTGCTGTTGTAATTAACTAATTATTACTACCATTATAACATCAGTTTACTATCGGTTGACGCATCGTTGATCTTTGACTCTATATCTACATCGCTTAGGATTAGTCATACTTCAAATGAACCGACAGTCGTAGGGCGTTAATACGTTACCACGTGACGAGGCATTTGACCCTGCATTTATAGGTACGGCCGGCAGGTGTCGTGTGACCTCATAATCTCCTAACTAGCTGAGAGTCACTGCATCATGCAGAGTACATGAGATGAAAGGTAATTGATAAAGAATCGGTAGCGATACTCCCTCCCGACCCTTAGTTTGCTCCGAGAGGCCCGCGAACTGTAAAGAAGAGCGACAGTTGCACAAAACTCCCCTAAAAAAACTAAAAAGCCAAAATCCCTCAATCTCCCCTTCAGCAACCGCCCTGAGCCGAGGTCCAAGTCACACAGGGGATGCCCTCTTGCGCAGGTTGCTTAGTTTGTAGTGTTTAAACTATTTATCTAGGCTGGAGCTCTGCTCGCCTTTATGCAAACACGGCGACATAAGTCCGTCCGAAAAAAAAAATACTGCGATAATGTTTACGTCCACTGCTGAACATGGACTACCTCTTTAACAGACCGCACGGAAGTTTCTCTTACTTGCCACAAGATCAGTATAATAAACCACACCTGATGCAGATTCCAAGCTGTCTAACATAGTATTGCGTTCGTCCTGCCAGAGATCACACTCCCACAGAATATGATGAGCAGACTGTTCATATGTAGGTACAGTCTATGGTTCAACATTGGCATGTCGGGGATGGAATTAAAATAAATGAGAAAAGTTTACTTTTAAAATTACCGTGCCCAGTGAGAAATTGAGCCGTACAGTGATCAACCTCCAACCAAGTTCTATCCAGTCGTTCACGAACGGATGGAAAGAATTGGTAAAGATGTCGGCCCTTGGTGGAGTCGTCCCACCTACACTGCCACTCATCGAGAATGTGCAAGCCAGGGCTGTTGAGGGATATTGCCGTAATCACCATGCTCGGAAGGCGGATTGGTGATCGAAGTAAGATGGGAGTATCTTTGAGCTGATAGATCCTTCTGCCCATCCGTTAGGTGTGTGTCCCGTAGTATAAATTGCTAGCTTCTCGCGAGCGGTTCCACACACCTATATATACAGGGTTATTTTTAAAACACCAACAACCTTTCAGGGGGTGAAACTAGTGATGATTATAAACAACTTTTACTATGGCACCAACCTTGACATCGCGAAAAAAAATCAGCTCTTCCATACATTTGTGTTCACTTACCTCGACAAAATGTATGGAATATGTGATTTTTTTTCGCCATTTCATGGTTGGTCCCATAGTAAAAGTTGTTTATAATCATCAGTACTTTCACCCCCTGAAAGGTTGTTGGTGTTTTAAAAATAACCCTGTATATACACACCACACACCTATATGTATACCTCCCGTTATAGTGGGAACTTTACAAATAAATATAGCCTATGTTTTATTCTTCATCATCATCATCATCAGTCCGTATAACGTCAGCTGCTTAACATGGGCCTCCTCCCGGGGAGGGTAATTGCAGCATTATTATGTTGTACCACACAAGGAAACGCTGCTGCCCGTTCCTTGATATACGATTATTATAGATGATGTTATAACAATCGAGACCAACGGCTTAACGTGCTTTCCGAGGCAAGAAGGGTAGCCCCTCAACCAACCAGACCCGGAAAGAAATCTTAGCATTAACACAAAGATTTCCTGTCCGGTGTGGGACTCGAACCCACGACCTCCGAGATTAAAAGCGTGCCAAATACCGCTACGCTACGGCGGAGGTTGTCTTCACTCACTTCACTCAGGGATAATGTAGCATCTAAGAAACGCTATTTAAGAAATCTCGAAATCCATCTAGTAGTTTGTTATTTTATTCCTAACAAACAACAAAAATAATCTTTCCCATTTAGTATAGTCTACCTAACAATCATACATCATCACACCATGTACCCAGAAGGGATAGACAGACAGGATTTCACACAATTGGCAGCAATTTTACATGTCATTGCACTAGAGTACTAGCTTCCCGCCCGCGGTTTCATCCGCCTAGTTCCCGTTCCCGTAGAAAATTCATAATTAAATATAGCCTTATAGTCTTCCTCGATAAATGGGCTATCTAACACTGAAAGATTTTTCAAATCGAACCATTAGTTCCGGAGATTAGCGCGTTCAAGCAAACAAACTCTTTAGCTGTATAGATGAGTTGTGAATCATATATTAAGATTTTGATCTCATGACCCCATGTTATTTGACGAATTATCAGTAAGGAGTGACAAATGCAAATTGAGACTGACTGATAATAAAGACTTTTTAATATATTGCTGCTAAAAAACAATTAGGTCACAAATAAATGAAGTCCTCTTTAAAGCAAAACTCGTACCAATTCTGGCAAAATTCGTAATATTTTTTGCATTTTTACCATTGTAACAGCCAATAATCGTACAAATTCTACACGGAAATTATGTTATGTTCTGTAAAGGTGGTGCAACGCAACGCATTTTGCAATTATTATTCATGCTTTTTATCTTTCAAGTTTTTATTATTTATTTGTAACTATAAAAAATGGACCACTTACCCTTATCCTAAACCTATTTATATAATTAACTAATCATACAAAAAGGAGTGGACCAATTTTAATGTATAGGAAAATAGAAAAAAAAAAGTTAGGTACATCATGTTTTTTTTCTTTTTTTTTTCCTTTTCAATCTTAGTAATATTGATTAAAATCATATATGATAAGTATATCTGTATTAAAGTAATTCAATTGAAAATATGAGTATTAGTTAGGTAGGTAGCCTTACTTTATGTCCCTACGTACAGTGAGTTATATACTTACTGTGACAGATAAACAAATAGATTTATCACAGTTTACTAGTAAACGAATGAATCATCATTGTTGTTACTGATTTTACTAGAAACTATATCGTTTTAATTATTTATTATCAATACAATGGACGGTTAGGGTTTACTAAAGTAATGCTGAACCCACATTGGGCGCGAGCGTGAGCGTTCTTTGAGCGATTTGTCCTTGTGGGAACTTTTGTAATAAAAATACCTATGTGACTCCTAGATAAAATAGCATTCCAATGGTAAAAGACTTCTTTAAATAGGTCAAATAGTTTCGGAGACTATTCAATGCAAACAATCACTCAAATCTTCCCTCTTTATAATATTATTATATAGATATTTTAGAGCTCTCCACCACATTTACATCTGGCTCATAAAAAGATAAAAATACACTTTGAGATGCTATTAATTTTCACGTTCACGTTCGATAGCGTAAAATGGTTAGAATATATATAGACAAATAGCAAGATGATTTTTTTAACTTTTGTTTGACAATACTAATATTATAAAGAATAAATATTTGATTGTTTGTTTGCATTATTCAATGCAAACAAACAATCAAATATTTATTCTTTAAGCTCCGAAACTACTGGACCGATTTCGAATATTGCTTCACCTTTAGATAGCTACATTATCCAGGAGTAACATATTTTATTTAATGTAGGCTATTTTTAACAATAAAGTTACCACAGGAATGGGTGAAACGCAGGTGAAACCATGCTCGGGATGTTAGTATTGAATCAACTATAAACTATATTAAAAACTAACTTCCTGCGCGTTCATAATTGAATATAACATAATAATATAGTCAGGGATAAAATAAAAATCAATAAACATCATTTTATTTACGTAAACCTATTACAGGCACTTGCAAATAGTCAAAACAATAATTTAGTGTTCAGTATTATTATCTATAATTATCATATTTTATAAATTTTCAAATTAAACAAGTATTTAAGTTATTATTTTAATTATATTTTAGTCTTAACATCTTAGTTTATTATTTAACTATATTGTGTCAAAAACCTTGTCCTGTCTATATTAGGTTAGAACAATTGTCATTATTTAGGTAGACCATGAGTATTATATGATAATGTAGCGTTCTAGTGGTGAATGAATTATCGAAATCCGTCTAGTTTTTGAGTTAATTCGTAACAAACATACACATCTTTCCTGTTTCTAACATTAGTACAGAAGTATCTTATACTATTACAAAGCTAAACATAGGCTATAGTTTATTATCCCCGGAGATCCCGCGTTACTATAAAGGCCGCGGGTGCCGTCGGGGGGCCGGATTACTCATGCAGCCCCGGCCCCCACCAACAGCGGATCGCAGGAGTGTCCGGGAGGTTTTAGTGGTGTAGGGTCCTCCCCTCGTGGGTGAGTTTAGCATACCACGCTATGGAGAGGGCGAGTCCCACATATCCCACCGCCAGCGCGCGAATACGCTGCAGCGGCGGTGGGAATGCGTAAATGCATTTCCCCCCAGACAACAAAAAAAATAAAAACGGCTATAGTTTATTATAGTATTTCGACGGGAACGGTTATTACACACATAAAAAAAGCCTAATACAGACTGCTAAATATTTTAATACTATTCTCGTATGTCTATCAAAATGTTTTTGTTTTAACTGAACCTCAATGTAAAGTTTAAACTCGAGGGAGCTACTTTACGAGATGAGAGACCTCAAACTGTCTCAAACGCCGGAGCTTGGTGCATTAAAATCACTTAAATCACATGAGATCGTTGGTACTTTCTTGTTTATAATTTTAATGTGTTGGTTCGTCTGTGCCAGTAATGGCTTCTGGAACCTAACTTTATATTTCGTTAGTTTTAATACGTTTCAACGAAATTTGGATTTTTTTTGAGTATGTAGTATTCTGGTAGTCAATAAAGTTAAGTTTGTCCTTAGAGTTTATATGTGTAATCAACACATAAGCATGTGTAATAGCAAGGCTCTTTTATAATATTCCTTTTAGTTTTGGTTTCGCCAATCACTTTTGCGGTTCACAGTTATTATGATAAATTGATAGGTAAAAATAAAGGTTTTCTACTTCAAACCAAATCGTCGTATTGAGAAGTCAGGTTTAAATTATAAGTACGTATATAAATTGCTTTTTGAAAGTTAATACGACTTTACATCTTTGACTTTCTAAGGTAACCAATTTGCTGATAAACCTCTTAGGAGCTTTCACCCAACCGACTACGATCGAGGACTGAAACCAGACATCTGCTAATTACTGTGCAACCATTCAAAAAGCCTGTCCATGGCTGGCAAATATTACAAATTGCAATTTTCCATTTCCATTTAATAATTCTTACGAAGGTTTAATTACAGAGGTTCTTTGACTTTTAGAGCCTTCCTTTCATATGTACTTTATACTATTTATGTATAATCTTTTATAAAAACTGAGGAGTTTGTTTACTTGAAGACGCTAATCTTAGGAACTTGTGGCCCGATTTAAAAAAATCTCAGTTTTAGATAGCCCATTTATTGAGGATGGTTTAGGGTTAAATTAAATTATGAAGTGCATACGGAAACGGGCGCTACGCGGCTGAAACCGAAAATTTAGTTAAGTATACTTAGGTATTATTGTTAGCAATTACTATCGATACGGTATTACGGGTTATTTTACCCGTGGTAAAATCGCGGGGCGCAGCTCATTGATAAAAATAGATAGACAATTTTGCACAAATCGATCTATTGACTCGTACATTAATTATTCTTTTGTTTTTTTTTATATGGTAAGCGCAATTACATGCAGATGGAACAGTACAAACAACTGACATTACCTACAACAATTACAAATGTTACTCAACATTGATAAGGATATTAGTTTAATCAGTACGATAACGATTATATCTGTGTGACGCGTAGTTCTACTAAGTGTCAAACATTTCCAGTTATTACTGTTTTAAACTCCTTTGCTGTGGTATTAAAGAAATTTGTATAAAAATTGTGTAAATTAAAAAAATCAGATAAAATATTACACAAAATAAATTGGCTCGGGTAGGAGTCGACCCACGGACAACTTGTCTCTAAGAAGAAACTTCACCACTGGATGGATAAGGACGAAAATAGGTGAAATTTTTCAATAAAAGCCTTTGAATGGCAGTGCTATTCGCGTTTCGCTGTATGTACGTTTACGTACAAAGCGGCGTAAAAAAGGCAATAGGACAATGTATCACCAATTTTGGGGACTCTTCATTGAGAATAAATTTACTAAAGCGCTAATGTTTTTATTCACGATACGATACAAATACTTTATTTTATTATTAATAAATAATTTTATTATTTAAAGAAGGTAGATAAAATGGTTGGTGGTGGTTTGGCCAACTCTGCCGTAAAAGTAATTTTTTGCCTAGCCACCAAGAGATAAGGCGATAAAGTATGGCGTCTGCTGGTCGAGCTCTAAGGAAATTTACCATTGACCACAGGATTATATGCTCTGTCGGTAAACTAACAATTTACTTGGTTTTTCACAAAATACGTCGTGGTATAACAATTTTCCGTCCTGACACCTCGTTATCTGCAGTTCAACGTACTACGATAGATCTATGATGCAGTTACTGTGCAAGGGACGTACATGTTGTGTAGGTATGTATATACTGTCTCTTCTCTGAACGAGCCCGTTAAAATGGAAGATAGTAAATACTATCTATTGAACTTGTCTATCTATGCATTTAACGGTTTGTAATATCGGTTCGCAATAATAAAACCCGTCAATTTGCTAGCGGTTACGTAGTCAAGAAAGACGTCGCCAGTCGTTATGCCAACCGTGATAACTATGGCAATACCGTCTTCAGAGGAAATCCACGTTCAACAGTGGAACTTATATTATATAAAAATTGCTTCCCAAGCGCGGTTTTACCCGAGTAGCTACCGTTCCCGTGGTAACTTCATAATTAAATATAGCCTATGTCATCCGGGGATAGTGTAGCCAATGATTAAATATTTTTTAAATCAGTCAAATAGTTTCGTAGCCTAATTAATGCAAACAACATACATACATCAAATATTGTCTGTGTATAATATTAGTTTAGATAGATTTGTACATTTAAATAAATAAAGACATGCATACCGATGAATTATAAAAAAAAAACAGTAAAGATTAGATATTATTTTTTGTAAGTTATATTGCTCACCATTATTTATTATCAAGCTAGTTTCAATCAGCTATGTTACTCAGGGATAATGTGTCATTCTAATGGTGAAAGAATTATCGAAATCCGTTCAGAATTTTTTGATTTTATTTGAAAAAAATAAATAAAAATACAAACTTTCCTCTTTATAATATTAGTATAGATATAGAGAAGAAGTGCAGTATACAAATATATTCGCATTTCGACCACTGGGGAACCACTAGTAGGTATTTATTATTTTACTAACATAATACTATCACGGTAAGGCCTCATATATGTAAGAATATATATCACATGCAGAATTACTTTGCTTTAATGCCGTTGTCCAGCTAGTTTTAATATTTTTTTGCTCACAGTATTTTCGGTATAAAACCCTGCATTAAATTTCCCATTGGCTGTAAGGTCATTGAATAGGAAGCGCTGGCGGCTCGCATCCGTCGAGTGCCGCCGCACGCACCGACTGAAAATTATTTCCTTTTAGATTATAAATTCGGTGTACATATTGTGAAGTATGTTTTGGCCTCTTTGGCTTACGCTTTTAATTTAAAAAAATGGTAGGTATAGTAATTATTTACTATGTAAACGGAAAAAAGTAATAAAAAGATAGCTGCCAATTTTTTATCATCATCATTAGCCCGTATCACGTCCACTGCTGAACATAGGCCTATTGTCAAGAGAGAGTTTTGCCATAGTCACCACGCTTGGCAGGCGGGTTAGTGACCGCAGTATTCTTGTTGCCTGTTATACGCTTGTATTGATAAATGTTATAACAATCGGGACAAACGGCTTAACGTGCTTTCCGAGGCGGAGTAGTCTCTCAACCAACCAGACCCAGAAAGAAATCATAGAATTAACACAAAGATTTCTTGTCCGGCTTGAGAATCGATTCCACGACCTCCGAAACGTATACCTACGCTACATCGCTTAACTTGTCAATTGTTGCAACTTTACTAAAATAAAAACGATTTTTTGCAAATAATACATTAGTCTTTAGGATTGAACATATTCGAACTATAGAATTGTAGTGAATAGAGTACCCTCACCCTTCGATATAATATATAAGTAACAGTATATTAGCTAGTAAGCTAACATACTGTTATAAACTTTTAAACTTTCAAGTGTATCATTATTATAATATATAGCACACAGGTATTAACGCGATAAAATTACCTTTTTATATTACCCGAAGTTTCGATCAAGTTACATTGATCGTGGTCGCGGGCAGACTGGCTCGGCGGTGTCTAACTAATAGAGCCCACGATCATTGTGACGCTGAACATGTGGAGCGGGATTTGCTTAATGGTCAGCAGGTACTGAAGAACAAACGGAAACCAAATCGGTCGGTGTCGCAAGCGTAGAGAAAAATGGAAAAAAAACATCCGGAGGTAAGCAGACAACCCGCTTTTATGCCTTACATCAAGGGTATAACCGAAAAATCGGCTCGGTATTAAAAAAGTATAGCATTCGTACTATGATATGATAGGCACACCGAAGAATGTTTTACCTCTGCAAACTCCAGGAGTCTATAAACTAGACTGCAGTTGCGGCAGTTCCTACAAAGGCCAGACGAAGCGAACTATCGCAAAAAGGGTCAAAGAACATGTCGCAGCGGTAAAAAAACGCCATACAAACAAATCAGCTATTGCCGTACATGCATTGCAACCGGGCATTGATCATTGGATTGATTTCGACCGTCCGCAAGTCCTCTCCACCAATCGCCATTACTACTCCAGAATTGTGCGTGAAGCGGTTGAAATTAAGAAACATAAAAATTTCAACCGGGAAGATGGTTTTAAATTATTGACGACATGGAATCCAATTGTCAAAAACTGACACCGCGTTTTGTGCAGTCGGTTAAAAATAACATTTTTGGACTCAGTGAGTGAAGTAACAAAATAAATTAAAACAGGGTAGTAGGTAACTCGACGCCCTCAACTACGGAGCGACAACCACGATCAATGTAACTTGATCGAAACTAGAGTTGCCCAACTATCGATAGTTTCGCTATCGATAGGTGACCTCGAAAAATAGTAACAATATCGATAGTGCTATCGATAGTATCGATACTATCGATATCACAAATTAACTAATACTATTGATTGGAAGCAATAGTATCGATTCTATCGATACTATTACATTATCATACTATCGATAGTATCGATAGTATCGATAGTTTTAAAGTAATACTATCGATAGTTTATAAAGCTATCGATACTATCGAAGACTATCGATAGTATTGCTCCTAAACACACATTGGTCCTCGATAGTATCGATACTATCACTAATATCGATACTATCGATAGACTATCGATACTATTGATATGACGTCAACTATCGATAGACTATCGATAGTCTATCGATAGTCGACTATCGATAGGCAACACTAATCGTAACGTCGGGTAATATAAAAAGGTAATTTTATCGCGTTAATACCTTTGTGCTATATATTATAACATAATGTTATTTACATATTCAATTTACGTAAGAATGAAAAATCAAACTTGTCTTAAATAAACACACTTAAGTCCCATCCTTGCAGAATGTATAAAAAATTAATCACAATAATGTAAGTAAGTACTTTAGGCACATTTTTGCAGTCTACAAGTATTCTTGTTAACCCCTCGCGCTAAGCTAAAATGCTTGTGTTACGATTGGGTTCACGTCGGTTGTGCAATGGATGGGGTTCAAACTGGCGACCTCAAGATCACCAGTCCGACGCCCTAGCCATCGGGCTACGGCCAATTCGCTTCAATTTATATATCTACTTCTATTATTTTGAAGGTTATAATAGAACCGGCTGAATTAGTTGTTTGTTTGAATGAAATAATCATTACGATATCAACTGCTTAAAACGTTTAGTTCGTTTTAATAAAACCAATAAAATTGTTGGCGTGTTACATTGACGGCCATAAAACTGCAGTTTCGATAAAAATGCCGGTGGTCCGGACGTGAAACATGTTGGCTTTGTGGATTGCTTTTATGCGTGAGTTTTTAAATTAATTACTTTAAATATATATGGTGCTTACAAAATATAGGGGAGACCGGGGATAGTTGACTAACTTTTGACTGAAGCTCGTATATCTCGGATGTTTACCTTAATATAACAAAAATTAATTGATACTGCTAGAAGAACTATTCAGGTACCTAAAATACTAATCAATAACCTATATATTTATCATTATAATACTTATTTAGTTGATTTACTAAACCCTTGACGCTTGGTCAACCTACCCCATTTCATAAGCATTCACAAGCATGGGGTAGGTAGACCTAGGCAGTAATAAGTGTAAATAAAGAGAATTCGTTAAAAATAAAACATTCAAATTTACTCAATGATAGAAACTTTTTATTTAAAAATAAACACAATTAAATTTGGGATCCGTTCTCGGTTAATAAAGAACTTTAATAAAGGTAACAGTCTCTTCTAAAAGTATAAAAAAAAATAACAATAAGTCAGATTTATTTTTGTACTTTATAATTATTTTGTATATTTCTTCTACTTTCTCGGAAAAGGTCTAATCTCTTGAGGTAATAGAAAATTTGGTTGGATTTATGTCCTTAAAGTGTACTCTTGGGAATACAAAAAACGGGGGAACCTTGTTGCAGAGAGCTGAAATTGCTACTGCAACTTTCACTAAAGTGCCTCTTTCAGCCGAAGTCATTTTTCACAAGTTTTTAATACCCCGGCGAGCTATGACTCTATTAGTTACATGAACTGTTGTTAGTCCCGTCTCATTATTATTCCAAATATCACCTGGGCTTAGATTTAATCTTTCGTAAACGATAGAAGATAGGCTTGTAGCTTGCGGTGATGTCATTGATAACGAGGGATGACGTTTTAAAAAATTACCGAGCCAATCATCGCCAGCCATTGCTTTTGTATTTCAAGATTCAGGCATATTTTTATTATTCTTTTTGCGTATTCGAATGCAAACTTGCCGGTCTCATATGGTATTAATCCTTAATAAATATCAGCAGCCTTCTTCAAATAAGCTTCTAGTTTATTTTCTTCGTCATCGCTAAATATCTGCCTTTTTTTATGTACCCCGCCGTGTCCAGGGTCAAATCAGCTCTACTGAGGCTCGGATTACTTTCTAGCTTTTGTTTAAGTTTAGTTACATAACGATGCAATGCTTTGTATGGAATTTGGTATTTCTTTGATGTGGCGTTTATGCTATTATTACCGAACATTACTGGTGGTAAGCTCTTTCCAGGATATCTTTTGGTACATCACCTCTTTCAGATATTTTTTGTACGTCTTCATTTTCTGTAAAAATATAACTGGTATTTAGTATGTAAGAGAAGACTATAATAGTGTATACATTTATTATGCACATTAACCTTTAGCCCACACAATTCTTCAATACAAGTATAAAACTTATTTAAAAGGGGTTGGTTGACTAATTAGTCTACCTACCCCGAACAAAATTTGTCAAGCAGCCCCTTACGCAATTTTTAATTTTACCTGTGTATCATATGCAAACTCTGGCACTAACATGGAAGCAATACTGTGCAATATAAAATAAAACTATCATATTTACATTTGGCATAACAACAAAATTGTTTCTAACACATCCATAGGCACAATAACAAAAAAAGTACGAATGAAAAAACTTACTTACCGGGACCAAAAATACAACATGTGATGCCACTCACGAACGCCGCGCGTCTGCAGCGGCTCACTTCGCACAAGTTAGCGGGTCGCGGGGAGGGATCGTTGTTCATAATTTGTTGATGAGAAACAAGTGACGGTGGCGAGTTATTGCTGATTAGTCTACCTGCCCCTATAGCCAACCATCCCCGGTCTTCCCTACGCCATCCCTTTAACGGTAGCTAGAAAATTCATACCAAGGAACGGGCAGTTGAGTTTTACTATGTATAACAGCTTCTTACTAAGGTCACTAACCTGCCTGCCAAGTGCGGAGGAAGCCTTTGTTCAGCCATAGATGCTGTTATGTAGTTGCAGAATATGCATTAAATACTTCAATTTTGGTTTAATGCCATGTCTCATTATATAGGATTTCTGAATCTAAACCATCCACGGCGCCACCCATATAAAAAAAAACATTCAAATCGGTCCAGCTATTTAGGAGGAGTTCAGTGACATACACACTTACACACGTACAGTAGAATTATAAATTTAAAGACAGAGAGATTAGTTGATTAACGATTATCATTATTAGGTTGACGTGAATAGACTTTATCAGGCGTACTAATCGCATCTCGTTATCTCAATTTGCGGATTCACGTCGCTTAATAACTCTAAAGGTGCACTCTCATGGGTCTTGTTGCAATCGATAATAATATGCGTCTGTTGTCATGGTAATTGCTTTACGACAGCGGACGGGTAATGCACTCGCACGTCGAAAACTGACCGCCACGGAAGTGAACCTTAAGATATTATCGGTTTAATTTTAGGTGTAGCCTGTGAAGCGGTAACACGAGATAATGACAACTACAGTGTACATACTGGTAATGTATACAACGACAATAACACAGACACACGTACACACAACTTAACTAACACTTCTAAAGAATTCTTAGAAAAGCCATTTCATGTAAACATTATATTTGATACGTTCGCAAATGTGTTAATGGAAATAACTATTAAACAAATTAGAAATATAAACCGTAATATAATTAACAATTACAAGTTACAAATTACAGATGTAGAAAACATTAAAGAAGTAAATTATACTATGGAAGACTCATACATGAAAAGAGTGAAAGAAATATTAAAAAATATCATGTTAAAAGAAAATTTTAAGGCAACTGATTATTTCATGATAGATTTTATGGATGTATCTAATAATATACTGGAAAATATTTTAGAACAACATCTGAATGGTGTACAATTAAGACTGAGGTCACCAATAAAATGGACCAATCAGACTTTAAAACAAACAATAATTCAGCAACAAACAAATATATCATCTAACGCCATAGAAAATCATATTTGTTACGCCTTACAAACATTTTTTTTTAATTTTTTTTTATTAGAAATAATTTAGCGTTTGACTACACCCTGCCTGATGATAAGCATCGGAATAGCCTAGGATGGAGCACGCTTACCTAGAAGGAACCGGTTTACTCTTGATTTGAAGAGACCCATATCGTACTTATCGGGAAAAATAGACCCCGGCAAGGAGTTCCACATCTTCGCAGTACGTACAAAAAACGTGGACTCGAAGCGCTTCGTACGTATTTTGGGAATATCGACCATGTACTGATGGCGCCTCTCCGAGTGTCTTGTTGTCCGATAGAAGAAAGGGGAAGGCAGAACTAAGTTGTGCAGTTCCTCAGCACACTCTCCGAAATGTATCCGATAAAAAACCGACAAACTGGCAACCCTTCGTCGGTGCGCAAGGCTTTGCAGCTGAGACTCGGCTACGTTGCCTATTAACTTTTTGGTGCGCCTCTCAATCGACTCCAGTGCCTCTAGTTGATACTTGGCGGAACCATCCCAAAGATGAGAACAGTACTCCATACATGCTCTAACTTGGGCTTTGTATAATGTGAGCAGCTGATTTGGTGTGAAGTACTTTCTGACCTTCGAGAGGATGCCAAGCTTTTTGGAGGCTATTTGGGCCTTCGACTCAATATATGAACCAAAATTTAGAGTCGATGAAAGAGCAACGCCTAACAGCTCAAGCTTGTCAGTTGTTAGTCGTCTTGTTGTCGTCGGTTAACTGCACGAACATGCAGAGATAGACTATTTGAAAAATTGGCTTCGAAAATTAATGGGTCTCGGTTCAAAAGATTTGAATCGATTCTTTTATTCTATTCCTGCAGTGTTGGAAAAGCAAAAAAAATCATAAAATCCAATACAATATTTCGTAAAACCGTCAAGTCTATTATAAACAGTGATCAAACAGTGAAACCTGATACTTTCGATTTTATCGATGAAGTTTTGACTAGTCCTGAATCACAAAGAAGTGGCCACAGAATTTAAAAAATGTGTAAACGTATTGAAGAAATTGTCCAGTGTTATTGACGGGATATAAGAAATAAATGATTCAAATATTGAAAGCTTGGAAAATATAACGCAGATGCTTAGTGAGTGGATAAATGGTGTTAGATTTGATTTGTATACGATACTCAATCTAATTGTTAATGTTATGAAGAGGAATTTGGTGATGTGGCCTATAGATGTTCAGAACGAAATTTATAATGTATGGTCAGAAGTAATACTCCTGCGTGATTGAAAATTATTTGATGTATTAAGTCAGTATAATTATGCCGACAGTATTTGCGTATCGGTATAAGTTTTAGAGGCACAATCACACGGTTCGTTCCCCACGCCGGCCAATAAATTTTTGTGTAAAACCTAAGATTTCTTTCCGGGTCTAAGTTGCGGGACTATCCTCCGTGCCTTAGAAAGCAGATTAAACCGTTGGTTCCGATTGTTATAACATCATCTATAGGAATTATAGTATACCAGGTATCGGGCGTGTGCGTGTGTTAGTTCATAATACTGCGGACACCAACCCGCCTGACAAACTACAATACAAACGATTAAGTAATCAGCATTGTGGCTTACCTTTTTTCAAAAATTATCTGGCTATTGTAAGAAAGGTAAGAAAGTTTTGTAATATTGACAAAAGTAAACCTATGTTCGAGTAAAGAGTAATATAATATATTTCGAAAAAAATTGCGAATTTTTTTCCTGTCAATATATAAGTAATTTCTAATCATCTATAGCATAAACATTGGCCTTGGTTTTTTTGTATAATTTATGAAATATATCTTGTCTTGCCTTAATTTTGGGTTCTCATGTCTCCGTAGACTTCAAGTTCGCGTGGCCCCTGAAGTGAAGCGACGATAGTACTATACCACTACCCTCCGGTCTATAGCCACTCGGAGTTGGGTTCAAGCCCCACAGCGAAGCTGCTTAGTTTAAAAACTATTTACTAAGCCCTTTCTGCACGGTGAAATTCCAAATTCCTCATGGCTTACTACATAAGCCCGTACGAAGAAAATCATTTTATTTCTTTGTGTTCACCATACGAAATCCAAATGACCGGTGCAGAAAGGATTGAACTTGCATGTGCATTGCATATGTATTGCAAAATGCAGTGATTCGTAGCGACAGATGTTTGTAATGTGCTTACGTCGGTTGTATGTCGATAATATTTTGCTTGCCGACTGACCTGAAAAGGAGTATTGACGAATGAGATGATTCAAGTATATGCTAATATACGATTTAAACAACTTGTAATATACCAAAAATTTCTCTTCGGGTTGAAGAACTTAACTGATCATTGGAAAGATATTACACAAAGATGTTGTAAAAATGTTCTTTGCATACACAAAGAATATTTATTACCCCCAAAGTTTGTATAAACTTTCAAGACACCTCCCTACCCTCACTCTTGGGCCATCACGGTCACAAAGGTTTTTTCTGATGATATTCAGGTCCCGATGTCGCCTATGTTGGCATAATACAAGATGTAACGGAAAGGGTATATACATAGAAAGAGCAAGGCTTCTTTGGATCATAACAAACGATATGGCAAGGGTTTCAACTCAAAATAAAATAAAAAAGTCAGTATTATTTTGCAAACAAAAAATAAAAATGCGGAACCAGAAATACCAGGAGTAAGAGGTTTATTTTTACTTACAAATAGTTCTTTGACATCAGCTGATTGAGTGCTAGTGATGTATTTATTTGAATTTGAAAACTTTGGTTTCTGGTAACTATGAATTTAAAAAAATCATTACTTCCGGGCCCCGAGTCTACTATCGTCATCGCGTTTCCATGAACTGTTATTGACAGTTCAATAGTCGGTTTTTTGCCTATTTGGTAATCTACTAATCAAAATGACGTCATCAATCGTGTTACTGTAACGCCACGACGTCATTACGCTTATTTTGGTAATCTACTGCGCCGTGGACTCAGCATGGTCACATAAATCGGTAGTCTACTATTGTTTTGACAGTTATTTTGACAGCATTTTGATCATTGTGGTACGATGCTGCAACTACACATATTTTGGTAATAGTACTTCAAAGTGATGTGTTTAAGAGTGCAAAATTATCTATTTTTAAGATCTATATCATTACAGTGAATCATATTCTGCAATTGACGAATACACTTTATGTCCTCAAACGTGAAAATCAGCCCAGAAGGGTGCAGAAGAGCCCGTTATGTATTAAGAAACATAGATCCCTTATTCGATATTGTTTTTCAAATTTTGTACGGAAAAATATTATTAAAAGGCAATTGGAAGATCACTCATCACATTCAACGATCACACATAAAATGACGGCATACCGATCGGTGGAAATGAAGGTAAGAAAACAACAATATTTATTACTAGTATTTCTCTACTAGATTCACCCACGTAGCTTGCTTTGCCATGGGCAGATTTCCATATAGGTAGATAAAATAGCCTAGGCTAGTAACAAATATAATGGTGAAAGAATTTTAGAAATCGGTTAAGTATATATTTAGTTTTAATCCATTAAAGACCAAATACAAACATACCTAGGTACCCTTTTGCCAATTACCAACAATAGAATCTTTACTGTTACCAACATCAGTAGACCTACTCAGGTACCTCTTTAGGTGATTGATTTTTATTAGAGGCATGAGGCTCTTAGTGACTATGTAGGAATTGGTATTGGTACACTTGTATTTCTGTTGGATATTCTCATAACATTTTAATAACCTATTATTTGTTGGATGAAGTTGCTTTCATTCATTTACTTTAAGTCCAAATAACACTCCTTGTTTAACTGTGCTACTTATGTAAACTTACTAAAAAGATAACTTTTTTCAGGTTCTACCCATGTACTTACAAATAAAGTCACTGAATTGATACCTGCATGTACCTACCGATTATCATATAATGAAAAGTGATACCTAATATTAGGGAAATATATGAAACAGCAAGGAAATGCACTTAATGTTATGATTGTAAGTAAATTTTAAACTGTTTTGTACATAGGTATACATTACCATACCATAGGCATTACCTTAAATTTGTTATTAAACTAGTTGCTTACTGTTTAAATAAGTTATAAGACTAAGAACTTGGATAATTATCATAGGAAGTTAATATTGCTTGGGAACAATATGTTCTGATATGATAGGTTTTTTTGTACCTGTCAGCTAATGGGTGAGAAATAAAGAACTAAAAATATAAACTCACTTCATTTATATTTAGTTATTTTATGTGTACCTAATATATAACTGAAGTTATTGTTTTATTTTAGGGTGGCAGTGAATATTCTTGAAGATTATTTTAATGGCCCACTTCAAACCATGAATGAAGCAGCTTACTATTGTTATTATAAGAAGCATATAGCATATATTCACATGAGGGTTGACTATAATTATTTATGTGTGTTGTATTGTGCATTGACCTTACTTGAAATTATCAATTTATAAATCATACAAATACATGTGATTTATTAATTAATTACATTGTGTTTAGAATTAAAATAAATAATGTAAATAGTAAAGGGTATCAATAAAATTATCAAGAGTGAATTGTATTAATTTATTTATGTACACTCATAACACATACAAATAAAGAAAATACATAAAAAGAACACATGATACAAAGGTACATCTTATTTCAATAAAGAAATTTCTTCCAGCAGACCCGCTGAAGTACTTTGCATTTAGGTCAATAATAAACTTACATAAATACTTATTTATAAATATATATACATATATACAGTAATACCCCGACTTACGCTACCTCGTTTTACGCGATTTCGGAGATACGCGGTTGTTTTTTTAGACAGGTCCCGATTACATAAACATTATATGTATTTATAGGGAAAGTTGAACCCCAACTTACGCGAATTCGACTTACACGGCTATCCCGTGGTGCCACCTATCGCGTAAGTCCGGGGTATTACTGTATATATAAGATTGTTTAATCATCAACAAGTTTTTAAAATTCAAACATAAGTAAGAAAGCACAAAATTTCAATGTAGGTGAACTCTCTAAGCTCTGAAACTGGATCTTGAAGCAGAAGCACTGCAGCAGGCTCTTGTTGTCTTGACATGCTGCAGACAGACAAACATAAACAATTAATAATAAGAAGGCAATATATACCTGTAATAACTAGTGTAAGGTTAACCTATAATTTCTGAGTATTAAATATTCTGAAACTCATTCTGAATTATAAAATAAATACTACTCTAAAACTCTTTATTTTGTAATATGTTTACTGAGGCAAATAAATACCTATGTTCTTCACTTCAATGTAGTAAGACAAGAGCCCGTGAGAATAACATATTATTATTTTAAGAAGATAATGGTTTCTTGAAGTTTTTTATTTAATGAGATATCGCAATATGTATTTTAAACATTTTGATTTTCAATTGTAATAGCTCAATTCTGACACAAAGTATATAGGTACAAAAAGTATAGTAAGCTTTTACAATGTACAACTTACTTGGCTTTAATAATCTGAAGCTCTCTCCAACATTTTAGACCTGACTTGAACTATCCAGCAAAATTATTTCTGAAAACAAAGTGTGTATTAATAGCTTATTACTTTTGAATAGGAAGAAGCAAACTGGTTTTTATATTATTGTTAAATACAAGAAATAAAGCATATTCTTAAAACACTTTTTTTATTAAAAACCATTGTCTATTTTTAATTAGAAAATCTTTATTGTACAAACAAATATTGTACATTTGAAAGTTAGTAAGATGTATGACAGTTATAACATCATCTAAAATAATCATATATCAAGGAATGGGCAGCAGCGTTTCCTTGTGTGGTACAACATAATACTGCGGTCACCAACCTGCCTGCCAAGCGCGGTGACTATGGCAAATCACTTCCTCTCGGGAGGAGGCCCATGTTCAGCAGTGGACGTTATACGGTCTGATGATGATGAAGTATGTATGTTTGTTAATTAAGTATAAATCGTTTTTAATGTAACTTGTTAACAAATAAACTAGATTCACACTTAGGCTATCGCCACTTCTTACAACTTATTGGGTGACATGTAGAAAAGGCATAGCTGTGTGACATAACTAGTAACAATAATTGTAAAAAGATTAGTTCTTATATACTAATGCAACTACTGTATTATTTAGGGTAATATGGGCTTTGTTACTTACGTTTTTAACGATGATCCTTCAGCGATAATGATTCTTCTTCTTTATATTGATGCACCAACTTTATGGGTCAGTGAGTAGTCTTAGGGCGGATTTACAAGTTTAACGAGTACTTATACCGCAGATCACTTAATCGTTTTTTCATTTTTATAAGTTTTTAAAGCAAATATCGAATGAAATCTTTAAAAATATTGAAGAAAAACAACACTGTGATGTTTGGGCCGTTTGTACCGAAATGTCACACTGACAAGAGTAATGTTTACTCTTGTCAGTGTGACATTTCGGTACAGATTAAATATATTAAATTTTCAAGATTTATTTACATTTCAAATGGATATTTCTGGTTTTTGGAGCATCTTTCTACCGTCAAAAATATTATTAATTGAATATAAAAACAAATGATACATTTATAAGTTTTAAAATCGCCTAAATAAACATTAAAATTTCCCGAACTATTTCCCGATCTACTTCCGTTGGCGGCATTATTCAGCGGTAGCAACACCGACTGCCACTATAGCGCGATACCGACACGACGCTACTCTGACACTACAATGAGATTAGTAGATTAGCGTTTTTGGCACAATCGTATAACGATAGCACTACGATGGCAAATTCTTAAAAAATAGCAGACTCGGGGCCCCGGACTTGTAGAAATAGGATTACATAACCCTTGCCATATCGTTTGTTATGTTTCAAAGAAGCCTTGCTCTTTCTATGTATAGGTATACCCTTTCCGTTACACCTTGTATATGTTCATATTATTTAGAGGAGCAAGTAATAAAAGTAGCTTAAGTTTTTCATCTGTTGGAAGTCAAATCTCTCTTCCTAGGGATCCCATTGGTGAATGCCTAGCTATTAATTATCAGTTCTAGGTGTTTTCCATATTTGCGTTGGGTTTAGCACTTGAGAGTTTTGGGATAATACTGCATACTCTGATGCCTCCGTAGGGACAATAAAAACCAGTGCCGATGGAGACATCTAAGGCATTCAAAATTAGATCATAAATGAAAGGGCGATGAAGATATTCGAAGGATTAGCTTCTCATATTACATCAACAAAATATAATATGTCCTCAAGTGTAGTAACTGTACGTTTATGAAACTCTATGCTTTGTTTAACGAACGTTGCGTAATGATTGCATTCGAGGAAATACGGTGTATCACCATTGTTATCATAATATGGGAAAATAATATCAAACATGGGAAAGTGGCGTTTGTGTTCATAACGTAATCGGTATGATTTATTTCCTGAAGGTATATATTGAGTGTTGGTTTACTAATTAACAATTAAAAAAGAAAAACCATAGAAAAATCTATAAACCTTGTAGATAAAGTTAATGGTTGTGAGTACTTGTTTTTTTTTTTTAATTTAACGTAGCTGTACCCATAATTGGTGGGGTGTCAAGAATAGGCAATACTACCCTATTAGTTTAATCCATTCACTGGACTACTAGTGTCCACCACGTATAGCAGAAGTAAAGGAGTGCTGAAGTTCTAATCTTCGCGTTAAGTCAACATTCAATTTATGTTAATACTATCGGAAGTTTTTTTTTATTGTATACTGTGCCTATACAACACCAACCAAGTTGTAGGTAAAAAAGGGTGTTTTTTGTAATTTTGTTGTTTTGTCAAATTTTGCATTACCTACATTACCTATAAATATCTAAGTAAGAACATATTTACAACTAAAAGTACCTAATTTAAAATAAACCAAGTTATCCTTCATGACAATACATAATATAAATATACAGTATCTTTATACTCCACCTGCATTGTACTTCAAATAATTTGCAAACGCTCGACGGCTTTCCGACAAACCCATACACATCGTCATTGAAAACTAAAATAGATTTAGTCATAGTACTGTCGAAGCGTAAAGTAAATTCAACTTCAAGTCGTGTAGTTAGAGCCTAAATTCGTGTACAAAGTAATCTAGAGTTAAGTCACGTACAAATATGTGGAATGTACGTTACGCATAGATTAAGTCGATTCAAGTAGTTGATAGTACTAGTAAAAGATGATGTGCAGTGAATGAACGCGGTTGTTGGCGAGTTTGTAGCCAATTGTGATGAACCTGTACTACATGAGTTACGTTGAGTTATGATGTTATTTTGTGATTAAAGATGACTATAGACTAATGGAGGCGAAAAACGACCATTGATGAAACGCAAAGTAATATTGTGGACACTACGTTCCGCGGTTTTACCCATGTTACTCGGCTCCAGTGGGTCGGAGCGTAATTTTTTGTAGCTTATTATGTTAATCTAGCTTATAAACTATCCACCTGCAAACTTTCAGCCTAATCCGTTAAGTTGTTTTTGTGTAAGAGTAACAAAGGTCCATCCATTCATTTACTCCTACAAACTATCTCCCATGTACCCATTATTAATTTCCCAATAATTACGAAATCAAAATTATATGACGACAGGTCAATGACTTCATGAAAAATACTAAGAAAAATAGACTAAGACTAAAGAGACATTTATTATTTGTAAATGAACATGAAAAAACCGTTTATACACAAGAACCTACCTTACCTATGTAATACGGCAAATTATCGATATTTTTGTTATTAGTATATTCTCTTGTCTATACTCTAAGGTGGTTCTAAAATATATGCCTTCTCTTTAACAGAAGATATGTAGTATCAAGTTTAACTGAAATTTGTGTTCATATATTTTTCGGTGTAATTGCAAATGAGGGATACTGCTGCAACCTTTCGCAATCGTAACAATAGCAGGTAATAGTACTTTCAAATACGTCGAATAGAGCGATAGCGCTGGAAACATAAAGCAAAACCCTAAAGGCTAACTATTCATGTCCCGAGTAATAAAAATATGTATAAAATTAATGCTATGAACTTCAAACGACGGAGACGCTTTAACTCCGTTTTTCCTTTACAACTCAATTTCTGCCTCGCCCAGGGATAATTAAATATAATACCAAAAGTCCTTTAATGGAGAACACGCACACTTGAAGTTTACGTTATTATTCACACATAACTATTCGCCAATGCTCACTCATAAATTTATATAGATATGACTAGCAGAATGGTTCATGTTGATAATTGATAAATATATTTATATTTTCATAAAAAATATTCCCATTTTTTTATGCAAATATAAATAGGTATATTTATCTATTTTAAATCGAATCATCTTTTTGTGTAAATAATAATTATAGGAGGACAATAGAGGCAAATGGACACGTTAACTATATTCTAAACTGGCTTCACGCGCGCGGTTTTACCCGCGTAGGTATATCAAGTTACTGTGGGAAGCTCACAATTAAATTAACATTATTTTACTGCTGGATAACGTAGCATTGCAATGGTAAAAGAAATTCAGCATTTTTTTTTTTTTGGTCCGGTGGAAAATGCTTTTACGCTTTCCCACCGCCGCTGCAGCGTAATCGCGCGGTGGCGGTGGGATATGAGGGACTCGCCCTCTCCATAGCGTGGTATGCTAACTCATACCACGAGGAGAGGACCCTACACCACTAAAATCCCCCGGACACTCCTTCCATCCGCCGTTGGCGGGGGCCGGGCAATCCGGCCCTATTTTTTACTAACCCCTGGAGATGTTTTTCAAATAAGAGCATAACACTTGTTCTGTTATTCTGGTAAAGTACGATAAGCCGTTGGTCCCGATTGTTATAATATCATCTATAACAATCGTATACCAGGAATTACAGCAGCGTTACAACAAAGTAGCCCTCGGGAGTAGTAGCCCATGTTCAGCCGTCGACGTTACACGGGCTGACGATGATGATGCTAACTAACGATATTCCAAACAATGTTCCTAATCCTCACGTAAAATTAAAACATAACGATATTTCACAATATATATAGCTTACGTAATCCCCAAATATACAACACCATCGAAGTTTTCATTCACAATAGTATTGACCATCTGTTCAGTACAAAAACCTGTTCCAAAGCCGATTATGATTATATACATATTATATATAGAAAAAAAAACACCTAAATAATAATACCTAGGAGTACCTATATATAAAATTATCGCACAGTTTTTGCATACAAACTTGTTCAGTCGCATTCCTAAACAGGCGATTACGTCAGCCTCGCTTAGGCCGGCCACACAATGTAAAGGCGAAAATTGGCAATTATACCAATCGCGTAAATTGCACGACCGCCGCGCCGCGCCGCGCCGTTCTGATATTAATAGGATTAAAATTGATGTAATCTTCCGCTGGACGGCGAGATTCATACATTTCCCCAATATATCCGTGGCAAAACATTATAATAATAACTAGCTACCCGCGCGCGGTTTCATCCACGTAACTCCCGTTCCCGTGGGAACTACATAATGAAATAAATGGGCTATCTAACACGGAAAGAAATTTTTCTAATTGGACCAGTAGTTCCTGCGATTAGCGCGTTCAAGCAGACAAACAAACTCTTCAGCTTTATATATTAATCGTCGCACTTGCGATTGATCGCCGGTTTGATCCCCACCCATTGCACTACTGGCCTGAACCCATTCGTAACACGAGCAGCTTAGCTTAGCACGAAGAGTTAACAAGAATACTAGTTTTGCCCGGTGAAGAAGCACAAGGCTCCTGGCTACATAAATAATGTCCGTCCATACAAAAAATACAAGAAGTGTACAATACAAAGTAATTACAAAGTATAAAAAACATACACTGCTCCGAATTTCCGGAATTGGATCTTTACACTGCTACGAATTTCGGATTATGGTGGAAATTAATCGATTAATGAAATTCTCGATAATTTGCTTGTACTCGGTTCGTACAACAGTTGAACCGAGTACAAGCAAATTAACCAGGATATACTAGGAACTACTCAAAGTAATTAAACGGTGTATACTTGGTCGAGAAAAGTCATAAGTGCGGCAACAACTGACTTACAATTCTATTTCTATATCACGTATAAATGGATGCTAATATATATATAATTGATTGTTTGGTAATATTTCACGTAACAAAGAGAAGCGGGAGCGGGGCGGGAGAATATATCAAATATAGAAAAGTTTTCGAATGAAGACCGCGGTTCGACAAGCGTAGCGTAGGACGTCCGACAACTAGATGGACGGATAATCTGGTAAAGGCCGCGGGATCACGGTGGATGAGGGCCGCTTCCAACCGTAATAATTGCAGATCTATGAGGGAGGCCTATCGTCCATCAGTGGACGTCCTACGGCTAAAATGATGATGATGACATCAGATATTTTTATGTCACTTTTATTGTTTTTCGAACACATAATAATATAAGATTTATGTAAATTACGAGAATGACAGAGTAAAACTCGTTATTGAAAAACGGACAATAAAACATTTAATTACAAATTAATGTAGTTAAATACAATCAGCATAAGATTATATTAGATCCAAGGTAGCTATAAAAATAATAATCTAAGCAATTGTATAATGATTTTAGACTTTTAATCAAAGGTTGTTTGTTAAGCAATTTTATTCTGTATCTAGCTGTAAAAATAAACTATTTGCGATCAATGAAAGTGCCGTCTAAATCGGTAATTCCGTTTTGGAGAATATGTTGAATACACGGACAAACAAACAGACAGACAAAATAAAAAGTAGTTTTGTCGGGGCTTTCTCTATTTATTATACTGTATGTATATTTGGTGGACGAAACTGGTCACAACATGGAAAGGCCCACAGGGTAAGAGACTCAGGGGTAGACCTATAGACCGATGGACTGATGACCTACGAAAGGTAGCAGGAGACAATTGGATGGAGACAGCAGAAGATAGAGCACAATGGAGACAGTTGGAGGAGGCCTACACCCGAGAGGGGCCATGACTTAATATTACTATTATAACTTAGAAGCTTTTTTTTTACATATCTTTAAATTTTATTGTATTTTGTTATGTTAGGATTAAGTCAAGGAAAAATAAAGGCTTATTATTATTATTATGTATATTTGGTTTTTAATGTAATTCGACTGCTCTCCAAAACGTACCGAGTTAAACGCAACTTTTGTTATAAGATAGCGTAACGCCTTATGTTATGCGGGCGATATCGCAGGCAGCAGCTATTATAGAAAACCATAAAATACTATTATATTCTAAAGCTGTATTATTAATATTGTTTGCTTGCCAGTCTCTTGATGCATTCAAAAGAAGAACAAAGGAGTATTTTTTGTCTCAGTAATTTATTATGCAATATGGATACATAAGTTGGTATATGTAGTTTATTATAGTTATATAATTATTATGTAGTTGTATATGTAACTATTAGTGTGTATGTTTATAAATATGTATTCACCAATTTGATAAAAATAATTAAAATTAAATCTGTGCTCTCGCTATGCATTCATTATGTTGTATCTTGTTCCTAAAAATTAACTGGAAGAAAATTCTAATTGAATTAAGCTCGCCTTTGTACATCTTGTCTCCAAAGGGAATATGCATGATCTTTTCTTTTCTTGAATAAATCTTTTACATATTTATCATATAGAAAGAATTATAAATGGGCTTGAAAATAGTCATTTTTTTTAAATGCAAATTAAAACGGAATAAATTGGAGCCGTTCAAATACCACTTTTTTGCGCGCGCATTTGATTACGTCATTGGTCATATCCCGGCTTTGTTTACTGCAGCGTTTTAGGTATTATTGCTAAATAAATTATGGCAGAAGTTAAAAACCTTGATACTCGTATTGTATGGTACCTTTTTCGTTTTCGCGCGCTGGCGGTGGGATATGTGGGACTCGCACTCTCCATAGCGTGGTATGCTAAACAACACCCGATAAAGTGCTCTTTCGTATTCCACGCGATTCGGAACTACGAAAGCATTTGTGTAAGATGATGGGAAAGGAAAATGCATCTCCATTATCGTAATTGAGTGAGATTCAATAATATTACGTGTAAATTATAATTATGTAGAGGTAAATTAGAAGTTTGGGAACAATTTTAATAAAAAAAGGTCATTTATAGGTCGGTACCTATGTTTTGTTGTAAGTATTAGGTACCTATTTGAAGAATTATGAATAAATATCTATGTTATTGTTGTTTATAACCTTGCAGCACGTAAAATCAAGATTTGATGCTAAATATGCCGACATAAATGTATTTTTTTCGGTAGACTATCCGATTGCGCGTTCATAAAACCATTTAAATCATAGTCCCAAATTGATTACAAATATTATTCAAAAGTAGGTAATCACACAGGAATAAATTTTTAAATATTTTTTGGTGGGGGGGAAATGCATTTACGCATTCCCACCGCCGCTGCAGCGTATTCGCGCGCTGGCGGTGGGATATGTGGGACTCGCCCTCTCCATAGCGTGGTATGCTAAACTCATACCACGAGGAGAGGACCCTACCAACCACTAAAACCTCCCGGACACTCCTTCGATCCGCCGTTGGTGGGGGCCGGGTACGCATGAGCAATCCGGCCCCCCGACGGCACCCACTGCCAATATGGTACCGCGGGATCTCCAGGGCCACACTTACAGTGGCCCATTTGCCCAATTATAGGGACGCCCGGAGTGTAGAGGCGTCCCTACTCCTCATGGGTCAGCCTCGAAGGGAGCGGGGCCCATGTCCCCCACTCCCTGAGGCCGAGCCTAGGGTGGTAGGCGGCGGGTTTCAGCCCGCCGCCGACGGCCAACACGCCGTCTGCGAAGCGCGGTGGGCGGAGGGATCTACTTCCCACTCCCGCTCCGCGGCCTCCTTCTGTGACATTACTTGTCTACAGAAGGAGGCAACCGCCTCCCACGACCTCTCGCTTTGGACCATCTTCGAAATGATGGTCGGCAGCGAGAGGTCGTCTCCCACCACGCCAACGAGCTCCTCCCGCTCGTTGGCCCACGCCGGACACTCCACCACCGTGTGCTGTGCCGTATCGTCGGCACAGTCACAGTGGTGACAGCGAGTGTCCGGCTCTCTCTGCGCCACGTTGCACGGGTAGTGGCCGAAGCAGCCATGGCCTGTTACTACCTGTGCAACGTGGTAGGTGACGTTGCCGTGACGGCGACCGGCCCACTTTTTTAGATGGGGCCGAATCGCCTCCACCGTACGTAATCCGCTCCGCGGCGCGGCCTCTAGCCGCTCCTGCCATTTCCGGAGGGTTTCGCGACGGAGCTCAGTCCGCCACCGTGCAACACCCTCCGGGAAGGGGTCGCGGCCAGAACGCGCCCCCTCACACCTCCGCCGGTACGCGGCGGCACATTAAAGAACCTAGAAAAATATATTTGAAGCCAATTCAAATGTTATGCATATTCCCTATTTATGTCATGTAACTTTCTGTGTGCAATAAAGTATAAAATAAAAATAAATATTGTTTTGTATGTGGTCCCATTGATGACGTAACTCATCAAACATGTTGCTATTACCATTATATACCGACTGTAAAGAAACCCGACTACCTCATAAAGTGGATGCAAACGTTTGTTTTAACTCAAGCGGCGTTAAGCGTTCAATGACTCATACCTAGCTATTAAGTTTACTAACGCCTGTAGTCAATTAATAAAATGTGTCCATGGCACTATTGGCTCAGTTGTTACGATGATTGCTTCTGAGACTGATGTTCGGACTTCGTCCAATCTATAAGGAGATATCCATCTGCTTATTCTGTGAGAAATGTATTGCACTATACTTCTCACACAGGTGAGACTCACACACTCTCTTAATCCGGTGTGACGGTTCTAACAACTCGACCGGCGATAGATCCGATGCAGGGCCGATAACAAGAACAGCAACAGCCAGACTTCAGAATATCAATTGAGATTTTTGGAAATAAAAAATATCTACAAACAATTATTTACCCGACCCGGGGATCAATAGACCAAATACGAAGATTAATTCGCGTGTTTCTTAAAACACATACAAAATGTTTGTTCTCATAAAGATCAGACTTAAATCCGCAATTAATGACCACTGAAACTCGACTACTGCACGACCATTCTACGGCACCGAGCCCGTAACAAAATACCGTAACCAAACCTAATCTACCATACCAAATACTGCTTTGTTGCAGCCGCAATAAATAGTATTTACTTTGACAAATGTGTCGCTTACGTCATTTTAGTGTTCGGCATTTACTGGGGGGAGGAAAACAATGTCGTGCCTACTTGCTTTATATTTTTTAATAAATAAAACGAACGTATATTTGTCCTTTTAAGGTACTTTTGGCGATATTTGAATATTAGGGTCCCGTAAACTAGTACACCAGTGACACCCACTAGTATTGGAATCTTATTTACACTTAGTGTTCCCAGCTTATAAGAGATCGATGTTTAACAAAGTAATCAGATGTGAAAACTCTAGTTAAGTGACATATCGTAGCTCAAGTTCTTTCTTTTTTTTATAAAGAGTACTAGCATAGTGTTTTGCACACAATTACTATTTTTGTTAACCCCTCGTGCTAAGCTATAATGCTTGTGTTACGAGTGGGTTCACGTCTGTAGTGCAATGGATGTGCGAACCGGTGACCACATGATCGCATGTCCAACGTCCTAGCCATTGGACTACAACCGCTTAGTTAACAGATATGTTCATTGGTTGGCGTTTGGGAAAACGGGTGTTATCTACTACTTTTACAGAAAAATGCATTTCTTCAGTTTTGAACTAGTTATATTTGGGTTTTGAGTTGCTAGATCATAGTGATTTAATTATGATACATTTAATCACTATACAAATACCTATTTATTTAAAAAAAACTAGTCTAATAAAGACAAAGGTTTTCAGTGTTTTCTATTCGTAAAGTTGTTATTGTCCATACTATATCTATAATTCTATACTAATATTAACGTCATAATTCGTCAATCCCATTGTCACTACCGCCCTGAGCCGAGGTCCAAGCCCCACAGGGGACGACCTCTTGCACAGGTTGCTTTGTTTGCAGTTTATAAACCATTTATTAAGGCTGGAGCTCTGCTCGCTTTCATACCCGGTGAAGTAGCAAAAGCCTTGTAGCTAATATTATAAAGATGTAAAGTTTGTGAGTTTGTGACGTTGTAGGGGGTAAACTCTGGATCTACTGAAATGATTTTGCACATTCTTTTACCAATAGGAAGCCACATTATTCGTGAGTGTTATAGGCTATATTTTAAGTTAAAGTTTCCACGGGAACGGGATATATGCGGGTGAAACCGCGCGGGACAGCTAGTTGGCTATATACTTGTTTCTGAACTGTGTGGCAATAATAAATGGCTTTAAAGTTAAATATTGCAAAAAGATGCCGAACTCTAATTCTGCAAGTCCTTCCCGACCTTTACCGTTCTTGAACTACCTACTTCTCCTACCGTGATAATTTGTATTTTTTATGATATCTTTGACTTGTAGCCGTTTGTGACTCACACTCAAGGTTACCTTTGGTCTGGAGATGCAGGTAGAAATAAAGACCTGTTTTTATAAAGCAGAATTTCCTTTTACGTTGGAATTTTAACCTTTAGATAATTGATACCTTTGATTATTATTATAATTGCGAAATAAACAAATCTGTCTGCCAGTTTTTCACTTCTGAAATACTTATTCTGTAAAGTGAGAACATTTGGATTTAGAAAATTTGTTTGTAATGAATAAACTTAAGAACTAAACGACTGATTTCAACGAGACTCTTTTAATGAAAAAGCTACGTTTTCCATTGGTGCATACCTAGTGTATTTAATGATAAGTGTTCATAGGACTGGGAGCTATGTGAGTAAAATTGCGTGGTATTCTAAATTCTTAAATAAATAAGATTTGTATCTAAATTGAGAGGCCCTTTTTGATAGCAATCAGAATCGTTTCGTTCATTTAATAAAGCTTGTATATTATAAACATGGGTCTGGCGCAAGGCGACTAACGGACAAACATTTGATGTTTGGATAACAGCATTTATTAGCTGAAAGTTACTTGCCATCTAACTGCGATCAACAATCTGCCATCCAAGTGTGGTGGCAATATATTTGTATATTGCCACCACACTTGGATGGCGGATCGGAAATGATGGTGGATACCCAAGGTCTATGAAGAGTAGGCTAATGTTTATCAGTGGACGTAAACGAGCTTTTGAATTAAAAAAAGCCCTTGTCACCCAATCCCTTGTCCACGCTCATACCCATGTGGGTATGGGCGTGGACAAGGCAATGGGCACGGAAGTCAAAGTTGCATATGAACTGTAAATGAGTTACCATTATACGGTTGAAATAACGCTCGACCGCTAGTTTATACATACTCCTACTATAAAGGGGAATCTATTATAAAGAGGAAAGACTTAATTGTTTGTTTGCATTGTGTAGACTCCGGAACTAGAGGACCGATTTAAATAAAACTTTTACCAATAGAAAGCAGTAAATTATGTACTTTATCCAGGACTAACGTAGGCTATATTTTATAATGAAGTTCCCACGGAAGCGGGAGCTACGCGGTTGAAACCGTGCGCAGCAAGCTAGTTTCAAATATAAAATGCAACAATATTACCAAAGTAACAGCAAACTGGAACATAAATCTGTTGTATTCTACAATAATGCCTCGGTTATCAAGTCAAGAAATTTATTCAGTTACTGAGTTTAAATATTCAACTAAATTCCTTAGTCATATAGTTAACGTCAAAGCATTCTCCAGCCAAAGACATGGTATTGCTTACTAAATGTTGATACAATAATGTCATATCTAAATTCCGCTTTTGCAATGAAAATACCTCGTTACCCGCGTCAACTTTGTTAAAATGTCATACTTTGTTTGTTTAATATTAATCTACAGCTCAGAAGCGTAAGGTCGGATGTGCCATTATTCATAGTCATTACAAAGACAAAACCAGTACAAAGTATGGACCCTGTCAGGCACGGCAAGTGAGAAGAGAAGAAGAAGCGATAGATTTATGCTTGAAAAATGAATCCGCCTGCCAAGCGTGGTGTGAGACCCATGTTCCGCATTGGACGTTATACGGGCTGATGATGATGATATATATAGCTATACATAGTAACTTAACTTCAGATTTTTCAAAGTACCCCAATATTATAAAAATAACGTTGAACATTGATTTGTTCACCAGTTCATGACACAATTTTGATTTATTGTTCACAAATAATGAAGTTTGTTATGATATCAAACACCTAACGCTGCGATAGAATGATATTATATCGACTGACAAGGTAAGGCATATTTTTGGTCCGCGTGTATGCGTAAGCTGTTTATGTACACGCCAAGGCCGAGTTTTTATCGGCTTCAGTGTGTTACTCGCAGTGCAACGTCTTGAATTTTTATTTGGTCTAAGTGGTGGAACTGTCTATATGTATGAGATTTTATCGTTAAACTTCAATGTTGACTTTTGAAGAGCATCGTGCAGTCCACTGTGCAGCTAACGGCTTTCAATCAATCAACGTCGAAAAAATAAAGTGGAAATGAATTTTTCTCAAAACGAATTTTCATTTCAATTCACGATAGATCCGGCTGTTCGGCGGATGAACGATTTCTGAGTGACTACTTTAAAATGCTATTTTTTTTAAAAAACTAGATTTTACGTCGAAGCGAAAATTTGTTAAACGGAATTCAATAATATTTATCTCAAAACGAAGAGTTTTCATTTGACGATGGATACGGTTGTTGGGCGGATGAACGATTTCTGAGCAATTACTTTAAAATGCGATTATAAAAAACAAGATTTTAATTGTTAAAAGGAATTCAATCATGTGGGAAGTCTGACAGAAAAATCTATGCAGAACCGTAAATTCAATCTTGTGGGAGCCTGACAAAAGAATCTATGCAGAATCGAAATATGCTGTCTGAAACTGGAAACTAGGTCTTTCTTGAATATATGCCATCCCTTTAACTTTAATACATGCGTCGATTATCATTCTGTGACGAAAAAAGAAAAAACTATTTTGAAATATATTTTATCATAATACACCGGGTGTATTTCGATGTATATAATAATGCATGCTACTTAAGTAGTTTTATGTTGAACTTTGGATTTTCCCGTCCTGAGTCTTCTTATACAAGTCGATAAACATTTTTATGCAATTAATTGAAATACTATGTCTTTAAAGTTGCACCAAACTGCCCTACATTTCTTCAAAGTCATCATTCCCCCCTTAGACGCGCCGAAGCCTGAAGTCTTTAATCGACGTAACGTCCGCTTGGTTCCCGGGGTTCAGGCCCTACGGGCTCTTCAGTGCCTACACTGGCCACCCGTGAATACAAGTCAGTCGCTGGCGGGGAATTATGACTTTTGAGAATTATAGGGCAGTTTATAATACGTACACCTGGGCCCGGTGGGTAAGGGTCTACGGGCCGGCACGGTGACAGGTCTTGTCTAAGTGACACGCTGTCTCACACTTATAGAAGTTCGGTAGGCGCGACCGGCGTGCAAAAACTATATAACGTTCATCCGAAAAAAAAACAATTCTCCTAAATTAATACTTATATATAAAGCTGAAGAGTTTGTTTGTTTGCTTGAACGCGCTAATCTCAGGATATTTAATTATGATGTTTTCACGGAAAACGTGCGCGGAGGCTGGTTATAATAATATAGGTATACTTATCATACCTACCGTTTTGTATTTAATCAACTCTGACTTTGTTCATAAATAATAACTAAATAACCAAAGTTATTAAAAAAACACAACCAACCAATAAACTGAAACAAAATTTAATTATCTTTAGGATCAAACTAGTAACTGAGTATTATTAATTATGCAGTCTACCCACGCTAGCTATAAATCCAGCAATATTTATTTATTATTTGTACCAGCTTCACTTTTTCATTCTCTAGATATTAATTAAGGATTGCGGAATAATCAATGTATATGTTACGGCTAATAGCCGAAGTGCGGCTACACCTAGTTTTAGCCGGCTACAACTAGGTGCAGCCGACAACTTGCGGTTAAACTTAGGTCAACCTTAATAAGTTCCTATAAGTTCCTCTAAGTTAACTCTAAATTAAACAATACCTATGCAAGGGACAAAAAGGTGTTGGGGTGGTTAAAAAAAATAAATAACCTAAACCTAAACCAATGGAGGCGAACAGGGACTTACATGTGGTCGGCTGGACCGGTAGTTGTTGTGGCCGGCTAAAACTAGGTGTAGCCGCACTTCGGCTATTAGCCGTAACATATACACTTAATAAAAAACAACAGCGAGTAACTTTTATCTAGAATTTGTATTTAATTAGAATCGCTATTGCAATATTATTCATGGATGAAAAATTCCTACTATATTGCTATTAGCAATAGCCGCGCTCAAGTAACCGAGGTGGAGTATGAAACCTAGTGTATGTAGCTTTGTTATCCGTGGAATGCCTTACTAAATACCGCCCTTAATTATCGCACATCAATAATGTCCGACGGGCATGATAATTACGTAAAATTGTGACAGCAATAATTGTGCCGATTAATTGCAAAACGCAAAATAGTGTTTAGTGATTATTTGCTAAATTTGAGCTGCGGCTGGGAGGTAACTATATAAACAGCTCAATTCTGGCAATTTAAGGTCAATTACCTATAACCGATCTTGCCAAACTACCGATTCCCTGGCGATTGTGACATATTTGGTATTCAGTAAAAATGAATCTTAATTATCTTTAGCAATAAGCCTGGTTGTTGAATGTGAAAAGTGAAAAGAACGTATGTTAGCAAACAAAGAAGTAGTAAAATTTTAATTATTTGATAACAGAATTGTAAACATTATCATCAGCCCATATAACGTCCACTGATGTACATGGGCTTCCTCCAGAGGGAGAGTATTTGCCATAGTCACCACGCTTGCTAGGCGGGTTAGTGACCGGAGTATTATGTTGTACCACACAAGGTAACGCTACTGCCCGTTCAACAATAGGGACCAATCATCGTGCTTTCGTGGAGGGTAGTCCCTCCAATAACCAGACCCGGAAAGAAATCTTATAATTAATGTAAAGATTTTTTGTTCGGCGGCGCGGGAATCGAAACCACGACCTCAGAGAGACGCCACTGTCAATCAGTACACGTCCAAAAAATATGTCAGAAGTATTTCTGCCCTGCTAATACTTGCAGTAATCCTCATTTTTGGGATTCCTTTTTTTGCGAAAATTACATTACAGGACCCTAATCTATACATAAAGATTGTTTTATTTTTTAGGATCACTTTAAAAGTCATATAATAAACCTAACACTTCTTATTTAGATATCAAAAAATGTGTTTACCGCGTTTATCTCGAAATCGCGATTTTGCAAGTAGGTACTGCGTTTGTATTAAGCAGGGCAGATTTATAGACACATGTTAACTCAAGTGATCAACCTTGTGGTTTCATCCCCTATGAGGAGTATTATTTGACACACTATACCTACTGCCGTTTGCGCTAACAAGTAAAAGGAGTAGGCACTAGTTGTAGTACCTATTAATTATAATAACTACGTCGTTAGGTCAGGGGTTACGGCACTTGCTTTTGAAACCTGGTATCTGGTACGATTCAGATCGCCGGCTTAAAGAAATCGTAGCCTTTTTGATGCAGTTCATATTTATGTCATATTTGAAGTGTCCGTAGCCCAATGTCCGTATTCTTGTATAATACTACTAATACATAAAGCTGAAGAGTATTAGTTTGCTTGAACGTCCTAAACTTAGGATGTACGGGTTATCGAGGAAGGCTAAAGACTTTATTTAATAATGAAGTTCCTACAGGAGCGGGAGTTACGAGTGTAAACCGCGCGATAGAGCTAGTAAGTAAATACTTCAGAGATAACCCTCTACAAACTCACAAATTCACCATCTATTAGTATAGATAGCTTTACACTAAAACAAGTTTAGAAAGGCAGTTTGCTACGAGATTGTGGTTTAGGATAATTAATATTATGTCTTGCTAAATAATTTGCGGCCTACATTTAATCCAAACGTCTACTGCGCGTAATTACTAAGTACATGCAGCTGTTTAATTATTTCATTTCAGTAAATTTAACTTATACAAAGCCAGGGATAATGCTACAGCATTTTACTTTGTTGCCTTTTGTCTACCAGCCTTAGAGTGATGCAAAGACTACATACAGGTACGATGATGGGTATTTTATTATAAAGTAAACATTGTATAGGTATCATGCAATACTTACTACATACTAGCGGTCGATCAATGGTCGATATACGACCGTAATAGGCATGAAGACTAAAAAAGTTTATTTAGTCCGTCAGTTAGATTACTAAAAAATATTGGATATATATTTTTTTTTATTTATCAAATCTATAAAAATTCGGAAAGGTACAGAGCAAAAACAAACTACAAAGTTTAGGATAGGGGGGCTTGTGACATTACTACTAGGTAAAATTGTACCTAGAAGTGACGTCACGCGTTATTTCAACGCGCTGTATCTTCGTCGTTTTTTTTGTAAGAGGAACGAAAAAAAAAAAAAAAAATATTTTTCGGACGGACTTAATATATTTTTTTAATACAACAAATATAAGCATTATGCACTCGTCTGTATAAACTATAATATGTGCGAAATTTCATACTCCTCCGTACGCAATTTTCTTAAAAAGGGATACAAAGTTTTGCTCCACGTATTAATATATGTATATATATACATATTTATAAAATATCGACACGGTATTATCGCTTAGATGGAAACCATGTTAGAATGATGGTGTAAAGATCAATTATAATTTAACGTATTATTAACCATGTTTCTTCTGATCTATTGTTTTTTTTAGACTCTGGTCCCGATTACACAAACATTATATGTATTTATAGGGAAAGTTGAACCCCGACTTACGCGAATTCGACTTACACGGCTATCCCGTGGTTCCACCTATCGCGTAAGTCCGGGGTATTACTGTATATGTTTTTTATTTTTTAAATTACTTACTCACTGTTAATTCAAAGCAAAGCTTAGTAAAGGTTTGCTTTATGCAAATGCCAATGACAAACATGGAGTAACTTTAAAGCCTTTCCGATAGATAGCATTTTACATATATTTCCTGCCTCTTTGATTCGAAAGCCGAGTTAACATAAATATGTTGTATGTTTGCTATCTAAAAATTATACGGATTGAAATGCGGACATAACGGTTTTGTTTTATGCGAACATGTGTTATCTCGACGCTTTTGCTAATTCACCCGGCATAAACAGGGGTAGGGTTCCAGCCCTAAATTATTTAAAAACTACGTCATCATCATCATCATCAACAGCCCGTTTAGGTCCACTGCTGAACATGGGCCTCCTCTTAACAGACCTTGGCAAACCAGGATTGTAGAGGGATATTGCCATAATCACCACGCTTGGCAGACGGATTGGTGATCGCAGTAAGATGTAAACCTTGAGCTAATAGATGCTGCTGCCCATCCATCAGCCATATGTCCCTTAGTCGCCTTTTACGACACCCATGGGAGGACATGGTCTGGTCTATTCTAAGCCGGGAACCACACGGCAATCAAAAACTACGTACCAAGCCACATACCAAGCAACCCGCTCAAGAGGTCATCCCTTGGAAGAATTGAGGAGGGAAGTCTTTAGAGGAGTTTTATGCAACTGTAGCTTTGCTTTGCAGTTCGCAGGCCTCTCGAACTTCTCGAAGATATTGCAAACTAAGGGTCGTGAGTAATTTGCCGAGGTTAAAGTATGTAAATCGGAATGTCTGCCTTAAACAGACCTAAAGCATATAAAAAAGTAAACACAAGGCTTTGTATCGGATTTTTCAGTTTTGAATTTTAAATTTATATCATAGGGTAAAATGGTCGGCTTTATTCACGCCACGACTTATGAGAAAGCTATCTACAGTCCCGGTATGATAGAACAGGAGGGTTGTAACAAAAGAATAACTAGAAAATTGATTTAGTAACATTCGAACCGGAGACCATTGAAAAGCGGAATAATTGAATACTCGAGACAGACAGATATTGATACAAACGCTGGAACAGTTATTAAAAGCTTTTATATAGCTTTCATGTCTGTTCCGTTCGATTCATTCAGCTGAAATTGAAAACACTTATCTTCAATCGGATGTGCAAAAATTTTACAAACACGCTTGTATGACTATGCTTGGTTGAAGATAATTAATGTTAGAAGAAGAAGAAGAAGTACACTTTATGGAAAAATATAAAACAATACAATAACTTTGATAACATCATATGAGAAGTTAGTTTATTAACGAAGTAAATTGAAGTTTGTGTATCGTTTTACAAATAATATTTTATTATTCGTAGTTATTTGTGGTCATGGAGAGACGTATCGTTTGTTTTTTTAGAAACCTTGATATTTTCGAGCGGAGGATCATTGAACAGCAGAGTAATTGAAATAAATCACCCTAGACAGACAGTTATTGATGCAAACATATCATACTTTTTAGGGTACTTTCTGTATCCGAACCGTGATAGATAGACAGCTGAAACTTTCACATAATTATGATGTATTTCTACTGTCGCTATAACAACAAACACTGAAAATAAAATAAAATAAATATTTAAGGGCCGCTAGTATACAAGGTGTAACGGAAAGGGTATATACATAAAAAGAGCAAGGCTTCTTTAGATCATAACAAACGATATGGCAAGGGTTATTTAATCTATCTCTATAAGTCCGGAAGTAATGATTTTTTTAAATGCATAGATACCAGAAACCAAACTTTTCAAATTGATCATAATAATATCAATAAATACATCACTAGCACTCAATTAGCTGATCGATGTCAACGAACTATTTACAAGTAAAAATATACCTCTTACTCCTGGTATTTCTGAATAAAGGGTTACGCATTTTTAGTTTTTGTTTGCAAAATAAAAAATTCTTGGAGTATCTTGGAGTATTTTATTTTGAGTTGAAACCCTTGCCATATCGTTTGTTATGATCCAAAGAAGCCTTGCTCTTTCTATGTATATACCCTTTCCGTTACACCTTGTATAATAAAAGATAAAAATTCGCGAGCAACGCAGGACAAATACACACTCCCTTTATTCCAAGTCGATTACTATTACTTCAATTTCAAAGTTTCTTTGGTATGTAATAAACAAAGTTAAATGGGGTACTGTACAACCCTCTAAAAGGGTACAGGTAATTGAATCCATGAGGGGTAATGGACATATATAGTACCTGTATGTTTTGGACAGCTTCCGTATGGTAGCGGTATTTGGCTCGCTTTAAATCACGGAGGTTCGATCCCCACGCTGGACAGGTAATCTTTGAGTAAATTCTAAGATTTCTTTCCGGGTATGGTTGGTTGAGGGACTACCCTCCGTGCCTCGGAAAGCACGTTAAGCCGTTTGTCCCGATTGTTATAACATCATATATCAAGGAACGGGCAGCAGCGTTTCCTTGTGTGGTATAACATAATACTTATGGAAGGAGAGCTGACGACCGAAACGGCCAGGTAATTTGATCATTCATAAAAATGATTTAACAGCTTACCTTCGGTTTACCGAATATGAACGATGCGCCGAGAGAGCACGGACGCCTTCGTCGCGTGTATCCCCTCCACGCGCTCTTTTTCATGCCCCTTAGCTCTTTCTCGAGCAAAATACAATTTAAAATATAAATTTTCAATTATTTTTTTGATATGTTACCACCACTATTATTGGCTGGCTTTTTTTTCCTAGCCTCTGGGAATAATAAACTTTAAGCACAAAAAAAGCTAGCCTTGTTCTTATTACCTAAAAATAATATTTTTTTCCTTACTATAATCAAGCCTGGCGAAACCTTTCCACCGACCAAATGACGCCAGATTTTTTTTGTTTGCTTTGGGGAGGTAGGCAAACCATTTGGAATAAAAAGTAATCATGATCAAATTACCTTTTTTTAAAAAAAAAATCTCTCCCCTTAACTCCCACATCCACCACTCGAATCCTGCCAGGTCGACGTTTTTATGCTTAGAATGCTCCAGGTAAGCTGATAAATCATATTTATGAATGATCAAATTACCTGGCCGTTTCGGTCGTCAGCTCTCAGTCCATTACTGCGGTCACCAACACGTCTGCCAAGCGTAGTGACTATGGCAAATACCCTCCCCGGGAGGAGGCCCATGTTCAGCCGTGGATGTTATACGGGCTTATGATGATGATATGTATATTTTAGTATGTAGTCCATTAGGGTGCAGTAAACCCTTATATACCTTATATGTCTTTATAATACAAAGGGGAAACGGTATTTATTTATTTATGTACACACACAATATACAAAAAATAAATCTATTTTTGTTTGCAACTTCAAACTACTAAGTAAGTCAACCGCTAGGTACCTAGGTAACCGCCTGCCAAGCGTATTTATAACTAGCAGCCCGTCCGGGCTTCGAACGGGTGCACATTTCTAGAAAAAAAATGAGCCTATGTTACTCAGGAATAATGTAGCATTCTAATGGTGAAAGAATTATAGAAGTCCGTCCAGTAGTTTCAAGTTTATTCGAAATATTCAAAAATACAAACCTTTCCTCTTTATAATATTTGTGCAGTTGGTAATATTAATATTAACGAATAAAGTAGCCAAGGTATGTAGAAGAGGCCCATGTTTAGCAGTGAACGTCCACGTGACGTTGATGTATAAAACTAGCTCGCTTTTAATAAATATGCTCTGCATAAATCCTGGAGTTATATATACAGTTGACAATGTCAATTTACTAGCTGAGGACTTAATTGAAGCGTATGGATTTTGCATACCAAAGGTTCGGTAACTATATTTGAACCATGCGGGCTATCTCGAATGCATGGCCTAGAATTCATTAGGGCATGCATTTCGGGTGAAAATTGAAGTGCCAATAGCATAATACTAGCGAAGGCTATACTGCAACCAGAAGTGGTTGCAGTATAGGCTATGTTGACTATGCTTGTCTTTCTCTATGAGAAATGTATTTTAAAATTGGATCACTATTTCTTGTAAAGACTTGATGTCTTGTTGGTTTAGCGACAATATCTTCGATCATAACTGGTGAGATCCCGGGATCGATTCTCGGGTCACGTAAAAAATGATGTGGCTAATAATTTTCTTTCTAGAATAATCTATGAAATAGGTTTAAACCCTAAGTCTGGAAGTTGATCTTGTTTGGTTCGTGCTTCAAAGGGCACGTTAAGCTTTCGGTCCTTTAACATTCTACCGGTTTTTGAGAGTCAAGGAATAGTAAGTGCATCTAAGTTTACGCACACCGTAGTGCACTATAATATACCTTGCACAGGACATATTACAGTAATTTCTAAGAAGATTAACCACCGCGGACAAAAGTGGTTGGGCGGAGGTTTCCACGGTAACGATTTACGTGAGTAAAACGAGGTATTCCTCGAAGCGCTACCATTTTGAGGCGCTCCTAATAAGGCGCTTCTGTTTTATTCCTCGGAGCGCACCTTTAAGTAGCGCCTCCCGATAGTAATTAAAAATATTAAAATTGAAGAAAACCTTGAAGGCCAGCCACGTTTCAAAATAGGGAAGTGCATGAAGTAAACGTAATAAATTATATCGATGATTTTTAAAAACTCATTTGTGCATCATCATCATCTAAGTTGCTTAACCAAAAGTTAAGCAACTTAGATGATGATGGCGGCTTCAAGGTATAAAATTGTAATATTTTAAATTACTATCGGGAGGCGCTACTAAAAGGAGCGCTCCGAAGAATAAAAAAGGAGCGCCTCATTAGGAGCGGCTCAAAATGGTAGCGCTTCGAGGAATACCTCAGTAAAACTGCTTGATGCAACTAGTTCTATAAAAATCGTTAAATATCCACAAATCTATCCAAATTTAAATTATACTGTTCGTAATTTCCCTACGAATGCAGCACTGAATGATATTTGACTTGCAATTTGACCTAATTCCTCCCTTAGACAAATTGAAATGAAGTTCCGTAATTTCATTTTACATTGGCGAATAGTAAAAGCTTTTTAATTGAATTTAAAGGTAGACTAACTTTAAATAAAATTAGTTCTCGTTCAATGTACTTTACGAATAGAGGCGGCTTAATTGATTGGTCAATAAATCGATCAAGTTTGCTTTTATATTCAAAACTGTTCATAACGACTTCGCTTACCCTATATTACGGTGAAATTATTAGTTTCCATCATTTCAGTTTGCTTGACACATTCATTGACTATACCTATCGTCTATGCTAACAGACATCAGGGAGTCTTTTCAAGGTTTTTGACCGTTTTTGTATTTCATTTTGTATATTATTGGCTTGTTGAATAGACGATCAGTTGCAAAAACCTTCCCTAACATTCTTATGTGGCCATGAGGACTTTTGACTTTTTATAGGCTCATATGCCTCTTTTGCTCAAGTTTTTTATTAAACTCTCGCTGAAAGTCTAGGTCATGGGTTCCATCCCCACGTCGGACAAAAAGATCCTTGTGTAAAATCTAAGACTTACAGCCAGTTCTGGTTTGTTAAGGGACTACCCTCTACGCCTCGGAAAGCACTTTCTACCATTGGTACCTATTGTTTAACATAATCTACAACAATCGTAAACCACGGAACGGGCAGCAGATTTAGGCAACCTTAAGCCGGCCATACACGGACTGCTCTTGCAGTCAAGAGTCAACAGCTTGTGGCTGCCATTAATAACTGCTCGAGCAGTTGGCAATTCCAAATCAGTAGCATGATGGATTTTGACGTGGACTGAAGAGCGCAGGCGGAGTTAACTGCGATCGAGCAGTTAGTGTATGCCTGGCGAATGCTTGACAGCATGATGAAATTGATATTTGACCGTGCTGCCAACCGCCCTGAACCAATTGCAACTGCTTGACATTGTATGTACGTACGTAAAAGTCTGTAGTTCACTTTGCAGTCGTAGCTTCAAGCAGACGATCCTGGCTGCTTCAAGGAGTCAGTGTATGGCGGGCCTTAGGTGTTGCAACACAATTCCACCAACCCGCTTGCTATACGGGCTGAAGATGATGATAATGATGCTCGGCTTTTGGCCTGATTAAGTAGGAGAAGCCTTTAGAACCATAACTTTAACACATAAACGACCATTAATGTATCTTGTATTTATTGTTTATTGAATACCAGTATACATTTGGAAATGGTATGAAAATTATTTAATGAGGCAATTTAGATACGAACATTATTATTTACAAACATTAGCAATCACAACAAGAGCTTTTAATAATAAAATTTAATCTGATATTATTGCCTTGCCTTTATAAATGCGTTGTGCTAATACAGTTTCAATGATTGGTAAATAAAATAAGTTCTGTATTTAAAGTAGATTGTTTTTTTTTATATTACAAAGAGGTAAAGTTTATGCATTGTTTGTGAGGTTGTATGGTATATAGGGTATATCTGTGGACCTGTGGATATTTTTACAAATTCTTTTACCAATAATATAATGTAATAATATATTTATTTATTCAAGATACAAAGACTTAATATGTTAGTAGACTTAAGAACTATGTTAGTACTTATATTTTGAACATTTACTTCATCCCATACGATATGGCACTGCAGTGATTGATGTATATACAATCGAGCCTGCTAGCTATCATTTTCAGGATATTGTTAGAGCTGGCGCGCACCTTGCCCACCAAGAATGCACACCTTATTCGTATTGTTGCGTAAAAGCAATTTATATGTGCGTCCGCGAACATTCCCAACGCGCTACAGAAACGCGATTTAGTGGGTGGGTTTAGGGAGTGGGCAGTCCCACCCTGAAAGCGTTGTAATATAGAAAGCCACATTATTTGTGAGGATCATAGGTTATATTTTAAGTCAAGGTTTACACGGGAACGGGATTTACGCGTATGTAACCATGACGTTTACTATTATAAATGTGAAAGTAACTCTGTCTGTCTGTTGTTGAAATTTGGTACAGATATAGTCTAGAGCCTGAGAAAGAACATAGGCTATATTTTATTATGAATTTCCCACTGGAACGGGAGTTACGCGGGTGAAACCGCGCGCGGGAAGTTAGTGTTATATAAATGAAGCGGCCGTAGTCCAATGGCTAGGGTGTCGGACTTACGATCATGGGGTCGCCGGTTCGATCCCCACCCATTGCACTACAGACGTGAAACCACTCGTAATACAAGCATTTTAGCTTATCATGAGGGGTTAACAAGAATACTAGTAGACCGCAAAACGCTGCTAGTCTTATATATAAAATTCTCGTGTCACGGTGTTTGTAATTATATACTCCTCCGAAATGGCTCGACTGATTTTCGTGAAATTTTGTGTGCATATCGGTAAGGTCTGCGAATCGGACAACATCTATTTTTATCCCCTTAAATGTTAAGGGTGGTCCACACAATTTTTTTTTTATTATATTTTAGCCATTTTTTGTTGTTTTTATTTTTTTATGATACAGCATACAAAAATACATACAACTATTAATTTTCACCTCTCTACGATCAACCACTATTTGTTATTTGTTAATTAAAAACTGTAATATTTTTGGCAAGTTTTTTGGTTCATTTTGTCATGACTTAGATTAAAAACTTTCATATTACTCTTAATTTTTCACCCCTCTACGATCAACCCCTATTTTTCCATCCCGTTTTTTTAATTTTATTATATCCACAGATCCGCAATAGGGTTGCAAGGTGGCAATGGAATATAATAATCATTGCAGTACGATAAATTTTTATTCAGAGTTTATAATTTCAATTTCCTTTAATAATGATTTTTTTTTCAACTTAATTTGATCTCCCGCCCTCGGCGGTCGAAAAGTGATCACCTATCTATTGATCAGTTATCCCCGCCAGATGTCTACCGTTGACACCACTCATCCAGCAAACATCACGGAGTAGGGGTGAGGACGAGAAGAGCACTTCGAGCACCTGGTCCCCCGAGTCCGCAAGGCGGCAGGCGCTCTTCAAAGGCTGCTGCCCAACCTCGGGGGAACTCGGGATGAAATACGCCGCCTCTACGGTGGCGTGATTCGTTCGATGCTCATTTACGCGCGGGCGCCCGTCTGGTCTAATCGCCTGACGGCTGCCTCGCGTTGCAGAGCACTTCTAAATGGTCTGCAGCGCCAGATGGCCATTCGAATAGCTAGGGGCTATCGGACGATTTCGTCTGAGGCCACAACCGTCCTAGCGAGATTCCCGTCTTTTGACATCCTGGCGGACATGGACACACGGGTCTACGGCCGGATCCGTGTCTGTGTCCTGCCGGGTAGCGGCGGGGACGGCCTGGACGCTCATCTATGGCGCGAGCGGCTCAATTTGCCGCGAAACTCGCGTCAATGCGCCGTCGGTGCCGTCCTAACCAGCTTCGAAGCATGGATGGAGCGATCATTCGCCCGTGTCACCTTCAGGTTGACTCAGATACTCACCGGACACCACATGATGTTTCGGTGAGTATCTGCGGTAGGGGTAGGGGTAGGGTAGGGTAGTGTAGGGATAGGGTAGGGGAAGGGTAGATGTAGGACACCGCGTAAACGAAGTCTCGCCGGGCCAGTTTATTTTATACAAAAGTTTAGGTCTTTTATTTACCGATTGAGGCAGTTCGAAGTCTGCCGGGTCAGCTAGTAATCTTATAAAAAATATATATATATATATAACTAACTTTTTTCAAATAATACTTCTTTTCTGAACGTAAGACTGTTCAAGCCGTTTTTTTTAATACAAGTATTTATGAAAATTGCACATTTAAAGTCATTACATGAATTGGTACCTAAGTACTTATTTCGTTACATTTCATATACTTACGTCAGGTATTATCGTAAATACGTGTTCTGTTCTACCTTTGACGACCATTTGTATATTCATTAACTACCGAACTATCGATCCATGTACAAATAGCACTAATAGATAAATAAAATGTCAGTTAATAGATGCCCTAGTTTTTGATCAAAATTGTTTGAACTGAATAGTGCATTATTATTTCTTGTGAGACATCCCTCGCCTCATTGTAACACACAAACATTTATAACAACTTTACCTAAAAAATAAAAAAAACAGTAGTTCCAAATTGAAGTAAAAGAGCTCATAAAAGTTGCGCGTGACAGTAATAGATCGAGTATGAACTCGCAAAAAAAATAATTTAAAGCTACAGATAATAATGGTATCTTTTATGACCTCCGTAGCGTAGCGGTATTTGGGTCGCTTTAAATCTCAGTGGTAGTGGGTTCGATCCCTACGCCGGACAGGAAATCAATGTGTAAATTCTAAGATTTCTTTCCTGGTCTGGTTGGTTGAGGGTCTCAACGAAAGCACATTAAGCCGTTGGTCCCGATTGTTATAACATCATTTGTAATAATCGTATATCAAGGCACGGGTGTGGTACAACATTATACTGCGGTCACCAACCCGCCTGCTAAGCGTGGAGACTATGGCAAATAGCCTCCCTCGGGAGGAGGCCCACGTTCAGCAGTGGATGTTATACGAGCTGATGATGAAGGGTATCTTTTAATTAGTGGATTAACATACAACATAACAATATATCAATATTGTTAAAAACGGACTGTAGAGATGTCAGTTATCCATTATTATCCAAGACACCATTGCAATAGTAGACAACAAAAACTAGACATTTTATAACTCCTTATATCGTTTAATTCTAATATTTTTTTATCACTAGAATATTCCATTAAGAAATGTTTTGGTAATGTCTATGGATGCTACCAAAGATAAGAAGGGAAAAAGAATTTACTAATACACAAGAACTATTTACTGATCTTCAAAGTCATTAGTTTTAACTTGTCGTTCTATTGTTATAGTAGGTACCTACAGTTTAATGGATTGATTATCTGCTAAGTAAAGGATCATTGTCATTAACATGTACTTGATGAGATAAAATGTATACCTACGTACTGTTTCTCTAATTTAGTCCTGTTTAGGCTCAAGAAGTAATTTCATTAGATTATGTAGTTTTTTTTTAAATCACCAGCTCCCGCTATCTTTAATAGAGCAAAGTACATTAAATGTACTTTAATCGTTTCGTTCAATGTTAGGCTGTAATCAAATTTTGATTACAGCCTTACATTGAACGAAACGACGATATCGTCTTGTAATAAAATTGAACTATTCGTCGGCTTAATTCGACTACTACCCGATATAGAATGATCAAATACCAATAGTTTGTTTTATTATTTCATTGAAAGTTGACTTTATTTTACACTAGCTTCCCACACGCGGTTTCACCCGCGTAGCCCCCGTTCCCGTCGAAACCAGTCATCATAACATACAGCCTATGTTACTCTTGGATAAGTTGGATTTCTAATGGTGTAAGAATGTTTGAAATGTATCCAGCAGTTCTGGAGCTTATTCAATGCAAACAAATAAACTATGAAATATTTCTCCTGTTAGACAGACGTAAGGCAACTAATTCAGAATGCTGACGAAATATTATTCAGCAAAAATGTTCAATAAAAATCTTAATGTCATCGCTATGCGTCCAAGACTCTTCTACGGCTCCATTGTTCAGTTCCCTTAGGTTGCTTACCCAAGCAGCAAAATTATCCTATAGTGCAGATTTTATCTAATCTGCACTATAGGATAATTTATAATGTTCTCTTAAGGGTTCTAGTATTTGCTGCCACGCTTGTAATAGCAAGCATGGAGTTAGTTGGGCGTTATAGTATATCTGATCTTATACATTAACTTATAATTACTTATAGGTCGAAATTAAGGGTGCATTATAAGCTTGGGTAACCTATAAAAGTATCGCGAGGGTTTAAATGCACTGAAGAGTAGATAAACTGGTAAGCTATACTTATAACTGCTAACAAGAAGTATTATAAAACTACTATAAGTTAAATACGCTAATAAGTGTGATAAACAGAACTAAACATACTGGAAACTATTTGCATTTATTACTTGGTTTTATAAGGGTTTATAAGTTCACTTTACAGATCAATTATAATTAAAATGGAGCGGTTTTATAATGGTATAAATCAATATTGTTATAATCTTAGCACGATTATAAAGGTTTAATATTATTATAATATACTTAGTATCCAAAACTGTATCCGTAGTGTCCTGTACAAGAATACATTGGTTTATAATGGTCTTGCAAAAGCTGTTATAGTCTCAGTACCGACATTTTGATTTTGTTGTGTCGTATTCGTTGCCGACGTGGTGTTCTATTTACTTTTCTTTCAAAAATGGATCTATTTAAATGGAATCTCTATTCCAAACAATATGGCCAAGCAATGGTTCTGATATTTACTATTTTATAAACAAAGTACGCCTATAACAGTTTGTTAATGTATTTGGCAAAACCAACTTTGGCAAAATGGCGACTTTTCGTTGTATGTCTTACTGAAACCAACATTATTTTAAAATTCAACTTATTAAAAACGCTAATTTCAAGGGGCGTGTAAAAATGTTGATAAAAAACTTATTATACTTCACCGAAAATATACGTGCGCCATGCACATTCAAACACATTATACATCTTGACTTATTGTTAACTAACACTCTACCCATAATTAATATTCTAGTTAATATTTATAGTAAGAAATGGATGAATAACTTACCTTTATCAATATTAATTTTTACAAATGTGCATCACCAATTCACAACACGTTGTATGAGCTTGTAAGCGATTCAGTGTGTATGTTATTGTCGTGTTTGGTTCCATTAAGCGCTGATAGTTAGCTTCGCGGGAGCAAATAGTTCTACGTAGTCCAACTATAAGGTCGTAACTGGTAAAAGTGGTGTTCACCAAGTCTACTTTAGATATTTAATTAGGTAAAATACGCCTATAAATTGGGCACTTTTCCGTGGTTATAATTGCTTACTATTCCGTTATAGTCCTTATGGAATGGTGGTTCCAGGATAATTACTAGACTACATTTTGCTGCTTGGGTAGTTTCTTAACTATTGATTAGGACTAGGGCCTTGTACCTTTGTATCCTATAAAGTAACAAAACCTTAGCTAACTATATAATACGTCCAAAAATGCGATCGACACGTTTTTTTGGGAATCCTATTCTACTAAGTAAGGGTGTAATAATACCACCTATGAACACTGTGGGATGCAATAAATGATTGAGTATTAAGTATTGGGTGTACCAGGGACGGACATTCTCTACATCAGCCCCATCAAGTACGAAGAAGTACACGCCTATGGAAGATACGTTTTTGTATCTCGAACCCGAAGAATAATATTTTTATCAAATTTCTTTCCCGCATATAAATTGAACCCAATACATCGGTCACTATAACAACACACCTGCCACAATGATGCCCACAAGGTAAAGCGGATGTGACATCAGTTCATTTTCCGTGCGCATACCACTGCTCCAGTGCGGGGTAATAGCGACAATTATCACCGCGGCTTTTGTACGCAAGGGTCACCGACCAACCGAATCAGACCGGAATGGATTTGGGTTTTAGGGTTCTGTAAGGAAAGCCTTCGCGCAGTTACTTATATGTTTCTAAAAAGAGAATGTAAAATGATTTAAAAGATTTTTTTGCAAGACCTTACTTATATTTTTCGAAATAAAAAATTTCGGGGTTATTTAAAACCAAAAATAGTCCAAAAATAATCCACGATTTGAACTAGAGACTTCGATTGTAACGGCACCAAACCCACTACACAAGTAAAGTCGATTTGTATATTTTATTTGAAACCTATCTGTAATTTCTTAAAATACTTAAGTACTTTCATGGACTTTTATTCAATCGTATGTCAATATTTTAAATCTATATTATTATTCGACTTATATTTTGGAGTTTTATGATAGTTAGGTATTCTACGTGTGACATATTTCTGATGATAGGCTTACAAACAGTTGCGACAATACAGTCCTATTCCACCTTTTGATTCACCTTCAACACTGCTGAACATGGCCTACAAAGATGCTGGCTAGTCAAAATCTAAAGAGACGGTCTTTAGATTTTGACTAGCCAGCATCTTTGTATTATATTGCTATAATCACCACTCATAGCAGGCAGATTGGTGATCGCAGTAAGAAGATAAGTAACCTCTAGCTGATAGATGCTACTGCCCATCCATCAAGTGGTCTATTCTAACCACACGTGAAATATTGTGCAGTTATCCGGAACCCTTTATAAGCAAGTCCTACTCGTTCTTATCTAGTTTTTTTGATGTTATTGTTTTACTAACGTTTTGTAGTTGTAAAAGTACTTGTGTAGTTACAACGGACGGACGGACGGACGCGGACGGTACCACGTAGAGGTGTTAAGTCTAGTGTGACGGAATTCGGGACGGACAGTTTAATTATTTGTCATTTTGGCTTTATAGTCGTGTAATACAAAGGCAACCGCGTTGGTGTACTATTTTCCAGCAACAATACTAGTGGCGCCCTCTAGTTTAATAGTGTTAAATTATTACGATGCCGCGTTTATTTTATGTTTCAAGAAATTGCTATGATTTTTTATTTCACTACTTAGTTGGTAAATTAAGGGTTTTAGCCGCATAGTTTCCGGCTTAGTGTAGACCACGATCTTCCTATGGATGTCGTAAGAGTCCGACTAAGAGACATACAGCTGAGGGATGGGCAGTTGCATCTATCACTTCAAAGATAATCCCATCTTAATGCGATCATCAATTAACGGATTTTAATAAATTGTATTATTTTAACTTTCTTGTATTAGTTTCGATTAGTAATTTTTTTAAAGTCATAAATAGAAAAAGTCGACAGAAGATAAGCATTGCCATTCAACGGGACAATGCTGCCAGCATTCTGGGAACGTTGCCAAGTAGTATAGATTAAGAATTGCCACTTTTTAGTTTTAGCAACAACTTGCGAATATTTCATAATATCTATGTAATTTCTTGCAAAGTGTAATGAGTAACGTTATAAAGAAATAACATGACATTTTCCAAAATATATTTGATTACCTACTTGTTTTCCTCAATCAAGGATAAACCGGATTAGCATTAAACACTATTTAATGGTTCATAATAGCAACTCAATATTAACAGTATACATACACCAATTTTGAACCGATTTCATTCCAGGCAACCCTAGAGTGAGCGTACCTATCGCCGGCTTTTCACAAATAAAAGATAAAAATACAAAAGACAGGCCATCGCGACGTCTAACGAGCAGTCGATATCCGGGGCAGTCGCTCTTTGCTGAGGCATTCATTTAAGCTTATAGGTATGCCTTAGTCAATAACTATGACTTTTATATAGACTGCTGCACTATTTGTGAGTAGCGCGATATTTTTATAAAAATATATAGGTTAAATTCGATTATATAAAAACATTGCTCTTTTATGCGGGTTGGGTTACCTTGGTTGAATGGTCTAGTAGTCCAAGAGCTACTGAACCATCAGAGTAACAGTGTTCCTGTAAGGCAAACACATTGTAGAATGATGATTTATAGCAACCTATGGGGAATTACCATGACGTGGCAAGAATGCATTAGGTCAAAAAAAAACTTCTCAGGATTTCCGATAACATTGAAAATACTTGTTCCTGTAAGCTTATAGGCATTGACATATATACCTTCGATGCAAGTTCGAATGCTGGTGTAAATTTATGTAGTAAGCGACCCGCTCCGTTTTCACACGGATAGTAAAATTTTATGATCACAAAACCGTGGCTAATTAAATACCTAGATCTTCCTCAAGAATGATTCTATCGATTGCTAAAAACCTCCGTGAAAATCATTGCACAGTTTATCAGACAGACAGATGTTTTACTAAGCAGACGTTGTGTAAAAAAATAACTATTATAAATTCATTTTATCGTACATTTCATATGAAATTGTTGACAAAAAGAGAGCGAAAGTTGTTTCTAACGTTACTAAAATTCTTCACCCATTTAATCCCGGTGAAATAGTAAAAGCTTCGTGCTTGACTACACGTCTGAAAACCAATATGTTTTTGACATGATACCAATCAACACCTGTCAGTTGGATTGGTTTCAATCATTCGACATCTAATTGAATAGAACAAAGTGTGGTTAGATAACAAAAACCGTTTTAAATAAAGTTAGTCAGAAATAGATTGACGACCAATTGCGACAAAATTATCATATGCTATGAAAAAACATATACTTTTTTAATATTCGGTGTGACATCCGGAGAGGAAAGGCTATAAACACACCGGAATTATATTTTGAGTTATGTTTTAAAAATATTTTTAGTTCAACGTATTATGTAATGACAGCCTCCGTGGCGCAGGGGTATACGTCTTGCTTTAAGAGTCTAAGATTTCTTTCCGGGTCTGGTTGGTTGAGGGACTACTCCGTGCCTCAGGTGCTGTCTGAGGCACGGAGTAGTCCCTCAACCAAATTAAGCAAATGGTCCTGATTGTTATAACATCATCAATAACAATTGGATACCGAGGAACGGGCAGCAGCGTTTCCCTTAATTACTTAATACTCCAACCGGTCACCAGCCCGCTTGCCAAGCGTGGTGAGTTGGTGACTATGGCAAAAGCCCACTCTAAAGACGAGGCCCATGTTCAGCAGTGGACGTTATAAGGGCGGATATGATAATGATGATGATGATTATGTAATGAGAATTTCTATGACATTGATACACTTAATTCATACTGTTTATATCAAACTTTATGTGTCTGCAAATATGTACCACTTTCTATAAATGTCATTACGAAAAATTATAACGGTGTACTTGAATAAGTTAATGCATTGTAAATGACGTATATAAGAGTGAATTATTCATCTACATCACTAATTAACTATTTACATTTATTTATGTTAAGATTATCAAAATAACTTCGAACCTATGCTAGGGGCACCCTAACAAGCTAGCTTATCTTGTACTACAGGCACTAGAGTTTATTTTGCCACTAGAGACCCGGCATCGCATGGGTGCAACTACTGTTGCCAGATGAAAATACTAAAATATCGGGGCAAAATTCCGTGAAGGAGGGATTTTAGGGTTATCGTCGGGACTCGCAACTCAGTCAACATTTTTTTGCGATAAAAGAACTGAGTTGCAAGACTTGACTTTTTTACAAGCCATGTTTTAGATGACATTTTTTTACAAGAAGCTATCTGTCGTGACATTTCAGACGAATCCCGCCCACCTGGTAACTCCTAACTCTCTTTAAAAAAAACCGCATCTAAATCCGTTGCATAGTTTTAAAGATCTAAGTATACATAAGGTCAGACAACGGGAAGCGACTTTGTTTTATACTATGTAGTCATTAAGGAAGGTAAGTTTATTAATGCAGTCTCCTTCAGGCTGTTTTGGCATAAATTATTTACTTATGTTTTTAAACATATTAATCTAACTTTTCAATAGTAATAGTGATGGAAAATCGTTCTCCCACCAATGTATTAACAATCTATCAATAATCAGTGTGTTTATAATAAGAGATCATTTATACACTCGGCGTCACAAAAATCGCACCTCTTTAAAAATTCCCTTCAAAGTCATTTTAACCCTATTATTCAATGGTAGACTATGACTATAAGGTATCATTGGAAAGGCAATTTATTTAAATTTCAGAATAAATAAATGGATTTGGTTTTTTGTTTACCAGGGAATAAAAAAAAGCAAGCTAATGCAAATGATTAAAAAGTTAAATTTTATTTTATCAGCAAAAATTACAACAAAGTCCTTAGAAACAACTTAAAACCTAGTGCTACCCCCCCTAGCTCTGATGACTCCTTCCATGCGTTGTCTCATGGACCTAATTGGTTTATTCCACTTTGAACACCCAGGTGATATCACCTAGGATATCACCCATTTGATTCGTAGGTGATCAGAGGACACTTCCTCTGATCACCTACGAATCAAATCACCCAGTTAGTATCACCCAGGTGATTCAAGGAGACTAAATTGGTGTCCTCTGATCACCTGGGAATCAAATCACCTAGGTGATCAGAGGAGACCGTTTCTATTATGTTCTGAACTTTGATCACCCACATAAATCCTGCCACAAACAAATATATCGGAGGATGCCGTATCGATCTATTATTTTTTCACACAAATTTATGTGTCTATTACAAATAAATGATGCAAGAATAATAATAATAATATTCTTGCATCATTTATTTATGCAACCATTTAAATACACGTAGTATTTAGATTTTTATTACAAATAATTTCCACCAAATAAACACCAAATAAACACCGCTATCGTATCCTAATCAAATAATTAGATTAGAGTAAACTTGCATGTATTCTTAGACTACGCATACCACTTACTGCTTCTAATTAATTTTCACAAGTAGTTATTTATATAAAAAAATGTATTCGTATCTCATCTACATATAATATAATAGAAATAAAACACAACAAAAATGCTAAAACCCTAATATAATTAAACTAAAATTGCACTCCTTCATACGTTATGTAACAAAAACAGACTATTTCAGACATCCTCGTTTGAGGCTATTACATCCTGAGACAAATTTATTTATTGGGAGAACATAAAAATGATACTTAAAATAAAATTGAACACACATTAGAACGGGTACGAGTATAAAACCGAAAACTAGCCTTTCCGCTTTTATATTCGTAACCGTTTATTTTTCTTCATAATTTTTTAAGTATTTTTTAGTATTTTAGTATTTAAAAAGACAACTCCCGCACTAGGGAAATAAATCCCTGTGTCGCGGGGCACTTTACAAACATTCATTTCACGGACACAAAGAACACCCAGACTCAGAACAACTATTTGTGGTTCACACAAATAATTGTCCCGGGTGGGAATCGAACCCAGTACACCAGGTCTCAGAAGCAACTTCCGTAACCACTGAGCCACCGGTGCAGTCAGTTAAAGGAAATGACCAACAGAAATATGCCCTTCATCCCGACATTTATCTATGAAATTATTACGAATTATGGCTGGAGTTTGTTTGGAAGAAGAAGAACATTCACTACAGTCATTATTAAAAATTTCTTTTATACGAAACACGTTATATTATGATGATTGATTCCTAATGCAACCAATCAAATTCGTGGTATTTAAGTATATAGAATAGTACTTTTATTGTAATTGATCCTGTGCATCTATTTTTTATACCTACGGTGACAGCATCTCCACCAAATGGCTCTAGATCTATATACTTTTTTTTACGTATTCGTACCCATTATACGACGGGACGGGACGGGAAAAAGTACTGTGTATATCACAGTACTTTTTCCCGTCCTTTATTAATTAAGGAAAAATTGTTAATTTTTGCACCACAATGATGATTTTAATAGTCTGTCTAGTCGTACTTTAACAGCATGGAAATGAATATTTAAATTATATTCGATATGTATGTTCTTTGTAATTCTTTCGTATTAGTTTCAATTTTGCAACATTATATTTGAAAGTTTGTAGCAGGATTTATGTGGGTGATCAAGGTTCAGAACATAATAGAAAACGGTCTCCTCTGATCACCTAGGTGATTTGTTTTCCAGGTGATCAGAGTACACCAATTTAGTCTCCTTGAATCACCTGGGTGATACTAGCTGGGTGGTTTGATTCGTAGGTGATCAGAGGACACTGTTTCGTTCCACTTTGATCACCTAGGTGATATCACCTGGGTGTTCAAAGTTGAATAAACCACCTAATTAATGTGACAACAGTCTCTTGCGGAATGTTGTCCCATTCTGCAACGACGGCATCTTGGAGGTCTTGGAGAGTGGTAGGGGCAGGATCACGTGCCCGTACTCGCCGTTTCAGTTCATCCCAAAGGTGCTCAATAGGGTTTAGGTCTGGACTTCGCGCCGGCCAGCGCATAACAGGGATTCCAACTTCTTGCAGGTAGTCTCTTACAATTAAAGCGGTGTGACAGCGGGCGTTATCGTGTATTAACGTGAACCCACTGCCAACAAAACCCGCATAAGGGACAACCTGCTCCTCTAAGATCTCTGTTATGTACCGATCAGCAGTCAGCGACCCTTGCCCGCGAGCACTTCCAGTCCGAGAAACACACACAAGGTTCGTTTTGCCGTCGATTGACATGCCGCCCCAGCACATGCACGAGCCACACCCGTATTCCACTGTCTCTTAAATACAGGCTTGTGCCAATCGTTCCCCTTGCCTCCTATGCACTCTTCGACGCCTGTCGTTGCAGAAAAGACACACTCTCGTCTCATCCGAGAAGAGCGCAGCCCTCCATTGGTCTATTGTCCAATCCACATGGTCACGCGCAACCGGTCTCTCCTATGCTGTGCAGTCAATTTTGGCCCTGTAGCAGCCCTATGAGCTGCAATTTTCCTCTCCTGCAGTCTTCTTCTAATCGTGGAGACGCTTACAGAAGTTCTGCGAGCTGATCGCAGTTGTTGTTGCAGCTCAACAGCATTGGAGAACCGAGACGACGTTTCGACGTCTTTACGTAAGTAAAGACGTCGAAACAATGAAGCGATCGTCTCTTTCGGATGTGCACCGTTGTCTTCCAGATCCACGTCTTCGGATATAGCCACCAGTCTCTTGGAAGCGTTGGAACACTCGTCGAACGGCAAAACGACTCAAGTTCAGTTGCCGAGCAACATCACATTGCCGCATCCCTGATTGCTGTAGTGCAATGACTTGAGCGGCTTCATCTGCAGTGGAATCCATCTTCTGGGGTATTTTTCTTGCTGTAGCTGTTCATGTGTGTTCACTTCAAAGGTTGAATAGCGAATGACCCACATTCGGCGTTGAGGTCTTCCGCAAAGACTCTGGTGAGCCCCGGGGAAACTGGTCAGGCCTGAGGCCTCTTCAGTGGCGTCAATCGCCACCTGTGACGACAGGTGGGTCGTTGGGTGTGGGCCTGAGGTCCCTCGTGGTCGTCCTTGTCCTTGTTGGCGCCGCTAGCGAGGTCAAGCCCCTACGGACGAGTCCGAAGGGGCGACCAACATGCTAGCGGCGCTTGGGTCCGGTGTTCGTCGCTCCCTTCAGTGTGTTGCGAGGTCGAGCCCGCCAGGGAAATGTCCCCGGGGGCGACCGTCAGCCGACAGGTGAAGGGAGCGGTAGTCATGTCTGGGATTTCGGCGTTCCGGGGGCGCAGGAGACTTCTCCGCGCTATTGGTACGCCTCGAGGAGGCACTGCAGGATTAGCTGGGTGGGATCCCGCTTCTCCTAGAGCGCGATTAGCACCTTCTGGAGGGTACCAATAACGCTGGTCGTCCTGGGGTCTCTCGCCGGTTGCTGCTTCGCCTTCGTCCCCTCCGATGGGGCGGCGACCACAGCAGTCGTCGGCTCTGTGGGCTTCGACTGACCCACATTTAACCCGGGTAGGAGGTGCAATTAGTGGCCGTTGTAATGCGTATTTTGACAACATTTTTTTTAACGTTACGTGCTAATGAGATCTGTTGTGTTTAGGAATTCTAACTGTTGTTAATTTAAAGGTCGTTAAACATACTTTTAATTGATACCAATATTAATTGGGTTTAACGTATTCGTTGCTGGTGGGATATGCTTTAAACTTATTTTCGAAGAGGTGCGATTTTTGTGACGCCGAGTGTATTATGAAAACAAGCCAGATTTACAACAAATTTTATTAAAAAGGATAATTAAGTGTAAATTGATATCTATATATATAAAAATCAATTGCTGTTCGTTAGTCTCGCTAAAACTCGAGAACGGCTGGGCCAATTTAGCTGATTTTGGTTTTGAAATGTTTGTCGTGGTCCAGGGAAGGTGTAAACGGTGAGAAAATATGGAAAAATTGAGATGGAAATACTAAAAATGATAATTTTATTTTCCCATACAAATTATTATACCTGGTCTGTCAAATGTTAGTTTGGTCCCGTCATAGATGATTGACAAACCAAAAAGTGACAAGTACTATGCGTGCCAAATAAGAATAGGACTGCCAAGACGCCATTTTGTTCAGTAATACGCGCAAACTTCATTACCAAAGCGTATGGTGTGCAAAAAAATCAATAAATAGATTATATTCAGTTAAAATAATTTATGTACTCTTTTTTGGTATTTCTTATACATTTCACATCAAATATAAATTGTATTTTCTTTAATGAATAAAATGTTTATACAATAATAAAATCTATCAACAAAAAATAATAATTAGATGAAATTTCTTTTTCGCACTTTTTTTTTGCTGGTCACACGATAACTGTCAAATTAGTATTTGACAGTTACCGTCTGAAGTTGGCAGCAAGCGCGGTCCTATTCTTAGTTAGCACGCATAGTAGTCGATAGTATTTTAAAATCGGAATAAGTACATTTCCAGACGAAAGTTGATCTGTCACCATTGTCAAATATTTAGGGGGAAGTCCCTTAACGACGGACGGCACCTAGTGCCGGACACCCGTTCTATCTCGATAACCAATAACGCGAGTGAAACATAGATAAGTTAAAGGGGTGCGGAGCTACGTACTAATGCCAAGTCACCACATGCGCATCGTCAGTGGCGCGCATAGTAATGCCAGGAGCGTTATTTTGCAGATTTTGGAGGGAACATACTGCGTCATTTCAGATTCGGATAAGTATTACGGACTTGTTTTTGTGTTTAGCTGCCTTAGTTTAGTTTAGTTTATTTTTATTAAAGATATTATTCGTTTACTTTTAGTGATAACAGTTTTTGTACATTCATGAAATAGTTTGGGTTTGTAAAAAACAATTGTAACGGTGTCCTGTCCCGTAGTACCGGACACCAAATAGTCCCGTATCGCCGGACAGTGAGAATGATTTTTTAAATTTGGTAGTATTTACAATTACCATAGTACTTATTGTGCCTACGAGGTTTTAGATATCAGAACGCTCAGGGAAACATGAAGGACAAGAAAAAAAGGGAAGTGAGATGAAAATAATTTACAAATTGCGATTACTTAAATTTCGAGAACTCGGTATGCAAGAAGCTGCGACACGATTCAATATGCAAAAAAGTATATTACATGTTTTTTTGTAAATCATGTAATCAGGATCATCTCCATACAAAGCTGTCGTCGAAACAAAAGAGGATGAAAAGAAAATAGAAGAAAAATATATATAAAAAAAAATTGACAGCTATAACCGAGGACCGTAATTAAGCTATAAAATGTCAAAGAGATAGAAAAGAAAGGGCAACGAGTTGAAATTGTAGAAAACTATAGAAAATGTTTAGTTCAGTAAAACAAAAAATATAAAAAAGGAGAAAAACAAAGAAAACAACTAAAGCACGCAAAACTACCTATTCAGTTCATTTAGATGACCAAGGCGAAGACTACATGCATATGCACTGCATGTAGTCTGCTAAGAGTGGGCACATGAGGCCTGTGCTGACATTCCACAATGATTAAATGATTAAACTTGTGATAGTTGTTCAATATTCGGTGCTCAGGGTTCGCGATGAATTCCGTCCGGTACTAGGTGCCACTTTCAAAAACTGCGTTTTTCCTCACAGAAGTTTAATCTATAATTTTGAGTAAAATTTATGAAGAAACTGCATTTTTGATTATTTATTACAATTAAAAAATTTGTTAATTTTGGTAATCCATAAAGAACAACATCGTTTTCTGAACATATATTTTTTTATTTAAAAAAAGCCTTATGTGTCCGTCACTAGGGGACTTCCCCTTATAGGTGGGTTCAGAATTTTATTTTGAAAAGAGTTAACGATATACTTACGAACGTACACCGTTCATGTTGTGCTTCTGGCTTCTTTTGGTCATTTCCAATTGCTTAAACTCTTTCGCGGTGATATTGAAATCTAGAAAACTTAATCTATCCATGATCGATGACGTTAATGAAATTACGAATTTATAATTCTAATTTGTGTGTGAATTTTTTTATTAATTATTTTTGTTCGACATGAACTGTGACCACATTTTGAACAAAATAAAAAATAATAACTGCTGCAGTTTTTGCTTTGAATTCCTCAAAACGTTAAAAAAATGTTGCTACTATAAGAAATTCGTCGCTGTCGTTCAATGTCCATTTTTTCCCGGTTGAAAATGCATTAGGCTTCCACGGCCACAGTGGCGGGGTATGCAGAACTCCCCTGTTTATATCGATGATATGCTTATTATATCTCTTAAAGATGATTTACCCACTTAAACTCAGGATGTTCCTCTAAATGCCAGTAAATTGAGCACCAGGAATAGCTAATACATAGGTATACATCCGGTACCGTGGCGATGCCTATGACCTAGCAGTCATGGACTCTCCTAAATCCTCCTTTTATTTTAGGGTCCATTCAATGCACCTTTTGGGGGCGCACGGAGCACAACTACAAATCTACTCATCATGGGTCGGCCTCTAAAAGAAATTTGGAATATGTTCCCTACTCCTCGAAGCCGAGGCTCCGGGGACAGCCTGCTGTCTGTGGGTGATGGGCAGGAGAGATCTTTCTCCTGAAATCACTCAGCGGACTTCTACTGTATGGTCAATGGTCGGTAGCAAGAGGACGGATCCCATCACTCTCGCTCCACCGCCCAAGCCGGAAACTAATCGCACCAATGTGCCATGTACTGTCGCAGTGATGACTGATGACATTGAGTTTCCGGATCACTCACCTACCCATGTTGCTCTTTTCTTATAGAACTTTCTAGCATTTTGGGCTAGATCGCTTGAACCAGTTTTTGAAGATTGGATCAAAATACAAAAATATTTTAAGTGTATCGCATTGATATTTTAAAATGTTTTTTTTTTCATAACTAATAGTAAGTAGCTGATACGAAGTTCATCGTGTCATCGATGACCCTATGAACTTCTTTTCACCTACCTTCTATTAGTTATTAAAAAATCATTGGCATATCATCAATCATCGATAGAGTACATTTTTTTAATCTTTTTTATTGTAATCTTATGGTGTTTGACATAACATAGACAGAATGCGCGCTACTCCTAGTGTACATCACGGTTAGTTCAGTGCTATCACGCCTTATATTAAAAGTTCAATTTCATTTAGAGATTTAGCTAAGACAGTACAATGTTTGTCAGGTCAGCTAGATTGATCCAATATTCAAAAACTGGAAAATCCCAATATAATGGAATCGCCTAAAAACAAGAAGGAGGGTGATTCGAGAGCCGAAAACTCAATTTCATAAGTCATCACGCGGCAGCACACTGCACACTGGTCGAGGGTTTGGGCAGTTGAGCAAGAGTGATGGTATCAGTCCTCTTGCTACCGACCATTGTCCAGTTTGTAGAAGAGCCCGGAGCGTGTTCAGGAGAAAGATCTCTCCTACCTATTTCACCAAAGGAGCAGAAATCGCAGGCTGTCCCCCGAGCCTCGGCCTTGAGGAGTGGGGAACGTAGCCCCACTTTCTTTTAGAGCCTCACCCGTGATGTGTAGGTATTATAGAGACGTAGTGGTGTTCCATGCGCCCCCCAAATTTGCATTTAATGAACCCTAAAATAAAAGCTTCGGGAGAGTCCATGACAGCTAGGTCATAGGTATCGAACGGTTCTGGATGTACCGTGTACGGATTAGCTATTACCGGTGCTCCATTAAGTGCCATTTAAATTTAGGGGAACACCCTGGGTTCAAGTGGGTAAACCATCTTATCGTGACATAATTGGCATATCATCGATCATGGATAGAGTAAATTTTTTTATAGTTTTGATTGTAATCTTATGACGTTTGACATAACATTGACAGAATGCGTGCTACTCTTAGTGCACATCACGGTTAGTTCAGTGCTATAACGCCTTATATTAAAAGTTCAATTTAATTTAGAGTTTTAGCTAAGACAGTACAACGTCTGTCGGGTCAGGTAGTATCCAATAAAACTATCAACACTCCCGACATGTGTATGAAAATGTTGGTATTTTATTTTACACGTTTAAAATATTTCACGTCGAAATTCAGATGTTTTCTACAGGTGTTATATTAATGGAATGGATAAAAAGCTGTATTGCAATGTTTGATTTTAGACCATTTGAAGTTCAACAAATTTATTGAAATATTCGTCGTACTAGTTGCGTGGGTTTGCTTATGTCATTCTCGTGCTAGCGGAAACGCCATTATTAAACCTAGAGTAACTCGTGGATGAAGCAACCATGTATGCTCGGTGATCGCGGTCCAATTGTTCGCTGGTGGTTTCCTCAGGCGCCCGAAAGGCCGCCAAGGAACGTAGGGTATCTAACCATTCGAAATAAAAAAATTACGTTATTTTAATTTTGGGTTATATCATTATATGGTCATTCGATATTAAAATTTTCGATGTTTTGATCAGTGACATTTTACACGTAGGTATTCTAATTTTCGATATTCTAATCTGTACTCTGAATAACTTTTATTATTAGAACCCGCTAGAATTATATTATACCATAACTTTCAAGGTATGTAGGTACTACCTAGAAAGTATGAGTGGATAATAATCAAATTACTGACTCATAGACCGCGCCGCAATGCTTCTATCTTCAATTTACAACCTATTCAAACCTGTCGGAAAGGGATTTGAAATATCAATCACTATTTTCTTAAGAAAATGAAATTGAAACTTTCTATAACATGCAGAAATATTATTTTTATATTTCTATGCATTTACATTCTATAAGTTACTATGAGTCACTCTGCACGCAAATACCGGTACCTACAGCTATTATATTTACATACTACAATCTATACTTATATATAAAACTGAAGAGGTTGAACGCGGTAATTTCAGTAACTACTGGTCCGATTTGAAAAAAATACCGTCATTCATACCATCGGTATAACCTATAACGTCCACTGGTGAATATGGGCTTCCTCCCGAGGAAGGGTTCTTTGGCACCAAGCTTGAAAGCCACAGTTTTAATTTCAAAGGCCAGTTTATGGTACCTTTACAGTTGCTATAGATGATGTGATAGCAAATGGAACAACGGCAAGTCCCTTATTATTATTTTACTAGTAGTGTTTTTGCACACTACTCATATTAATATAATATTCGTTAATCCCTCGTGCTAAGCTGACTTTCTTGTATTGTAAGTGGGTTCACGTTGGGAGTTCAATGGGTGTGAGTTTCGAACCGGCGACCACATGATCGCAAGTCCGACGCCCTAGCCATTGGGATACGGCCGTTTCATTAATCAGATTCAAAAAATCTTAAGATTCATTAGTTATGTTTTTAATCTTAGATTAACACAATAATTTCTTGTCCAGTGTGTAGAACGAATAAAACTAATGTGTCTTTTTCTTTATAGGTATGAAATGAAAACTTCAATGAAATTAAAGAATGCTGTTAAGATGTGTTACAGGTAAATAGGCAGCGCTTTTTTATTGTAACTATTTCTGAGTGATGCCAATTAATTTGCCACCTAATTATATACTATACCTAAGTACTACGTGGACGCGTGTGTTCTTCTGCTAAGCGAAATATTATCAATATTATACATTGTCTACTTAAACCTTGTTTTGAGAGTATTATAAACTACATAATATTATAATTAAAAAAGAAGATAAATTATTTTGTACTATTTGTCGATATAACGTTTTTTTTAAAGACATGTCCCGCACTATCGAAACGAATCCTTGAGTCTCGAGGGATCTTTACAAACATGTAATTTCCGGACACAATGTACACGTAGACTCGCGAGGGAGTCCCGTTTAGGAATCGAACCTAAAACATCAGGTCTCAGAAGCCACTGTAATAGTTAACTTAATCTGTCGCTATCAAATCTAAAATAGAATTTCATTTCCTACAGACATGTACAGTTAAACATACGTGTACGTCTTGTATCTATCGTTGATTCATAGGACCTTCGTATCTAACTGCAATAGTCGTGTTTACAATCAATGACGAGAATGTGGCGACAGCGAACTGTTCTGCGGTCGAGTTGCTTCCTATGTCATGTGATTCACACGCGTCTTATAGCACTAACATATAGACGGAAAGACCTACAACTGGCAAGTTGACAGATAAAATTGTGCCTTCAATGCTAGGATTAAGATCTATTCTTGTAACTATAGGTATCGTATATACGTCGTTTATTATCTATCGCTTGGGAATTTACGAGAGATAGACCTATTCAGAGTTATCCTTTCTGCTCCTAACTATGTATTTCAAGTTCCGTGAACATATGTTCGTAATAAAAATTCTATTTTCGCCCAATGAGTTTATTTACCTAAGTCAGTTTAGTCCCTGTGACCATTCTTTTTGTTTTCACTTTAAAATTAGCAATCACAAAAAATATTAAAGTTTAAAACCTTTATTTTAATAAATATATTCCATACATAAACATAAGTAATTTTACCCATTTATTATTTTTAGAAACGAAGTCGCCGCTTAATATTTACTTCTTCATTAGGTACACTACGTGTTTATTGTTTCATGCATTTTTTCGGCGGCTTTTCTGTCATATTAATTTTTTCTTTTATTTACGGTTCCGTTCCCGAATGGGTAAAACGGGACCCTATTACTAAGACTTCGTTGTCTGTCTGTGTCACCAGGCTGTATCTCAAGAACGTATCGTGAATGCGTGGAAAATTGGAAAATATAAGTAAAATTTAAATTTTTTACGTAAACTTCAACATTTTTAAATAGCTGCCACAGCATTTAATATAAAGTCAAACAATCTGGCCGCAACTGATCGATGTAGTGACGTTTACGTCATGTCAACACCGTAATTGTATTGTGTCGGTTAAATGGTTTTCACTAGGTTAAGTTTTATATTTAGTTAAATAATTTGCGTTAATTAATTGTATTGCATTAGTTTGCAATAATGCCCGACTGCGTAGCGTAGCGATATTTGGCTCACTTTAAATCTCGGAGGTCGTGGGTTCGATCCCCACGCCGGATAGAAAATCTTTGTGTAAGTTCTAAGATTTCTTTCCGGGTCTGGTTGGTTGAGGGACTACCCTCCGTGCCTCGGAAAGCACGTTAAGCCGTTGGTCCCGATTGTTATAACTTCATCTATAACGTTCGTGTACCTACCAGGGAACGGGCAGCAGCGTTTCCTTGTGTGTTACAACATAATAACTGCGGTCACCAACCCGCCTGCCAAGCGTGGTGATTATGGCAAAAACCCTCCGTTGAGCGGAGGCCCATGTTCAGCAGTGGACGTTATACGGGCTCAGGATGATGATGATGGTGAGTTTGAAAAAATGCCCGATTAATTATTGCGCTACCAATTAGTTTAAGTAGCTCTTCATAATTATCTATACTAATATTATAAAGAGGAAAGATTTGTGTGTGTGTATTACTGTGTATTTTTGTAATGAATAAACTCAAAAACTACTGTGCCTACAAAAACTACCGATTTCAAAAATCTTTTCACCATTGGAAAGCTACATTCACCCTGAGTGACAAAGGCAAAATATTTAATTATGAAGTTCCCACGGGAACTGGAGTTACGCGGGTGAAACCGCGCGCGGGAAGCTAGTATATTGATAAGTACTTTATAACAAAATATATCGTATGAAAGTACTGAAGAAAGCTACGTTTAGTTTTAGTTTCTAATAAAAGAAGTAAAGACGGTCTGTGGTTCTTCAATTTATTTATTAGGTACAAATATTAAAAAAAATACAAATATTATCCTTTTTCAAGCTTTAAACTTACAATGTTACATACCTATTGTTGTCTTTGTACTAATATAATACTTAATGTGGAAGATCAAAATAGACATAAGAGATTATCTAATATATACCTACTGCTGGACAGATAAATAAAAATGTTTAACCATTATGTTACCTTATCCACGAGTAACATAGTCTATATATAACGTTGAAGTTAACACGAAACCTACGTCGGTGAAATTGCGCGTCGGTAGCTCGTGTAAAATGAAATGGTTATTTTTAGACCAAATTCTACGGAACGGCTTTCGATAAAATAATGACACAATTATATTTCTAACCTACATCTAGATTAAAATGTAAGTAGGTACACAAGAGTAGCTTTATTAATATTTCCAAGATATATATAAAGCTTAATAAACTTAAGAAAGCTTGCTAATATAAACTACAATATACTGGGTGACTTCTTTTACCGTCTTGATAATAATATGGTGTGTTGTGTAAGTGTAATAGAATCTATAGACCACAGTATATTTGTACTAGTATTTCGGTAATTAGAGTTTCGAAAAAATCGTAAATTACTTAAAAGAAATACACCTTATATAGCGCGTGCATAATAATACGATAGGTGCCTATAATACCTAGGCCGCAATCACACATGAATACAAAGAGTGAGCGAAATAGCGTAACTACCTATTTAGGTACGCATTTTTACCGTTACGATTTTCACTCAATGCCAGTAAATAAAACTATTTTCCATTTACATTATCACGCCTTATTTTTTCAAGACGGTAAACACAGTCACCCAGTATACAGCGTTAGAACAAAACCTCCCTTTGCTATCCTGCACAACAAAGAACAATGCGCATGAGAAGATATATGAACACACTAAATTAACAATTAGCAGGTTATGAAATTCAACGTAGAACATGCTAAGTGAACCTTTGAGAACAAAGAGAAGAACAGAGGGCTTGCATTTACCTTGTAGGTCATAGGTTCCCAAACTTTGTTCGACAGCGGCACATTTACAAGTTGTTAAACCTGCAAATAGTCCGTTTGTTTCATAAAAACATTAGTGTGAAAATACAGAAAGATACTTCTTTGAAAGGTATTTCTGTTAACGAGTAAATAAATAAGCCCTAATACAAAGCTAACAAGTTGAAATACGTAAAGTCAATATATATTATAGTGCACTAGTCCCCGCGCGGAGTTTTCCGGCATTGCTTACGCTCCCTTTGAAACTTTATCATTAAACTAGCTTCCCGCGCGGTTTCACCCGCGTAGCTCCCGCGCCCGTGGGAAATTCGTGATAAAATATAGCCTATAACCTTCTTCGATAAATGGACTATCCAACACTGAAAGATTTTTTGAAATCGGACCAGTAGTTCCTGAGATTAGCGCGTTCAAACAAACAAACGAACTCTGCAGTTTTATTATATTATAGTAAAGATATAGCTTATGTTACTCCTGGATAATGTAGCTTTAAAGAAGTGAAACAGTTTTTGTTATCAGTCCAGTAGTTTCGGGCCTTACCAATGCAAACAAACAAACAATCAATTATCTTTATAATAAAGAGTACATTTAACTTGAAATGTACTGTTTCTTGCTTAGCTACCACTCAATCTATATTCTTATACTTACTTAAATATTAAAGCTGAAGATTTGGTTTGTTTACTTGAAAGCGCTAATCTCAGGAACTTCTGGTCCGATGTGAAAATTTATTTCACTCTTAGAAAGCTCATTTATCGAGGAAGGAGACTGGCTATATTTAATTACGGCGTTCTTACGGGAACGGGAGTTACGCGGGTGAAACCGCGCGCGGGACGCTAGTAATAAAAAACTCAGTAATCGTGCGTTTCACAATGTAAATTGAGAAACATAAAAATATAGAAATAAGTTCGCCGTGAGGCTATCGTATATACATTTCTATTAAGGCGTGTCTTACAATGGCCCTATTAGTCCGAAAGCTGGCACCAATTTTTGGGCAGGTATTTGAGGCAAGCTGCAAACTTGTCACATACGTCTCCTACTATACCCCAACATGAAACTGCAAACCTAGCTGGTACCCACCAGCCAGCCAGCGAGGCTAACTTGACCCCTAACGTACCCCTTACATAATTTAGGCAAAGGCAATTTCTATTCGAGAATCTAATTTTTAGTTATAAATAATACCCTTTTAAAATTTTAAGTTGCCTCAAATACATTTTTATATATTTTTGCATGCGTCTGGCAATGTTAAAATTCCAATTAAATCGTCAGGCTTATTATTTTTTGTATTATTTAAACATTAAACTACAACATATAAAAATATCATTTTGCCTCAAATATAATTTAAATAATTCTTTACATTAAAAAAAATTAGGGGTCTTAGACCCGCTACTCACCAGCCAGGTCTATAGGTCCATGTTGGAGTATAATAAGCGAGGTATGTGATAAGCTGTCAGCTTGCCTCAAATACCTTTTCTTTTTATTGTTTTTTATTGTTGTCTGGGGGGAAATGCACTTACGCATTCCCACCGCCGCCGCCGCTGCAGCGTATTCGCGCGCTGGCGGTGGGATATGTGGGACTGGCCCTCTTTATAGCGTGGCATGCTAAACTCATACCACGAGGAGAGGACCCTACACCACTAAAACCCCCCGGACACTACTTCGATCCGCCGTTGGCAGGGGCCGGGTACGCATAAACAATTCGGCCCATGCCTCAAATACCTACCCAATAATTGGTGCTAGCTCTCCTACTACATGTATGGGGCACTTGGACGCTCTTTGGGAACCTCTGTTGTAGCATGTTCATTTATTATTGATGCTGCCTGTCTGTTCAAACATGGCGGGTTACTAGGTTAGCGTGAGGCAACACCTGAGTTAGGCTTTGTCTTAGATAATTTGTTGTTTGTAATCTAAATTTATTATAATAATTTGTTTACGAATATATTAATGATAAATTGATGTTATTATAAATACGTATTTTGATGGTCACCCGAATGGAAATAATATCCGCGTTACTCTGCTCCAGCTCCAGGGTCGGAGCGTGATATTTTGTAGCCTACATTTTAACCCAGTTTATAAGCTACGCGTAAATTTATAGCCAAATATTTTCAGTAGTTTTTGCGTAAAAGAGTTACAAACATACATTCTTACAAACTTTCGCGTTTATTATATTAGTAGGATTATCACATTTAATATTATTTTTGTTATGTTATCCATTTTTATGTATACAGCCAATTACAACCGGAAAGAAAACTTAGAATTTTCGGCAATCGAACCTGCAATACCTTAAACTTATATCAACTCCGAGCCTTTTTTAGGGTTCCGTACCCGAAGGGTAAAACGGGACCCTATTACCAAGACTTCGCTATCTGTCTGTCACCATGCTGTATCTCAGAACCGCGAAAGCTAGACCGTTGAAATGTTCACAGATTATGTATTTCTATGGCTTATGTTTAACTTACCATCAGATATAGTAAAAATGATCACCAAAATTAAACCCGCATTTTAATGTAAAATGGTAACCAAAGTTTTAACATTTCGCTATCGTATTTAAGCAAAATGACTCCAAATAAATCATTTTTAACCCAAAAGTAGTAAATGATCACCAAAAGTAGTAAATGATCACCAAAAGTACCTAAATGTTTTACTAATTTACTATTCGGTTCTGGCACTCGCCGGCCGCTACCGCGGCACCGCTCGCTTCGCTCGCTCGGCTCGTGCGTTTTATGGCCGCAGCTCTAACCTAACCTAACCCATTGTCATTTTTCATTGATTTTATTAAGGTAGAAATAGCGCAATAATTTGCTCGCTAAGATTTGGTGATCATTTACTACATTTGGTGATCATTTACTACATTTGGTGTTCGAATACAATTTGAAGTGCAGTCGTGACTAAAATAGTATTACAATTTTAGACTTTATTTTTCTGGTGTCAAGTATATATTTTTGGTGGTCATTATATTTTATCCCTATTTCTATTGCCGCTATAACAACAAATATAATAAAATAAATATTTAAGGGGGGCTCCCATACAACAAACTTTTTTTTTTGCCCTTTTTTGCTAGATATTAATAACGGCAACAGGTAGACGCTTGAAAATGGTACGGAACCCTTCGTGAGCGAGTCCGACTCGCACTTGACCAGTTTTTATTTAGCTATATTATAATTCTTATGGTAATTAAGTTTCAGAAATAGCATAACAATAAAAGGTTATTGATACGCCATTGTTTTAACTAAGGAACATTAATTATTTTCCTTGTATGTACTAATATGCGTATCTCTCTCGTCCTCACTGCATTGCCAATGAGTGGGAGGAAGACAAAATCAGTGCCAGTCACGTTTTGCGGTCCATTCAGGTGGACTCAACTGACGAATCCTCATTGTGATATATTAAATTGATGATTTTCCGTTTGTTAGTCGTCATAGCTATGGAATTTTGTATTATACTTACTTCCCGTGCTCGGTTTCACCTGCGTGGCTCCCATTCTTGTAGCAACTTCGTAACAAAATAGCCTATAGTTTTCCTCGATAAATTTGCTATCTAACACTGAATATAGGCTAGGCTGGAGCTCTACTAAATTTGGAAAGAAATCAGGTGATGGACATCGGATCTAACCGTGCGTAAATTACCATAGAAATAGTTCTACGGCTACTACGGAACATATTTTTACGGGTTCGGATCGGACGTAGTGCGAAACCGCTCTAAAGGCTGTTCAGATATGTCCGTCCGAAAAAAAAACTGAATATCATCATCTTCCTGCCCTACTCTCATTTTTCCCTATTAGACATCTCTTCCATACTCACAACTTTCTTAGACATGTCATCCTTCACACAGTCCATTCACCTTTTTGTTGGCCTTCCTCTTTCAAAATAGTTTTAGTAGGGATCCCTTAATGTTTCTAGTAATCAGTAATTACGTTTAGCAGATAAGGCGGAATACATGGACTAATAAACATACAGAACAAATATTTTTTTTTTCTTAAGTAGGTAATATACATGTGAAAGTCCCGTAGAAATCCGTCCAGCGGTTACTGAGTTTAGTTGGAATAAACAGACAGAAACATTTAGTATTTGTATAAGTACTATGTAACTACATAGGATAACTACTCAAACAAAAACACATGTTTTTTTTTACTTAATGGATACAATTAGTAAATGTTTGTTGTTTTTGTATAAGTTGTTACATATATGGTAACTACTCAAACAAAAATACATGTTTTTGATTAAGTAAAAGCCTGTTGTTTTTCCATTACAAACAGAAACTTCAATTTTATTTATTTGTATATTTTAACTCCATTTAAAATTACACAGTTTCCGTATACCTTTTTGTTTTAATTGATTAAAATGTGTAAATAAAAAGTCCATTGAATTAAAGCTTTTCTAGTATGTTTGTATCTAGGCAGTTGGATGGAATTTTAAATTGAAACGATTGCGTATTGTTGTTTGTGCACCCCCACAACCACTTAGCTTAATACGATCAATACCAAATTTAGTTCAGCTTAAATGTTATTAAATCAGCAGTTATTAAGTATATATATTTATAAAAACAACAACGGTTAAGTTTTAATTTTATTTGTACAATGATTTAGATATTTTTTACGTGAAATCACAGCCATGCGGCGATTTTCGTGTAATCTTTGTTTCATGTAGCCTCTTTTGGAACCCCAGCGTTCCGCGGAATACCATTCGGGAACTGCTGCAATAAAACATAACTGTGTACTTATAGCCAGTTCTCAATAACGAAATTAGGTTAAACTATGTTCCTTATTATAAAAATAGCATGCTAGAGTATGGTGTAGTCTGGTCCAGTGGAGTACACAGTGAACTACGTAACACCAGAGTAAATTTAGACTACTATGTTATGCCGAAATCATAATGTATTGAATATTGAATGAAGGGGTTATGAATGCGATCATTTAAAATTTACTTGACTGCCGTACCTTATCTGTACTTATAGTAGCTGAGCCGACAGACATTGTACTGTCTTAACTAAAACTCTTTATTAAATTGAACTGACCGTGATGTGCACTAAGTCAATGTAACGTCAAACGCCATAAGATTACTTAAAAAAAAAAATGTTGTCAAAAGCGCTAAGGTTACATTAGGACATTTTGTATTACTTGTTATGTTCAATTTACTTTTTTTTTTCTTTTTCGTTCAGCCGTTTAAGGATGATGCCGTGACCAAGGGAAATAGGGATTATTTTATATGTATTATATAGATTATAAATAGGTAAGGTTTGTAAATTGTTTGGGAGGTTGTAAGGGGTAATCTCTAGATCTACTGAACCGTCGTGAGAGTGGAGTATTCAGCATTTTTCCATACCTTTGTATGGAGCCGGAAACCATACAACTACAACGACGGCGTTTTTTTTTTACTTTGACCTTTATTTAGCCACAATCTTATCTGATGGTAAGCGACGATATGGCTGACGATGGATCTCAAAGGTCTAGAAGACACTTTTGACTTGACTTGAAGAGACCCAGGTTATCGTGTTCGAGGAAAACAGAAGCTGGCACCGAGCTAAGCAGTGCGGATGATGAAGGTGGAGGAGAACCGCATAGTACGAGTGGATGGGACCGTCATACTGATGATGATGATGATGTCCTCCGCGACGTGTCCGTCGATGGCGAATCTCTGCTTTGTATTTCTATGACAGGCGCGGAAATGGCGCGCAAATCAAAATTTTGTCTTAAATACTCTGACACTTGACAGGCAGTATAGTTGGCCAGGTTATATGTGTAAATGTATACGAGCTTACTATTACGTTCTTAGAACTTGAAACGAATCCGTTCCTCTGATTATAATAAATAGCTTTCCGCGCGCGGTTTCCCACGCGTAGCTCCCGTTCCCGTGGGAACTTCATACTTTAAATATAGCCTATGTTCACCGGAGATAGTGTAGCGTAATAATCTATACTAATATTATAAAGAGGAAAGATTTGTTTGTAAGTATTTGTAACGAATTGGGTTAAAAAGAACTGGACCGATTTTAAAAAATCTTTCATCATTTGAATGCTACAATATCACTGATTAATATAATTCTTATTATTATTAGGAGCTTTATTATTTTATTTCTTTTTTATGTATACAAAATTAATTGAACTCCATGATACCAACGTGATTTAAGGCTCCAGCACACCGAATGTGTATGCGTTACTACGGCGTAATCACGCCGTAGACACGCGCGTAGTTACGGCGTAACCCGATGTCACACCGGGTTACGCATACGCATTCGGTGTGCTCGAGCCTTAAATCACGTTGGTATCATGGAGTTCAATTAATTATGTATACATAAAGAAGAAATTAAATAATTAAGCTCCAAATAATAATAAGAATAGGCAACATCCAAACGGTTACGGTACGTGCACGTCTACGCTTACGTCTACGCATACGCATCCGGTGTGCTCAAGGCATTATGAATGTATCTACAATCCTAAAAGTAAATTCTACAAAAATGCATCGTATAAATATATATATTCCGCAGGATTATTCTGGCACAATAGTATTAATATTGCTTCTTCCTCGTCATGTCAGACATCGTGCACAACACAACCTTCGAAAACAGAATAAAATATGGCTGCCGCAGCCGGGTACGCAATAGGCCATGTGCGTTGCGTACTCGGCTCGGATGCGTAAGCGTATGCGTATGCGTATGCGTGACATCGGGTTACGCCGTAACTACGCGCGTGTCTACGGCGTGATTACGCCGATTCGGTGTGCTCGAGCCTTAAATACGCACAATTTCAATAAGTTTTTCTATTCATTATACAGGGTGTCCCAAAAGATTACGTAGCTGGGAAGGGGGGTGATAGGGATGGTCACAAGGGTCACCAGAAAAATATAAAAAATTCCCTCTGGGTGTTTAAAAAAATAAATGGCATTTTTTAAAAGACAAAAAATTTTACACCTTGTGCTAACAGTACCTACAAATATGGCTGTATTTAAAAAAAATGCTGTTATGTAATCTTCAATAACAACAAGGTCATCAACATCAACATCAAAAATAACAAGGTGTAAAATTTTAAGTTTTTAAAAAAATGCCATTTTTTTTTTAAATACCCAGAGCGGATTTTTTTTTATTTTTCTAGTGACCATTGTGTCCACCCCTGTCACCCCCTTTCCCAGCTACTGAACCTTTTGGGACAACCTGTATAAACAATACAAAACACCACTACGTGCCAGTATATTTGTAAAAAAATACAACTGACTGCAAGTTACGCGCGTAGGGCTACCTACGCACAGCAAAGGAAAGTGCGTGTACACGCACGTACCTTTGCAACCAACCTTTGCGTCCAATAAGGCGCGCCATTGAATACAACGTCATCATGCAACGTTGCCGCTCTGCTCTGCGTAAGGTACGGCGTAGGTCACGCAGTCAGTTTGTGCCTTGGGAGCTGCATTTCGTAGGGCTACGTATTACGTCTACGCGCACGTCTACGTTACGCAAGCGGTGAGTCCTATCTCATACGGTTACATACATTACAACTCAGCTGTACGTGCACGTCTACACTTACGTCTACGCATGCGCATCCGGTGTGCTCAAGGCATTAACTAGACGTAAATACAACTAATACTATCTAATTTAAACTTGTGTCTTGCAATGGGTGTCGTAGTGAGACGACTAAAGGACATACAACTGGTGGAAAGACTGCAGCATTTATCAGATGAAGGATACTACCATCTTATTGCGGTCACCAATCCGCCTGCCATGTGTGGTGATTATGGCAAGATACCTAAACGACCCTCGTCGTCGGGTCTGTTAAATGAGGCCCATGTTCAGTAGTGGACTAAACGGAGTGATACAGTATGAACTTGCTATATTTTAGCCATTTAATTCATGCATAAGCTGACCACCTCCGTAGCTTAGCGGTATTTGGCTCGCTTTAAATCTCGGCGTTCGTGGGTTCGATCCTCACGCCGGACAGGAATTTTTTGTGTAAATTCTAAGATTTCTTTCCGGGTCTGGTCAAAATAAATAATAAATAAAAATTAAATAAAAATCTTTTTATTTACGTAAACCAATTACAGGCACTTGTAAATCGTCAAACATTATTTGAAAATTAATTATTATTTATCTTAAATTACATTTGCTGCTTATTTATAAACCTATTCAAATTACTTATTTATAATTAAATTAATTATTATAATTAATGTATATTGTCGCTAGGAGGCAAAATGCTTGTTCTGTCTATATTATGCCAAAACAATTGTCATTATTTGGGTGGACCATGAGCATATAACGACGGACGCGCTTTAATGCTACCGCCGGATCCAATGCGCCCCAACTGAGAAGATCCGGCGAAACAAACTCAGTGGGTTACTCTACCACCGGTTTCAACACGGCCCACATGAGGCGGTCCGGCGAAACATACTCAAATGGGCAATTACGCGGGGTTTAGGTCCAGTTATTTTAATTTATATTTTAGTAGGCACACACATTTATTTGGTTGTTTGAGATAATACCCTCCGTGCATCGGAAAGTATTATCTCCGAAGTGGTTCCGATTATTATATCATCATCTATAATAATCGTATACAGTAAAAGCTCTCTATTCGCGGGGTATACGTTCCGTAAATATACCGCGAATACAGAAACCGTGAATATGGAATGGTAATTTATATGGGATTATAGGGGATACGTTCCTAGGAGACAGTAGATGGATCAATTTTCATAAAAAAATGTCACGTTTCCAGTGTTTGTTCCACATGCACTGGAAACGTGACTCTCCAAAGCGTAAATGATCAAAGCATATCTATTTTCACTTAAAGCTGTAATAAAGATATTTTTCGTGTCGAAAAACTTATTTTTAGTCGACATTATAAGGCACAGAACGTCTAATATGTGGCAGCATTAAACAAAAACTTAAGGCGTAGTCGTAATATCACTATAATCTTCATTTCTTAGTCCAGTTACCGACACGTTTATAAAGGAACCCGAATCCTTTCTATTAATATATGTATGTATGTAGTGATGTACCGATTAGTTCCGCGAATATGGGATTTTTTTGCCGCGAATACAGGAATTCGGTCGCAATTTTTTAATCCGCGAATAGTGAAAACGCGAATGAAGGAAGCGCGAATAAGGAGCTTTTACTGTACAGGAACGGGTAGCAGCGATTCAGTGTGTGGTACAACATAATACTGCGGTCACCAACCCGCCTGCCAAGCGTAGTAACTATGGCAAATACCCTCCTCGGGAGGAGGCCCATGTTCAGCAGTGGACGTTATACGGGCTGATGATGGTGCATAAGCTAGGTTTGCGAGTGTTATGACGAAGATTTTTTTTATAATTAATTCGTACACTTAAATCATTTTTCATTTCGTAAAAGAAAATCTTTTTCACGCTGTTGTGCCAATCCAAAACACTGTCAGTCGAATTATAGTTGCATAATTATACGTGCAGTCTATTTAAGTCCGTTTTATACCTTAGCGGTATTCATTTCATTTTTCATTTAAATGTATATTTTCAACGATAAGGCAAGCTGTAAACACTGTATAGCGTTCAAATTCAGGTCAAATATACTATCTCATATGTTTTTAAAACATTGTTTTAGATTAGCAGTGCAGAAAACCTTTTGCATTCTAAAATTAATTCCGCGATTCTTTATCTCATGTTTCGCAAATGTCACGTATAAGTTTATCTCACTATAAAATCTGAAATATTAGTTTGATACCGTAGTCGTACTCGTAGTAAACAAATAGTTCACTATTAATAAGGGCCTGTTGCTAACTAACAGCGGTGCTTACAGCGTGCTCGCTGATAATCGAGTTAAGGGGTATGAGCTTAGTGGAGTGGTAGCGTGTAGCGATTAATACAACAACAGTTTATTAGACCATTATTTTCTAGTACAGAAATATCAAACTATGGATGTCCAAGTTTGATATTTCTCAGCCCAATCAACTTTTCTGTCCGATCCGGCGATCGAACCCGGGACCTTATTCCGGTTGAAAACTAGACCAACGAGGAATATTCATATTAGCTATTTTGAAAAATGAAGAACGAACATTTTCTAACATTTAAAAACACAACACGTCCTCAATCTCCAATACAAGAGGCCGTTTACGGAGCTGTACCACTGTTGAATTGCCGTATCACAGTTAAATTTGCCATGTTAAATTGCGTTCTATGCCGTCTCAAAAGAATTGCATTCACCGTGGACATAAAGTCAGTATTCACAAACAAGCTACTGCTCCACGCTTGGTTGAATTCCCTTAGTACCCTTACACTTTTGTTATCGGACTGTTTATCAATTAGATGTTAAAACAGGATATGTATTCCTAGTACAAAATACGTTTGGCAAATATAATTGCTGCGTATATTCTGATGTATGTTTGCTATTGGGAATTGTTGGTTGGGAAATGAAACTACAGCAGATGTGAAACCAGAAACCCGCTTCGCTATTTCCTAGCTGGAATGCATTCAATATTGCATAGCTATTGGACCGCCATGTTGATTTAACGGGAATTTACTGACAATTTACCCTAGGTTAGGCTTATATTATATGTGTTACTGCAAATTTTCGATCAAAAATTATTTTACTACCGGATTTAACAGCGATCTTATGTTCTATAATATCGTGCCCTTTTATTTAGAATTGTTCTCTCTCTGTAGCCGGTCTCTCATATCAGAGGATCGTGATCAGGGTTGCACCTGGGGCGGGTGATCTGTCTTCACCGGTTTCAGTCCAGCGCGTCTCTCACGACCGATTTTGACCGACATTGTAGAATTTATAGGACGATGAGTCTTTAATTTAGTCGATAGTCTTCGATAGACCTGTACAAATCTATCGAAATGTTTGAGTAAGAAATTTTGAAGTTTTTTTTTTTCATCTATAAAGATAGATGAAAATAGAGTGTCTATATGTAATGGAAAAATAACAGGTTTTAACTAAATGTTATATGAATGTATATAGGGCAGGCACCAACAACACATTAAATAAAAAAAAGTCTGTCTGTCTGATTGTTTCGGCTAATCACAGTAACGCCTAGACCGATTTTAATGGTATCTCTGGTGGATAGGTAATTTTATAAGCCTAAACTGTAGTACCGATAAAGACAGGACTTTAGATTTTTTGACCGATGATCCAACTGTTATTTAGAAAGCTACTAGATAAATATAAAAATCTATATTTTTCGTCGATGATGTCGCGGGCAGCAGCGATTGAACAAATATATAGATAAGTTTATGCCTGAAAAACCGTTTATTACGATGAAAACGTTTCAGAGCGCACATCAGCGCACATAGTATAATTGCAATGTACTCAATAGCCGCATCCACACCGGACGATCCACCGCGCTCCGATCGCGCGCGGCTTGAGCGCGCGATCATAATGAATGAAATGTGCAGGCGGTTTGGAAGTGATGCGCGCGCATGGATCGCGCGCGTCACGTCCACACCGCCTGCACATTTGGATCGCGCTCAAGCCGCGCGCGATCGGAGCGCGGTGGATCGTCCGGTGTGGATGCGGCTATTGAGATTTTATAAACAAGTTTGTTAAAAAAAAAGAAGAGAATAAAGCAAAACAAAAGATGACGAAAAAGAACAACCCCTGAGTTTATTTCTTCCTTTCTTGTCCGGGTCGTCCACTTAGGTAACTAGTGAAAGGTTGTAGGTTAGCTAGCGTAGGATTCTCGCCAGCGAGGACCGCGTTGGCCCCTACCCCTGCCCTGTGATTGAACGCCTGTAGTCGGTGCCAGTAGTCACATATCCTTTATATATCTGACTTTTTACTTCAGTTGCACCCTGGGTCGTGGTCCTAAGCCCCATAAGGGTCCCCTTGGGTGTGTGTCACTTAGATATAGTGTGACCACTTGAAATTTGGATGCGGTTTTAATTTCTTCTTATAATAATAATAATTGGTTAATTGCAATAAATCTCACAGGACAGACAGACGGACTATGTAGTCTGTAGATTCGTATGATTTGCTATTTATTTATTTAAAACTTTAGTACATAGGCGGACTTGATGCCAGAGGCATTCTCTCCCAGTCAACCATTGTGTGGTGCAAAGACAAAGTGGTAGGTACACTTAACTTGTAAGCACTCGTTATGAAATAAATACCGTAAAGGTATACAAATTACTAACGTAAAATAAAACATTAAAAATACAATAAGTATATTTATAATACTATATCATTTAATACACTATACTATACAACACGTTCATACATAAATAATATACATATAAGATAGACTACCGCTGTAACGAGTCTATTACTATTGCCTACCTACTGCTGTTAGTTATAGTTTTTTTTATTAATTTATCCTCTTACATTGTAATTCTGACAAGTATAATTGTATGTAAATACCTAAATGCTGAATAAAATTCATTATTTAATTATTATTCTACATTTAATTTAATTCTACCCTTAATAGGAAGCTATCACAAAGAAATGTTCTCTGCATGAAGCCTCAAGAGTCTCGTTGTGAAAGGTACCGGTACAATAATTGTTTGACTTTAATAAGCATTGCACATTTCGATCCTCCACCAAGTTTCTACTCGTGCGGAATTCAAAGAGAACAATAATCAAAGAGACTTACTAGATATTTGCCGTTGCTTTGTAACGTAATGTCGACTTGAAAATAGTTTGTTTAATATAGTTTTACGTGTCTGTTAGTATTTTGATTGTTTAAAATGTTTAAAGTCCAATAACATAGTAAAAATTTATATTGCTCATCAATGACTTTTTAGTTTATTAGTTATTTTTTGATAACTCATCGGTCAATTCTAATAATAACTTTTTAGGTTAATTATTTCCTGGAACACACAATAAATTGTATTTTATGTTAATTTATAAAATAATAATAATGGCACGCACTATTCATATAATCACCCATAGTAGTCTCAGCAACTGGTACAGTAGCTAAAAACTTAGCCTTTTTAGGCTAAGTTTTTAGGTACATAATATAATAATAGACCCCATCGCCCACTGGTTTATCCAGTGCAATCAGTCACCGCAGGGCAGCTTGTGGCGAGCTGTTAGTGAGTGGCGACACCACGGACCCTATCTCCCGGGGACACATACTGACATGCACACTACACACACATACACACAGGGACACATACCCTGCCTCTGAGCTTGCCTTAACTGGCCGGCCAGAGTGGAGTTGCAAGAGCGGAACCTATGCTCCAGGTTGGAAGTGTAAAATGTCATAACGCCGGGGGCACTTGACTGTACAAGGATCTTGCGCCCCGCAGTCTCACTTCTCGACAACCTTAGCTGTTTACATAGTGTTGCTCCTTGGCCGCCATGTTGTGGCTTTTTATAGGGGGCCCACAGAAGCTAACCAGTTGGTTAGCGTCAGACAGCGAGTCACCGTCTGCCAATATAAAATATGTGAGAGTTTTCAAGGCAGATGTCCGATCTCACTCCATAGCCCAGTATTCCAGTACATTTACCATCCCATCCGTATAGCCCAAACCAAGTTTCTCCCTTTCTGGCAATAGTTTCGTATCTGTGGAGGACTGTCCATAGGTATATCTCAATGGTTTATCAGTGGATAGACATTCATAGATGCAGCCATCTCACTTTTATATTAAAAGGTACCAAATTCAATGTTGGCTTCGGCCCCATGAATGCCTTTCAAATGACTGGGTCCCCATGGGCCCGTGACAGTAAATTGTACCAACATAATAATAATAATAAATGGTTACAAATAATACAACACACATCGGTACAATATCAGTTGCTGATTTATATTTGGGGACTTCTAATATTAGAAGTCCTAAAAGTCCTATTAGAAGTATACTAAAGGTTTAGCAGATTTATCAGGGCAGAAGCATCGTTAATAGCCGTACTATTATGAACTGTATGTGAGCTATCAGCGTCTTCCATCCGCAAATTGAATGAGGTGCTCAATTGAACGTATTAGTTACACATGGTACGTAAATATTATGATCTAGAGAATGTAGTCTTGATAGATATCCTATATGTAATATTTTAAATCCCTGTGCAAAATTCATGATGTCCTTCCTAACATTTTATATTATAATATAATCAATACTAATATTTCAAGATGAAGAGATTGATGGTTTTTTTTTTTAACTATTGGCTTACGTTTGACCATAATCTCGCTTGATGGGAGGCGAAGGTAAGGCCTTATCTTGTTTGTTTGAACGTGGTAATCTAAAGAACTACTGGACCTTTTTGAAAAAATATTTCAGTGTAATTTATTGAGGAAGGCTAAATTAATTATAAAGTTGCTACGGGAACAGGAGTTACGCGAGTACAGCGCACGGGAAGCTAGTATGTTATTTAAAAATATATTTATTTAATTTTTAAAGTGAAATTCACATCGTTCTTCGATCGTTGTCGGTAAAGCCCTAAAATAAAAGTACCATATCATTTCCAACACAGCTGACGTAGAATTTCTTCACTGAAATGTCTCTTGAATGCTGTTATTAAAATATGTAAAAATCGAATGCGACTGTACTTCCACGTCTCTTCAATTTATACAGCTCTAAGCTCTACATAGAGCTCACAGTCACGGAAAGAGACGGAGATGGAAGCCCACGCATTAATAAAACCACTCCGATAACCCGTTGACCCTGTTTCAGTTTGAAGTATACGTTTCAACTGAAACGAGAGTAGAATAAATGGAATTTTATCCTACAAAATTGTTATACGAAAACGCAAAATGTGTTTCGCTTTCACATTTAAAATTTGAGAATAATAAATTTAGACTACCGTCTTTCTTATGTGAAGCTGTTGTACTCAACTTAAGACATTCATCTAATCTAACTCTTTCTCTCTCTCTCCAGCTGCCTTGATTATTCCCATCTGATGGTGGGGTCTGCTTTTTCAATATTCTGCTTTCACTTTGCTCTACTTGAAGTTTCGTTTTCAGAGACGTTGCAGTTTTTCATGTCTTACGATACCTTTCCACCTCATTTTCGGTCTTCGTCTTTTTCGGAGCCGTCTAGTCAGGAGGTCTTCTTCTATAATCTAATCTAACTGACGATCCAAATCAAGATGTTTAGTCGTGATCTCTTTCATCAGGGTTCTTTCATTGTTGATTGTTATAATAATGCAACAGTTTATAGAAGGATTATTTACGGAATAAATAATGTTCTAAGTCGGTTTATTAATAACTAGCTTCCCGCGCGAGGTTTCACCCGCGTAACTCCCGGATTGGTTGGTTGAGGGTTTCTTTCCGTGCCTCGGAAAGTACGTTCAGCCATTAATCCCGATTGGTATAACATCATCTACATTAAGCATAGGTATGCCTGGGAACGGCCAGCATTTTGCTTGTGTGTTACAACTTACAACATACTTCTAAGTGTGGTGACTATGCCAAAATCCTCCATCCGGGAGAAGCCCATGTTCAGCAGTGGACGTTATACGAGCTTTAGATGATAATGATGATGATGATTTACCTATAGTAGGTAAAGAGTCCATAATGTATCTACTATTCTACTAATGAAGATATACCTATCTAATTAAAGTTTCATATGATCGAGATTTTGTTTTTGACAACCTCCGTAGCGTAGCGGTATTTGGCTCGCTTTAAGTCTTGGAGGCCCATGTTCAGCAGTAGACGTTGTATGGGCTGATGATGATGATCGAGATATTTTCAAGTATACTTCAACTTCAAACTCTCAATATCAATAATATTTACTCACCCTCAATGAAAATAAATGTTATTATCCGCAGAATCCTATTTCTATTTGTTAACCATAAGATGCAAAGTACATGCTGGAATGCCAGAAAACACGGCGAAGCAAACCACAATAAGTTAGACTATTCTGGTTAACCTTACATTCAAACTTGTACTACAAATTGCAAGTAAAACAAACAGTGAGTTATAGAGTTCATATCCATTTCGAAACTATCTCAAGCAAGCATACAATTCTTGAATAGCAAACTTTTACCAGTCCTGGCGAATTTGGAACCGCAGTTAGGGGCCGTCCATAAATTACGTCACACGAATTTCATGATTTTTTGACCCCTCAGCTGTGGAGCTGGTGTGACATTTATGAGACTCCCTCCCTATTGTGACATATTTTCACATATTTAGCAATTTTAAATGAATAGCCGTTAATATGTCGCGACGTCACGACACAATGTCACACTTCGTCGACCCCCTCCCTTCCCCTTAACGTGTGACGTAATTTATGGATGGTCCCTCATTGCTGAATCGCATTTCAGAACTGCATAGCATGATCAAGATAAAACTAACTGATCAAAGAGTAAGGCTGGATCTCTCCTCGCATTTATGCCCGATGAAGTGGCAAAAGCCTCCCGGCTAACTATATATGTTTGTCCGTAATAAAACTAATCAACTGTCTGAATTCTAATAAGTATGATTACCTAGTTTGATTTGATGATCGTGTTAGTTAATTTATAATTAAAATCCAATGACAAGTGTCATTGTCAGTGTTTTAAAATGATTGGCAAATGTTTTCAAAAACTGAATAAGAATTTAAAGCAAAAGCTCAGAGACGGGAGCGAGAGGCAAAAAAAAAAGAATTTAAAGTGTCGTGATCTGTTATGTTTGTAAACACTCAGAATAAACTTTTCAATTTTGCATTAACATTTTTACCTTCATATTTTAGCCTCATCAATAAAATGTCTATATCATCATCATCAGCCCGAATAACTCCACTGCTGAAAATGGGGACCTACGGCATAGGTACACATGATTTCTGAGCGACGGGTGCTGGTCCCTCAAACAACCAGACCCTGAAAGAATATTAGATTTGACATAAAGATTTACTGTCCGGTGTGGGGATCGAAACCAAGACCTCCGAGATTTAAAGCGAGCCAAATACAGCTACGGAGGTTGTCATTTCCTTTATACGTATAGTTATAATAAGCGAGAACGAAAGAAGGGCGTAGGGAGTAGATTAGAATAAGAAAAAAGATCGTGTTACGTCTAGTCCAGCGTGGGTAGCGAACACGACCTCCGAGACTTATACTACCATTGCGCCACGGAGGTTGTCTATTGCTGTCTTTATCATCATCATCAGTCCGTATAACGTCCACTGCTAAACATGGGCCTCCTCCCGAGGCAGGGTATTTATCATAGTCACCACGCTTGGCAGGCGGGTTGGTGATCGCAGTATTATGTTGTACCACACAAGGAAACGCTGCTGCCCGTTCCCTGGTATCGCTTGTTATAGATAATGTTATAGCAATCGAGACCAACGGCTTAACGTGCTTTCCGAGGCAATATATATCATAATTTATAAAAAAAAAAAAAATTCTTTCAACTTAATTCATTTCTTAAAGAGAAAAGTTGAAAGTGATTTGCAGGCCACTTTCAAACAATTCAGATTAAAACCAACTTGTTCGTATTTCCGTTCATAATGAACTTCAATAACACTGTTGTTCAAGTTTTACACAATTATATTGTAAAGTATAAGAACATATATTTTTATCACATCTATTCAAAAAGAGCTAGTTTATTCCTCGTAAACAGGGACCAAAATAGCTCATTAATCCCTAGGGACCAAAATTGATTTGAATTTGGAATGTGGATATTATTAATAATTTTTCAATCAGAAAAGAGCTGAATCACAAACCATGCGGGAACAATGTATTGAATATGTGACTGGCTGAAAAACTGCGAGCGCGCCAAATTTAAAAAAAGTTGATGAAAAATAAACAACGCGCGAAATTAAATGCATTCTGCTTTTGTTCGTAGTTGATTCATATTCAGATTTTAGAATTATAAAAAATGAGTGCGTCTTCCTCAAGTGAAAGTATTATTATGTCTTATGGTTCTTCATTGTACGTAAATAAATTCTTGTTCATAAGTTGCACTTACTTATTTTTTCATAGAGGGTGATAAAAAGTAGAGTGTCCACCTCGGGAGCAACACTATTTTCAGCTCGAGTGACATACTTTTAATCCCTCGCTGCGCTCAGGATTCTATAAGAATCCCTCGCTCCGCTCGGGATTCTACTATAGAATCCTTCGCTCCGCTCTGGATTAAAAAAACACTCTCGCCTTTAAAATAGTTGTTTGCTCCCTAGATAAACAATCTACTATTTTATCACATCTATTCAAAAAGAGCTAGTTTATTCCTCGTAAACAGGGACCAAAATAGCTCATTAATCCCTTAGGGACCAAAATTGATGTGAATTTGGAATGTGGATATTGTTAATAATTTTTCAATCAGCAAAGAGGTGAATCACAAACCATGCGGGAACAATGTACTGAATATGTGACTGGATGAAAATCTGCGTGCGCGCCAAATTTAAAAAAAGTTGATGAAAAATAAACAACGCGCGAAATTAAATCAATTCTGCTTTCGTTCGTAGTTGATTCATATTCAGATTTTAGAATTATAAAAAATGAGTGCGTCTTCCTCAAGTGAAAGTATTATGATGTCTTATGGTTCTTCATTGTACGTAAATAAATTCTTGTTCATAAGTTGCACTTACTTATTTTCTCATAGAGGGTGATAAAAAGTAGAGTGTCCACCTCGGGAGCAACACTATTTTAAGCTCGAGTGTCATACTTTTAATCCCTCGCTGCGCTCAGGATTCTAGTTAAGAATCCTACTCTAGAAGAAGAAATTCTACTCAAGAATCCTTCGCTCCGCTCTGGATTAAAAAAAAACACTCTCGCCTTGAAAATAGTTGTTTGCTCCCTAGATAAACAATCTACTATTTCCCCAACAGCCTTTGGTTCCGTTAAACACCGATGAATCGTTTCTGAGAAATCAATACTATAATATTGTTAAGTTTTGTGTGTTATTCATTAAATGAAAACCGGCCAAGTGAATGTTGGACTCGCGCACAAAGGGTTCCGTACCATTATCTATACAATGCTGGTTAAAAACGGCGTTTTGTTGTATGGCTCTTAAATATTTATTTTATTTAGTATTTAATAATTGTTGTTATAGCGGCAACAGAAATACACCATTTGTGAAAATAACAACTGTCTACCTATCATAGAGATACAGCCTGGTGAGAGATAGACAGACAGCGGAATCGTAGTAATAGGGTCCAGTTTTTAAAATTCGGGACCGGAACCCAAAACGCGGTCCTATTTTAACTGAAAAAAATTAATTGAATGAACCGTTATCGAGAAGTAGCATAGGTTATTTTGTCAGGCACGAGAGCTACGCAGGTATAATTAAGCGCGGAAAGTATTGTCAAAGGATTCGTTTCCAAGTTAATTTTCTTCCGAAGAAGAAATACAGGAACACAGTTGTTCGTGGCAGCTGTTTCCAGGTGTCATAACATCCTCTAAGACAATCGTACGCCAAGGCTGTATCAATGCACCTGTGAAAACCATTCTACTGTCAACTATCTGCCTGCCAAATGTTATGTAGCAACGGGAACTGTAGCAATATCGTAGGAATATCTCCTGTCGCTATAGAGTAGCGTTGCCGCGATGTGGCCGAGCTTTGGTCGGAATCGGTCGGGACTTCCGATTGGTTTTGTACATGTCATTCCGGTTCTGTTAACTTCAAATCTAGGTCATCGAGTCAGTTTTGAATGCTTTACGGAAAAGTTTATGGATTACTAAATTTCATAATTGAGATTAGTAAATTCAGAATATCGGCAGCATTCGAACCTGCATCTCAGGTATTTTGAATGGCTTTTAACTTTACCGTAAAATATTCAAAAAATTTACTATGTAAAAACGAGCGGTGTCATAGTTTAAAAATTTAATTCCAAATGCTACTTAGAAGACATTTGTCTAAGTAATGTTTATCATTGGCGATAGAAGGCATCTACGTTGCCCTTAGAGACGTGTTATAAAGAGATTGATAAATTTCGACGATCGGTTTGGTTCCACCATAGCCAGGTTAAGGCATTAGGGGCTATATCTAGGATAATTTCGAAACTATCTCGATGATCTAAATGTACTAATCTCGATTTTTAAAAATTTGTTAGTTTGATTGTTTTATATAGAACGTTTGTATAGTAAATTTGTAAACTGGGGTCTGTAACTGGTGAGGCCTATGCTCAGCAGTGGATTTATGATTAACTCAGGGAAGGGGCTCAAGACCCGGAGGGGTTGCCCTCTCTAGGGCTTGAACGGTCTTTTTGCGCAAATTGCCTAGTTTGTATTGTTTAAACACTCTAATGAGGCTGGAGTCATGCTTGCCTTTGTTCCTGATAATTAATTCACTTGAAAAGCCTCATGGCTAATTACAAATAAAATATTCTGCACTTTCAACTCGGACTTCTTTAAAACTTTTTAAAATATAGTTATATTTGGTTTCTCGACTGCGCTTAAGAAATATCTTCACATACCAAGCCGTCTGCCCTCGGGTCATTGTAAGGTCAGCGGTGCTCAACGGTTTTAATCTGACCTGATAAATTTCATACTGTTTTCTTGTGCTCCACTAAGGATTTTAGAATAACGTGATATGAATTAAATGATCTCGAAGAAATACGATAAATATATTTGTGTCGACAATATTACCTACTCCCATTTTAGTTTCATACCACGCGATAATCGACTCATGCCTAATCCTAATAAATATTTGAAAAGCAAAATTGTAAAAATTGAGCTAACCTGTATTTACCTTTTTCAAACTTAAAAAAAACTGGTCAAGTGCGATTTCGACTCGTGCACGAAGGGTTCCGTACCATTTTCGAGCGTACCTACCTATTGTCGTAATTGATATCGAGCAAAACAGGGCAAAAAAAAAGAAAGTTGTTGTATGGGAGCCCGCTTTAATTTTTTTATTGTATTTATTGTTATAGCAGCAATAGAAATAAATAATCTGTGAAATTTCAACTGTCTAGTTACCGCGGTTCTTGAGATACAGCCTGGTTATAGACAGACAGCGAAGTCATAGTAATAGGGTCCGTTTTTAGTCTTCGGGTACAGAACCCAAAAAAATTGATTTCGTAAATACGGTTATATTTTTTTTTGGTTTGAATTTTCTTTACGGTTTGAATTTTCGTCATAGTTTTTGCCTACCGTACAGCGTGTGCAGTGACCATTATCTACTCATAAACACGTGACCCGTTCCCCCGTTACCAGATTGCGAGCCACTGGTCTAGGACAGGTTGAAGTCTAATTGGCTTGTTAACTGTGTATCATTGTGGACCCAAAAATAGCAGCGACTTGAGATGCTGATCTCTGCTTTAGACACTAAACGGTTTGTGAGGTTAACCAATTAGTAAGTCCACTTCCACTGACTCTGATCGGGGTTGGAAGCTAGGTGAATCAATTGACCAAACTCTCTAAATGTCCGGAAAATTTAAATCATGCCTAAATTAGAAATATTAAGATTAGTGAATTAATTATCCGACTGCACAATGGACCGACGACCTCATAAAGTTCGCAGGAAATCAGTGGATGTAGGTCGCTAGCAATCGTTTCCGGAAATTGATGGGGGAGGCCTATGTTCACCTGTGGACGACAAAAGACTGATTCGACAAAGAATGTTATAAAACAACAGAATGATAGAGAGTAGTACCCGGTGCTTCTTAAGCCGGTAATCAAATGCAAGATGCATGTGATTACCGGATTCATGAAGGTTTGCTGGAAGAAAATTCATTATTGAATTAAGAACGCCTTTGTATAGGTATGTTGTTTCCGTTGTATAAACTGTATTTTATGTATTTACTGTCAAGGCCGGATTTAAGGTAGGGCATCCAGGGCAACTGGTCCGGGACCTCCACAATAGAGGGGTCCCCACAATAGAGATTTAAAATCTTTCAAATTCTGACGACTCTACAACTTTTATTTTATTTATTTTTTCGGTGTACCTTTTCATACAGTACTTTGTAGAATCATGATTAATGTAACAGTTCTTAAATATTGTAATAACTGTTATTCGTCTATAGGTGTCCACTTCAATTAGACGATCAGTAAAATATCAGAATTGAAATTGTATTTTCTACACATTTAGAGGGAAACTAATTTGTGGCCGGGGGCCTCTTCCCCTTTGTTGCCCCGGGGCCTCCGGACTTCTAAATCCGGTCCTGCTTACTATGTACAATAAAAAATAAATAAATACTACGGATCTGATATTAAAAGTTTTTCTAATACTAAGTAAAATAATTTATTGTTGGTAGTACAATCAATCTATGTCTTTACTTTTTTAATGTGAGTAAGGCGGGAGCTCTGCTCGCCTTTATTCCCGGTGAAGTAGCATATCCTCGTGACTAACTACATCCATGTAGGATTGAATGTGTATCCGAATGAAAGATGAACTATTAAATGATTGCGTGAATGTATCCGAACGTAATGAGTGAAAGACAGACTGCGAGTGAAAGGGACGAAGGAGAATGGCGGGAACTAAGATTAAGGAAAGATGTTGTTTGGAGAGAATATTAAAATAAGTGTTAGACTGTGCGCTAAAATAAAGAAATTTAGTAACTTCGAACTGGTTTTTCTATCCAAGATCCCTACAAATTGGGGGCACGTCCGGGTTTTTTTTCCGAAAAAAGGAATTAATATATGAAATAGCATCAAACCTTTGTTAAATACGCCCGTTTATAAAACCTACATTACTAAAAAGGCTAATAGAGCTAATTTAGCCATGTACATCATTGCCGACTCCTTGAAGGCAACTTGTTTTTGTAAAAAACTTGTCTATGTAAATATTTTAAAGTAACGGTTAGATAATAATGCTGATGGCAAATCTTTCTACCAATCATGAGCAACGATAAAAAAAACAATATGTATAACACAATACTTATATACTACGATCTAGTGTGAACCTAACCATATCCTTCAGTGAAAAATACGCTGAAACTATGAACAAGTACCAAATGTTTTTGTTATTTTTTGTCCTCGCTGTATTGTTCAATCACCGGCCATATTAAAAACGCAGGTCAAAGCGAATTGAGCCTTACGACTTGTGTATAAATGCTAATGTTCGCTAACTTAAATATCGTATAGGTTTTTCTTTCAAAACTTAGTTCATAATTAAGTCTTTTGTACTTGCAACGGAGTTATTTGTTTGCGGTAATTGGTATTTTTGAAGGTTTGGTTATTAATTCAATGTTTTTCATTCGATTTTCATAACAAAGCCGCCATGAGAGTCCCTTAGGCGTCTAATTTATTAACTCATCCTACATGACCTCCGCCCATTTGGTACCTCTTTCAGTAAATCCAGATACCTACATACTTATTTGTATTTTTAATATTTATTATGTTAAATATTTCCCGGTGCACGACCATATTGCATAACGACAATGTCATTCGATTTCTCAAAAATCGCAAATCAACTAACGTAATTGTGTGCGAACGAGTGGACTGCATTTTAAAAAAAACATTCGAATTGAGAATCTCCGCCTGTTGAATTAATTTGAAAAGAGGATGAATTACAATAATATAATTAATAGATGAGGTTGAATTATAATGATACAATTATTCGGATTATTCGGTAGCCAAAATCACACGTAAAACCACTTTATATTTAATATTAAGAAGAGGAAAAGTTTATATTTTTTATTTTTGTATGTTTCATTTGAATAAACTCTTAAACTACTAACGGATCTCGATAATGCTTTTACCATTACAATGCTACATTATCTCTGAGAATAAAAGGCTATATTTTTACTAGAAGCAATGAATCCTTACTAAAACACGAAACACGAAAAAAAATGCCATAAATTGTCTTTCATCGCATGCGCTGCGAAAACTATGAATGATAAAACAAACAAATGTTCTAAAATATTAAAGAACATAATATCCATATCTACAAAACACTTTGCGGTACATTTGTCTAACTGTAGTAGTTATGTAACTATAACTAGGTACTTATTTGGAAGACAAGTTAACAAAAACCAGACCATGTTTAAAAGACTACGTTATTTATATTTTCGTAGTAATCCTTATCCAAATAAATTATTTATAATTTAAGACAATTTACCTGTAGATTGCTTTTAAATTATTAAAATCAGTCATTGCATTCAAAAGAAATTACGAGGTAAAAAAATGTCCAATAACGTGATCATGCTTTCGGAAATTTATTTTACGCTTAACTGTAACTATTTTGACGGCTTATTTGGTCCCACTTTTGCTTATATTTAAAAACATCGGCAAATAAGCTTACGGCCCGGGTTATGTTAAGTGGTTATGGTAGCCTGCTTTCTGCATCTACTGCTTAAAAATCAGTTTCAGCGCTGACCAGATGGGATTACTCACGAAAATTGTCAAAACGTTGCTTGTCTATGGTATTCCGTAAAGTGGAACCCCACAGTCGAGCAGCTCATTTAGCGTACTAAAGACATAGACTTCCCTTTCTTAAACTAACTAACTTCCAAAGGATAGTTATATTTTTTTGGGAAAAAACAACTATAAAAACTGCCATGAAGATCACTATCATTTTTACCAAAATAAATCTGACCTTTTAAACGTATAAATAACATTTCTAAAAATAAATACATACTAAAAAAATATTCCATTACGTCATGAAAAACAACAAGCATTGATAGCTGAGGGCGTAAAATCGATACTCACATAACAGGGTGTGGGAAATAGACTTTATAATAAAAAACAATGTGTGACGTAACTTTATTACTCACCCGTCCGATGTGACGATTATCTAACTAACAGATTTTAGTATCGGGTAATCCGTATTTTTATGCAGCCTTTGGAATAAAAATTATATATATAATATACAATTTTTCTGACGTGTTAACCTCGGTACCGACTGGTGTTATGGACAGAAACGGGACCAGCTGAATCTAACCCCTGACAATATTAAAATCGTGCAGTATCTTAAACATTCTTCATTAGAAACTAACATCGAAATCTTATCTATATTCTAGACCTCAGAAGCATAAAGAAGGATGTACTATTAAACTTCAGAAGCCAGGTCGTAAGTGCCAATAAAGGCACATACGACGAATGATCCTGACGTATAATGCCGACGATCCTAGGAACCTTCAACTTAGGGGGTAGAGTACCCTTTATATAACGTAGCTGTGTAGTAAGAAATAATTTAAAAAAAATTGAATTCTAAGAGAACGAATAGTGGTGGCAAAGTTTGTATAGAGAAGTAGATATCTACGAATTTCCGGACGAAGTAACTGGCAACAGCATATCATTAGAATATATTTTAAAAATAAGTACCAATCCAAGATTTTTTTCAGCAATTTCCATTTCCCGCTCTTCTGTACTTGCATTGCGTTTAACAATGTTACTATAATAAACAATATCACGAAGATACGTTTTATATTAAATTTCTATGTCATTCTACCATAATCAATACATAAACTATTTGCTATAACTATCTTGTTACAGCAGATAGGTCCTTACATTTTCCTACATGGATAGCCAAGCATCCAGTCAAAGTCGGACCGAGTCCTTTATAAATGTCCAGCGAGATTGGAATATGTCCGGCTTTTATGCGGTTTAATGGGGCGGTGTCAGGTTAGCGTGTCGATAGGACATCGATTTTATCGAGTTTGAAGACAAAGCATTCGTTTTATGTAAATGTATGCCAATATTTTCACTCATAGACTTGTATTTATTTATAGAATATGTTTTGTATGTTGATATGCAGTATACTTTATAGAGTAGGTACAGTGAGAAGATTATTGGATAACTCATCTGACCGTCGAACTAACTAAATAATAACTACTAACAAACATAAACCCCTAAAGAGCAAACTAAGAAGTGTTAATGCACTTTCAAAGTGTTTAAAAATTCAACAAGACTAGTAGATGAAATGAGAACATCATTTGCTTCGGGTAATTAAAATACCCGTGAGAAAACTCAATGAGAATACACAGATGATGGAGTTGCTATGCATTCACGCAGAACTTTTATACTTGCTTTATACATATTTATTAATAACGACACTAATATTATAAAGAGGTAAAGTTAGATTATGTAGGGAGTAATCTCTGGATCTTTGGACACATGTTTACCAATGGCAAGCCACATTATTTGTAAATTTTATAGCCTGTCATACTTAACGATGAGGTTCCCACGAGATCGAGATCTACGCGGGTGAGTGCTAGTAATGAATGGAAAAGATTTGCATTTTTTATTTTGATGAATAAATTTGAAGGCTACATTACCTACCGATTAAAAAACTGACATGATTATCTAACTAACCTAACCTAACGTTGTTATAATGAAATAATAATTTATTCAGCACTTAGGTATTTACATACACTTGTATTTGTCAGAATCACAATGTTACACAATTATTCTTATTCTATGAATTAAACTAGATACCTAACTAACAGGTAGCAAATTGTAGGATATTACAGACATAGTCCGTCCGCCAGCTTGTCATTAATTCTTCTACTCATAATAAGTTTAAGTCCACATTAATTATAGGTTTTAGTTGATCAATATACAAAATTTCGGTAAAAACATACAATTAAGTGACACACACCTGGGGTTAGGAGCACGACCCAGTGGTACCACTGATATATAAGTCAGATTTATGAACATAAGAAGAAGTAATCGCTGGCACGGCCTACAGGCGCTGGATCACAGGGCAGGGTTAGGAGCGCACAGCGGTCCTCGCCGGCGAGAATCCTACCCTAGCTAACCTACAACCTTTCACTAGCTACCAAGGTGGACGACCCGGAGAAGAAAGGAAGAAATAAACTCCGGGCTTTTTCTTTTTCGTCATCAATTGTATCACAGTTTATATATCTTTTTTTTTAAATAACTTTCGTATACAATATTTCATTTAATATACTGTGTGCACGCTCTAGTCGTTTTCATAAATATAGTTAAATTCTGATTTAAAATCCTCAAGCAGAAAGATCAGAACTCTTGCACCTTGCACCTCTTGCACTTTGAAAACGGTGGGAGCATCAACGCAAATTTCCAAGGAACTAGCTACATGACAAGATTATCGCCGTAAAGGCCACAATAATGTATTACTACCTCAAACACATCCATCAGAATTTTATAATTGTCTAGGAATAAAATAGGTACGCTGTATTTTACGATAAGGCTTTTACGGCAATGGGAGCTACGGAAAATTGTACCCATTGGCTTGCCTTGAAAACGCGTCGTGAGCCAGGGTTTTTATTTTTACTTTTTTATTGGTTTTATGTACAATAATATGCGTTTAGGATTCCCAAGTGGCTTGTGATAGGGAAAAATGGAAAGTAGAAAGGGAGGCGTTTTCCTTCCAGTGGGACACATTGGGCTCATAATAATAATAAGAATATGCAATCATATTATTTTATCATATAGTATATTACACATTGACACTTGAGTTTTATTTATTTGTATACTAGCGGCCCGCCCCGGCTTCGCACGGGTGGACTTTTATGCCCACCCTACCCCTACCCTACCCCTACCCTACCCCTACCCCTACCCTACCCCTACCCTACCCCTACCCTACCCCTACCCTACCCCTACCCTACCCCTACCCTACCCCTACCCTACCCCTACCCTACCCCTACCCTACCCCTACCCTACCCCTACCCTACCCCTACCCTACCCCTACCCTACCCCTACCCTACCCCTACCCTACCCCTACCCTACCCCTACCCTACCCCTACCCTACCCCTACCCCTACCCTACCCCTACCCTACCCCTACCCTACCCCTACCCTACCCCTACCCTACCCCTACCCTACCCCTACCCTACCCCTACCCTACCCCTACCCTACCCCTACCCTACCCCTACCCTACCCCTACCCTACCCCTACCCTACCCCTACCCTACCCCTACCCTACCCCTACCCTACCCCTACCCTACCCCTACCCTACCCCTACCCTACCCCTACCCTACCCTACCCCTACCCTACCCCTACCCTACCCCTACCCTACCCCTACCCTACCCCTACCCTACCCCTACCCTACCCCTACCCTACCCCTACCCTACCCCTACCCTACCCCTACCCTACCCCTACCCTACCCCTACCCTACCCCTACCCTACCCCTACCCTACCCCTACCCTACCCCTACCCTACCCCTACCCTACCCCTACCCTACCCCTACCCTACCCCTACCCTACCCCTACCCTACCCCTACCCTACCCCTACCCTACCCCTACCCTCGAGTTATAAGTGTTGTAACAAACCCGTCTTTGTTTTATATATATAGATAAAAAATATTAATTGTATAGATTCGATATAGATTGGGACTATCTCCCATGTGCATGACTTGAGAAGTCCCGTGTGCTAGTGTAGAACAACACTTGAGACTATAAGTTTACTTGGAAATGTCAGGTGTCATTCTGATGATCTGATTACTATAGTTTTTGAGACCACGACAGGGAGACACTACTGCTCAACTGAATACTTAAAGACACGTTTTGTTCTTGCATAACACTGAGATCCTCGAAAAGCAAGCTTGTTGAAAGATCCGGGAATAAATTTTAAATTATACAGAAAGATTAAAACAATCAAAGACTATTGGTCTATTTATCTATTACTTCAATGTACTAGAAACTGCGAAAGGGAAGGAAAGTATTTCTAGTACTTAAGTAAGTGTGACCAACGCTCATAGAAAACCCGTTTAGAAATTGTGGCTCGTTTTTTACCGGAAACGGAGACATCTTGCTCGTAGAATATATTATTATAAACGTGGTAAAGTGCTAACTGTGATGTTGCTTCCCTAAGTTTTAATACTTTGAGCTTATGCTATAGTTTAAAACAATACATATATGAAAGTTGCTGTAGCCTCTCAACAAAGTTTGATTGCATCTGTGGTTTATTGGCGACGGTAGGTCTGAGACGTGATGTTCTACGTTCGATATTGCCCACATATGAGCAATTAATTGTGTGACTCACGGGTCTGAGTCTGTATGTGCATAGGGATTTAATTCAGTGCGGGAGTTGGCTTTAAAAAGAAAGTGGCCATATCTGAATAACTGAAATGCTCGTTCTACTACTGACTAAGTCTTCAATCTATTTCATATAATTCTTTTAATTTTTGATAGTAAGCTATATAGCCAACACGTTTACCGTGATTTTGCAGAGACCTCCCCTTTATAAGGCATGTTTTAAGCCATTTAACAAAATTGTTACTTCGATTTTTTGTCTTTTCAAGCGAAATAGCTGTACACGGGTTAAGCTGTTTATAATATTATTGCTGCTATTAATAATACAACGATAACGCTATTAAACAGCGCTAATAAATTATTTATAGTACACATTTTTGTATGTACTTGTAGAACTTCGTTGTAACATACGCAATATAGTGATGTGACTTTTAACCTACTAAAGTATGCCAATATGGCGAGTTTTAGTTAGACTGACTATTCTGTAAATAATATCTGTAACCATATACCTAAATAAAAAGAAAAACGTCTTATTCACGTAAACCTATTAATAGGTATTTGTAAATAGTCAAAACATATATTGGCATTTAAATTTACTATGTTCAATTTATTTGATTATTGCTGCTTATTGTAATAGTTTATAGGTATAGCTTTAGCCTAAAAGCTGTCAGTATGAAAATACAATATGATTTTATTATTTTTATATCTATGATTGGACAGTCTATAATACATTTATGACGATAATACAGATATTCCGTGTTCTTGTAGCGGGTTTGATTTTGCATTAAGATTTTTTTTAACACCGTTGCTCGTAAAGCAGATGTAATTCGACCGGTTTTAAATATGTAAAGCGGGTCATAAAAAACGCGTGTGTTACCAAAGCAAATAGTTAAGTTATAGTCCATACAAATTCCATAACAATATTATTTGCCATTTCGCGCGCTGTTGCTATTCAAATTTCGAACTAATCGCCGCGCGGCGCCAGTCAGTAGGCAGCGCTAGCGCGCTGTTAAAATGGCGGGAAAGCAACAGTGTGCATTCACAGATTCAGTTTATTTAAAATAAAAAAAAACAGTTTATTCGGTAATTTAAAAACTTGGCTGCATGCTCTAACGTCTTTGCCAACATTTTCACGCAGCTACGGCAGAAAATAATCCTCGCGCCACTTTTCTCAAATTTTCTTTTCTTTGTAGGTACTTGTATTGTGAAAAATGTTTTTTTTTCTGTTTCCTCGCAAATGTGTTAAAAACGTCGTACGATATACGTGCGTATTGGTTATAACATGCTCGGCTCAATTACGCCCTCGCCTTCGGCTCGGGCTGAAATTCCGCCTCGCATGTTATAACCATCATAACGCACTAATATCGTAATCTACTATTACTTCATGTAAATGTATTGCAACGCATCTGTTACTGAGCTTCGTAATTGTAAATTATATATAAATGCTGAATGTTTATCAAGCAATGCGATGTTATAATTTTGCAATAATGTAATAACGTACTATTAAATTCATTGGTGAAAATATTAAAAAAAGAATGTTAAGGCCGTGCACTTTTTTTTTCTTACTCGATTTGCGTTGCACTGCCGTGCCCCCAGATATGTTAAGCTTTTGCGAATTAATGTTTTTTCATTGCATTCGTTATTAAGGTAAAATGCTATTATTCCGTGTTAATTAAATTACTTATGTTTATGTACTAATATTATAAAGAGGAAAAATTTTATTGTTTGCATTGAATAGGATTCGGGACCGATTTAAAAAATTCTTTCATCTTTAGAAATCTACGTTATTCAGGCGTAGGCTATATTTAATTATGAAGTTCTTACGGGGTCGGGAGCTAGTAGCAGAATGCTAGTATGCAAATATTTTTAATGTTAATATAATTATAGTAGACCAGCGACTCGACCCGGCTCCGCACGGGCGCAATGCTCATGTATTATACATATAAACCTTCCTCTTGAATCACTCTATCTATTAAAAAAACGCATCAAAATCTGTTGCGTAGTTTTAAAGATTTAAACATACATAGGGATATAGGGACAGAGAAAGCGACTTTTTTTTATACTATGTAGTGATTATTGAATTTAAATTACAATTACAAGTGTTGCATAAGCCAGCATTGATTTTTCTCAACACTCGGAATCCTTAATCGGCTTCTTATTAGGACGATTTCTCTAAAATGCATTAACTGTTTACACTTTTATTATTTATCGACTAATATGTCGGAATATGGCATTTAACTGTTATACCAAAATAATTGTTTATTTTGCGAATACAAAAATCAACAACGGATCTATTGTTAATAAGCCTTAAAAGTTAATAGCATCAGAAGACCAAGGCATTTCAATACAATGATACAAGTATAAAATTTAGATTACAGATATTCACTAGGCTTTTTCTATGTTTTTGACCTAATGATGACTTAACATAGGTATGTTATTGCCACTTACTTTCGCAAAATAAATAATCATTAAAAATATCAGAAGCAATGCCACTTTCCGATAATTACTCCGTTAAATACCCTAAGTGCGAACGTTGCGCCTTAATATGAATAGTCTTAGCCTTGGAATGTCTCTTAAATGAGATACTATCCCGGTAAGGGCCTATGCACACCATGTTCTAGAGGACGTCATACGGGTTGATAATGATGATGATGATTAAGCGGGCACACACTGAGGTAATGCTGTAATAACACCTAGGCTCTTAGGGCCTATGCACACCAAGTTTTTTTAACGCGCCGTCGACGCGTGTTTCAGACGAACGAAACGAAGTACTGACTCGCGTGCGTATCGCGTCTGTATGGGTACAAACGCTCTTCAACGGCGCGTTTAAAAAAGCCAGTTTTATAATAAAAAATAATAATATTTATTAATACTATATTAAGACATATTTACTATACATAGTTACTTGCAAGTCCCACCGAATAGGGCCCCTGCATAAGTTTCTGGCCTTTAAATTGTAAAAAAATAAATCAATAATATTCCTTACCAATGTTTAAATAAACAAGTAAGAACTTAGTAACAGCAAAAGTATTGGCAAAGACACAGTAATTAACTAATTACTATGTGTCTTTACCAATACTTTTACTTGAAGAAAGTCATTCTAATGATATACACTGACATTCAATATAGTTATATTCACTTACACTAGACATGCTGTCTTATTCTTCGTAAACTGGACCAAAGCCACCGTAGACCCGCGAACTGTAAAGTAAAACGGAAGTTACATAAAAGTTCTAAAATAATGTAAAAGTCACAATTTTGCAATATTTCCCATAAGTGGCTGCTATCTTAAGTCGAGGGAGTAACTTCAGAGAGAGCGTCTACTTACGCAAGTAGCTTAGTTTGTAGTTTACGAAGAGTCTTGTTCGCCTTTATGCTCGGTACTGTAGCAAGAGCCTCGTAGCTAACTTCAAATGTTCACCATAAAATAAATCTTTAAGTAATAAATCAGTTACGAATTTACTATCAATGATGGATAATAGGGCAGTATTCTAGAAGCTATTTCGATAGTTTTATTTCGTAAACCACTCTCCTTAGAGTAATGTACTATTTTCTTCAACAATATTTCGGTAATTAGTAACTATTTAGCATTGTTGCAATGCTTGCGAATTCTTTTTCATCTGTAGGTACACGATAACTACTTGACCAGAAGGCTAAACACATAAAAATAATGATATATGACTTTGATAAAGATGTATTCCTTACTTAGCGTTTACCTACAGACTATGCATGCCAAAAATGTTTCTATAATGAATAGTTCCAAATAAGGATAGGGAAGCCTTATAAATAATAGAGCTTGCGTTATTATGTTTCTCGACAGCTTAAATACTTTACAGTTGACCATAGTCAAATAATTGATTAATGTTGTGTTTCGTTGTTAAATTAGGTTATCCAAACCGTGTGTGCTATATTTTTTTTTTGTCACCAGCGTTCATTAGTCACTATGCTTAGTATACTTGTTTGTCTATCAAATTATACATAATTAAAACTAAACTATTAACAAAAAAAAAGATTTCATAGAAATGACTAAAAACAAATAATTAACATGAAAACATCCTTTACAATTTAAAAAATAATCATCAATATCAGTTGCCGTGATGAGGTTTTCATGGATGCCATTGTCAGAACTAGACCAAATTGAAATGGGACAACGCGGGAAGGACTTTCAAAAGCGAGACTGAAAGAGACTTGCAAAACCCAATGGCTACGGCGTCGGACTTGTGATCTTGAGGTCGCCAGATCGAACCCCACCCATTGCACTACCGACGTGAACCCACTCGTAACACAAGCATTTTAGCTTAGCACGAGGGGTTAACAAAAATACTAGTAGACTGCAAAACTATGCTAGTAATCTTAAAAAAAAAGAATCATCAAAACTCAGAACTCAGAACTCGACAGGGTGCGAAAGTTCTATGGTAACAAGTATAAAATAATACAGTCGAATTAAGAACCTACGTAATTCCTGTTGCAGTCTCGTTCCTGTTGAAATCAGTTGAATTACTTATCAAAGATATATACCTATATGCTTTCCGCTCAAATACACGAGAGGTACTTTGCAAGTGAATAGAGCTGTACGTTTCTATTGCATTAACATTAGAACATGATACAATGACACACAATGGAAGGAAACTCACCATTGTTCTATGTAGATTATAAAAACTCATGTAGTCTTCATAACACAGCTTAGATATTATTAGCTTTTACTTTACAATATAGATTCTTGTTAATATAGGAAAGTTTCATATATTTTGTATTTTATAAATATACCACCATGGTTTGCCACGAGTCCAATGCTGATGTGATAAATTTGAACTTTCCTCTTGAATCACTCTATCTATTTAAAGAATCTTCAAGATCAAGCGTACATAGGGACAGACAGACAGCGGAAAGCGACTTTGTTTTGTACTTTGTAGTGTAAATATATACATATACCCAAAACATTGCAGAGCTAATTTGTCCGCTCGGTTACAATGAATTCATTTCCCCGCCCGGTCTCACCCGCTCATTTGCAGATACCGTGGGAAACTCTTCATTAAATAAAAGCCTATTGTCTATGTAAAAGTATTTTTGAAAATCGATTTGCTAGTTTATTCATTAACCTAAAACATTTAAGAGTTAATTTGACCGCCCGAGTTCACTTATCAAGCCCCCGCGCCCCGTTCCTGTAGGAACCTTTTAATAAAATAAAGATTAATCCTATATGAAAGTACTAGCTTCGCACGGTTATTTTGGTTAAAGGCATCGACATCGTAGATATTTATCATATATATTTTATCTACTTTATTATTTATTATTATTTATTAATAACTACTTTTTTAATACAATAAAAAAATTAATCTTCACTATACTTAAACCTTTTCAGGCATGCTAGTACGATAGTGTTTTTTGCCAAAACTTCATTCTACTTCCATTTACTTCATAAAAAAATATATGTTTATTATAACTTGATACATTTTATTTTAGAAATATAGAGCCAAAGGTCCATTACTCATCAGGTATTTTGCTATTCAGTAATTAATAGGGCTGAGTAGGTATAACACGATCCGGGAATGGAACCCGGGGATTAAAGCAATAAAGTATTGAGTATTGTAAAACAAAAAGCACCTTATCATATAAAAAGGGGATTCCAAAATATATGCCATATCTTTATAGCATACAGTTTTGTTAGCAAATAAGAAGGAAATAATATATTACTTATTTTTCAAACTAATAATAAAATGATTATAAACTTAGTTTCGGTATACGACTGTATTCCTTCTCTAACTTTCATCCCTATCATAACGTAAACAAAAATAAACTTTATAATCGATGTAATAAACTCTATAATAGGATGCTATTATAAATATTCAACTAATACCGTTACTAGCCTTCTCGCTTCCTACAGAGTAACCTTGGTATGGTCATTGACCTCAACACTAAGTAAAGGGCCGAGTCACAGGACTGACTCATGAAGGTCATTGGGTTATGAAGGTACTAGTAGGTATTATAATACTATTAAGAGTTTAATTTTACTACCTACTATAATAGTACTGGTATATCCTAAATATATACTTAAAAGTTTCTACTACCATCTTTAATAATTACCTGATGCATGTATGTACATAATAATATACTTATACAAAGACCATCAGACCGATTTCGGTGATGGCGGTCAATCTGCGAGATTTGCGGTTTGCGCAGGACATATAATAGTGCATAAGCGTGTGCGCAAACACAGCTGCACACCGTAGTTTTTTTTTTCAAAATCGTGTGGGACTGTTCTATCAGCCGCAAAACAGTGCTTCGGTGGCCGGTGGTCTGACTTCGGGATGGTACTTGATTCTTCAAATAAGCTAATTTGTAGAAAGATTGTGATACGATAGCTACTTGGCTATCTTTTCCGAGTACCTGGCTAGCCACAATCGAACATGCATGTAAATACCTCATCATTAGTCATCATCAGCCCGTATAACGTCCACTGCTGAAAATGAGCCTCCTCCCGGGGGAGGATATTTGCCTTACGCTTGGCAGGCGGGTTGGCGACCGCAGTATTACGAGTATGTTGTACCACACAAGTAAACGCTGCTGCCCGTTCCTTGATATACGGTTATTATAGATTATGTTATAACAATCGGGACCTACGGCTTAACGTGTTTTTCGAGGCACCGAGGGTAGTCCCTCAACCAACCAGACACGGAAAGAGATCTTATAATTACACAAAGATTTTCTGTACGTGTGGGGATCGAACCGATTCGACCTCCGAGATTTAAATTAATTCGCTCGTGACTAATATTTTTGAACCTGCATATTGAAAAAAACGGAGAAATGGATATTTTCTCTTTTGTTATCATCTTGTTTAGTATGAACCAGAAGTTAATTGCAGATGATACAAATAATATACAAAGAATTTATAAATAAACATACACAAAGTACAATCTCGCTACCCCACGCTCCGAGTGTATTCGATACGAGTAAGTTTCCTGAATACAGAAATGTATTAACTTGAATAGGGTTAAGACGACAGGCTAGGGTTGTCTACCGGTTTATTTCACCACATACTGAGTGACTTTTTTACCGTCTTGATAATAATACGGTGTGTTGTGTAAGTGGAATAAAATCTTTAGACCACAGTATATTTGTACTGGTAATTAGAGTTTCAAAAATCTCATCATCATCATCTTCCTGCACTTAGGTATTTACATACACTTGTACTTGTCAGAATCACAATGTTACACAATTATTCTTATTCTATGAATTAAACTAGATACTTAATTAACCGGTAGCAAATTGTAGGATATTACAGACAAAGTAGTCCGTCCGTCAGCTGGTCATTAATTCCTCTACTCATAATAAGTTTAAGATCATATTAATTATTATAGATTTTAATGGATCAATATAGAAATAATTGGTAAAAACATACAATTAAGTAGCTCACACATGGGGGTACCCTTAAGGGGTTAGGACCATGACCCAGTGGTACCACTGATATATAAGTCAGATTTATGAACTTATGAGGAAGTGATCGGCCTACAGGCGCTGGATCACAGGGCAGGGTTAGGGGTGCAACGCGGTCCTCGCCGGCGAGAATCCTATCCTAGCTAACCTGCAACCTTTCACTAGCTACCTAGGTGGACGACTCGGAGAAGAAAGGAAGAAAGAAACTCCGGACTTTTGTATCACAGTTTATGTATCTTTTTTTTTATAACTTTTGTTTACAATATTTCATTTAATATACATTTGAAATAACATTAATGTGCGCTTATGCACGCTCTAGACGTTTTCACAAATATAGTAAAATACTGATTTGAAATCCTCGAGCAGAAATATCAGAGCAGCAACCTCTTGCACTTTGAAAACGGAGGGAGCATCAACGCACATTTCCAATGAACTAGCTTCATAAGAAGATTATCGCCGTAAAGGTCACAATAATGAACTACTACCTCAAACACATCTATCAGATGGTCGACCAGTCACCACAAGCAGCACCCGTTCACGAGTATAACGTGTGAGCACACAGCCTTCGCCTCCCTCGCCATATTAGAAGGAAGGAGGTGACCCGACTCACATCGCCATCGCAAGCAATGACAAACAATGGGAGCGTGACGAGTACACTGATAGTAGTATTTGAGGAATCGTATTTAAAAAGAGAGACAGTTAAACTCAGCATAGCTTGTTCCGAAATTCATCAGTATATAGAATAACAAATTTGATAAATGACAATAAAAAATTAAAAAAGTATAATGTTGGTATATCAGTTCGGTGCACAGGCAACAATTGTGTAAGTTTGCCTGTGTTACACCGCTAGCACCATGCAGTTTTATTATTAATATATTCATTAATTGTGTAATAAATAACCTTTTTCATTAAGGTAGTCTTTACATGAGATTTAAATGTATTTAGGGGTAACTCTTGCACACATTTTGGTATTTTGTTGAACATACGCACACTAAGCCCTAAAACGAAGAATGGACTCTCTGCAGACGGTGGTAATCTGCACACAATTTATGTTTGTTTCTTGTATTTATTGTGTGCAAAGCGCTTCTCTTTTGATATAGATTAAGGTTTTGTCTAATATGAATTAAATTGGCATAAATATATTGAGAAGCAACCGTTAATATATTAATATTTTTAAACAAATATCTTAAGGAAGAGCGGGCACTTAGTTGGTAAATTGATCTAATTGCCCGTTTCTGTAAAATAAATATGCTTTGGATATCAGCAGATTTGCCCCAAAGTAAAATTCCATTTGATAAAATGCTGTGGAAATTACTAAAATAGACCAAACGTGCAGTTTCTACGTTGGTCAGTTGTCTTACTTTCCTTATTGCGTAAGCAGCAGAGGTCAACTTTTTAGCCAAGTTCGATGCATGAGCATTCCATATAAATTTTTTATCCAGCGTTATACCTAAGAACACTGTGGAGTTGACAGTATCCAGCACTTAATTATTAATCATTAAATTAGGCCCAATATTTTTCACATATAAAACTAAAACTAGCTTAAACTAAAAAACTTTAAAATCTAACAAAAGTGGGTGTCCATGGAGCATAATAAAATTGTCACTTGTACTGTACGAATTTCAACTTCCGTACGTTAGTTAACTGAACTAAATTGCAACATAAAAAATAAGTTTTTTTTTTTTACTTATGCGTAATTATGGCGTAAAAAATGTTGCTTGTAAGGTTGAATTCATATCTTAGCTCTGTCGTTAAAAAGTTTAAATAGTTGAGAGACAACCCTATTGCGTTATTGTTTCTGTTCATACAAGCAACATTGCGAATAACAGAAGTAAGCCGACAGACATAGAAAATGCAACGAAAACATCTCCTCGATGGTTCTAGAATATTACAATTCCATTTTTAAAGCTACGCCAGCTTAATCTGAATATTTTTCCAATAAACTTTGCTACTGTTGTAGGAAATAAGATTGTAAATATCCCACTTTTATTTCGAATGTGAAAGATTCTTATGAGATGAATGCTATTTCTCTTCAAGTATCTTACTTCAAGAATTGTTCGTTCAGATTGGAACTATAAAACAAAAGTACTGATTACAAAACTATCTTAAATTTCTAAAAGAAATCCCATTAGAATGCTTTATTAGTTCGGAGTGACTTTGACTTTGAAAATTTAGACCAAGCGCAGGACTCGAACCTGCATCTTAGGTATAGCCCTAAAGCCTTAACCATTCGAACTAAATTCATTAATCTCAATTTTGAAATTAGGTTGTCGGTTAACTTTTCCTTGAAGTATTAAAAAAAATTAAAAAGTTTTTTTTTGTCTAGCATGTTTAGATAATCCCCATGGAGATTCGCTAGGTTTAATAGGCTTAGGAATTAATTGGATTACCTCATCTATACTAATATTACAAACAGGTAGAGTTTGTGAATAGTTTGTGAGGTTGTAGGGTGTTATCTCGGGATTCACTGAACCGATTTTACGAATTATTTTATCAATAGAAAGCCACATTATTTGTAAGTGTCATAGGATTTATTTTAGGTTCCCATGGAACCGGGATCTACTCCTCGGGTAAAACCGTGCGTGACAGCTACTACACTATAAAACTTAACGATTTCTTCCCAAGAGAGTTTCAATGTGCGCGAAACCACGCAGCGCGATTAGTCATATACTCAAAAGTTTTTATTTACTAGTTTCCCGCGCGCGGTTACACCCGCGTAACTTTTGCTCCCGTGGGAACATCATTATTAAATATAACCTATAGCCTTCCTCGATAAATGGACAATCTAACACTGAAAGATTTTTTCAAATCGTACCAGTAGTTCCTGAGATTACCGCTTTCAATCAAACAAATAAACACTTCAGCTTTATACAGGGTGTTAGGGTAGACACCGTTATCCTTGAAACCAGTGGTTTGGTTTCAGTTACATAAAGCAAATACAATAAAAAAAGGTTTTTTTTCAAAATTTAAAAAATATTCTGTCCGACACCGTCCGTAAATTCATGGATACTAGTCTAGGCCTTAGTAACGTAATCACTGCAAAGGGCGCTGACCTGCTGCACGGGCAGTCCGTTTTAACTACCTACATAAGTTTTAACTACCTACATTTCAATAAAAACACAATATTACACATAACCTGTGATGTAACTTTCCCTTCATACTTTTCCTGGCTTAGGAAAGGCAAAAATACCTTGTGTTGCGTGACGAGTCCAAATGTAAGTTAGATTTAACAACAAAGAAAATGAAAAAAAACAAACAATTATAACATTTTTGCCGGCACGGTGAACTGAACTGGTGTAGGAACGTAATCTTGAAGTAGCCGCCACCATCGTTTCTCGGCTTGGCACAGGTTGTCCAGGGAATAAGTCTGCGTACATTATTTGAACCTCGGACAGGTAATCACCAGCCGCGGCGTAAACCCGAACCATATCGGTCCACTGTACGTTTGTGCACGACATAATCACTACAAACTACTAAGCACGCGGGCGGCGCAGCGCCCGCTGCGCTGCGCTGCGGGCACGAGACTTAAGGCGTCTGAGTGGTGTGGACGGTGTGGAAGGGGGTCGCAGCTTGCGTTCGCGCACTCCGTCCTCTTTGCCAATGCGTATAGGATGTCATAATTTTGAGGAAAAATTGAGAATATATTCAAAAAAAAAATTTTGTTTCTTTGTGTTTGTGATAACGGTGTTTACCCTAACACCCTGTATATACATAGTAAAGATAATAATATATAGTAATTAATTTAGTTTGACTAGTGGTCAAACTAAATTAATTATAACGGAATATACTTAATATTTCTATTCTATTTTTAAACGCAATTCATTCGACGAAAATATTTGAATTTGGAATACCTAAAATAACGAACTAAGTCAAATAGAAAATATTTCCATTCAAATATCAGGTTTAATGGATATCTATTTCAATGGAATTCCTCTCTGTTATCTACCAAAAACAGGTGGGACCTACAATTTTATTCTAAAAATAAAAATAATTAAAAATCAGGGCTGTGCGGTATTTAGTTTTTATAAAACCAAATAATATTCCATTTGATTTTGTTGTTTCCTTCCATTACATAAAAATGACTCTAGAGGCATATAGATTTAATTTCAATCTATGGCATCATTACTTTGTATTAACTTGTAAAATACGAAATATTATTGTACTCGACTTTGGCGAGTATGCAAATAGGGTATGATTTTTATTAATACCGTTAAATACATGTTAAAAAATCATTATAAAGCTGACGAAATATCCCAACAGAACACCTTGCAACTGGCTTCACTAGTTGTAAATTACCCTTCAAGACTATTATGTCTTGTTTTTTTTTATTTCCTTTTTGCTGTCTTCCGCTTTGCTATAGAGGTAAGTGAAATCATAAGTCTTTCTTACGGGTACTATCTGGCAGAATTTTATTGCTCCAAATTTTTTTTGGCATAACACACTAGGCATAATTTTCTTTAAACGAATATTTTTAAAGCTTAAAAAATATTTAGTATAATCATTATTTGGTCTGAATTTACAAAGGCAAACTTTTAAGGTAGATAAAATTTATTTGGGATAACGTTCTTTTGGTGGACGATTATTTGGCATACTATGAAAATAGTAGAATGTAATTTGGAATAATTTTGATAGGGTGAGTCAGTTCACCAAATATTTATTAAAAAAATTCATTACATCATTATACAGCAACAAGTTTACCAAATAATTTACTTAACAAATTAATTATCCGATAAACTTTTATTTAATAACGTATTATTTCACAAATAATTCATAGTTTTTCCATTTTATCTCATAAAATAACGTTTCGTATTTGCGGCAGCGGCCGGCGAGTGCCAGAACCAAATTGTGCGCAAATGACAATCGGTTTGATTATGTTAGAACTGCGGCCATACAACGCTCGAGCCGAGCGAGCGAAGCGAGCGGTGCCGCGGCAGCGTCCGGCGATGATGAAGATGATTCTAATTGTAATTCAAACTGTAAACTCCCTGAGTTATGATAGTTCTGCCTTTTAATGACTATCGATATGAAATTATTGCTACACGATGGTTCTACTTCTGAATGATTATGGATATGAAGTTTATGCCAAACGATGGTTCTGAATTATAAAAAATTATGCGTTTGAATGTATACTAAATGAGTGTCTGCCAAATGCTTTTCTGCGAAATGAAGTTTATTCTATTCGTAGTTATGCAATATAAAATTACTCCTAAAAATTCTGCCATAGGGTAGACCCCTTTCTTACTCCTCCTAATCTCTTTCTACTTAAAATCGTTGCGGGTCTTAAGGCAGTTTAACTTTTTCCCGGGACTTGGTGAGCTTCGGTGCTTATTGCCATTACCAGTGTGTGCCACTGTTGGTGGCATTAGTAACAGATAAAATAAAATAAAATGAAAAAAATACAATAAAAATACGATAGAATCCGTGTGTTCTTTCGGAGGAACACATGCTATAAAGAATAGCAACGGACACTACATCAATTTGATATCTGGTTCATAAATATTGTCCCGAATCGTGATCAAAGCTAGGTGAATCTCGTTAGTTAACGAGATTCGTAGCACAGATTTTCCTTCTGACAATGTTGCAACTTTTGTAATTGCATTAATCTCCAGCCTACAGGCAGCCTCGTGATCAATTCCAGCTTAAAACATCCGGGTCAGAGATCTACCTAATTGGTAGTGTTTTTGGAACGGAATTGTATTTTTTATAACGTATGCATTCAGTTGCTAGTTATTTAACATACTAATAGTAAATGTGGGCTGCTTTTGATAGCGCTGAACATTATGTACGTTTTAATACAATATTTGAAGTTAAGGTTTTGAATGTCAAGTGGAGTGTTGAAATCATTTCTTTCGTGAGTTTTTCACCGTATAATGGCTGGTAGATGGACTTATGTAACTATATTATTGGGCAAATATATATTTTTTATCCTTTCGCTAAAAGGCAAAATTGAAGAGAAGGTTCCGCTACGCGTTCGCTACTTCAGACCTGATCCTAGCCCGCGCTTGGCAAACGACAAGTAAGATTACCACAAGTATCGACATTAAGGTCGTCAGCGAACGGCACATGAACATTTTATGAATATTAAACATATCGCGCCATCTTTAAGCGTGACATTTTTTTCTTTCCCTTGTAAGTTTTACTGCTGCAACATTTAAGTTTAAGTATTGAATCCCAAGTAGGGTGATGGGATCATTTCGTTCATGAGTTTTCTACCGCTAAATGGCTGACAGACACCCGCATAAAATTTGGAAAAGGGTACATTTTATATGGCTCCTCTGTTGGAGTTTCAATTATAGGTCATTCAATAGTTACCACTTTTCCACTATTTTTCTCTTTTGGATCTTTTCCAGAGGCAAGATGATATTAAAATTTATTTACCTAAATATCTAAACTTCAAGGAATAAAAAAGTAACATTTTATAATTTAAAAAAATTTCTACTCTCATTTTATTCCAGACATGCTACGAAATGGAGAGATATCTCCGAGAGGAGCCTCGAAAGCGGAGGGACCCCCCACAGGAAGAGGAATGGGCCCGTACATCGCGCGCACCTTCTACGCCCTCTACGCCCCCTACGCCCCCTACGCCCCCTACGCTCCCTACGCCTCCAGCGTCTCCGCCGACGCCCCCGGCTACGCCGTTGTTCACGTTCACACAAGTGAAGTGCGAGCCCACCAGCGATTCGGATGAGGTGAAAGGTATGTTCGATATTATTCTAGAAATGTCTTTACATTTCGTTTTTTGAAACCTAAGTGAAAGACGTCATGAGTAAGATAGGTGGGGAAAGTGGGCATGAGCGGGACGTAAAAATGGACAAGAACTGGTTCACCAGTAATCTTCCATGATGAAGATGATGATCACTTTTTTAATAATATAATAAATATCTGTGTCCCAGTCGACTTCAAAAACAATTAAATAATACAGAGACACAAAGCACACTAACACTGGTATGCAAGAACAATAATAATTAGCTTTAAGTATTCACAAGAGTAAGTAGTGTCTCACTGTGGTGGTCTCTATTGCTATGGTAATAGAGATCATCAAAATGAGACCTGTCATTCCGAAGGAAACTAATAATCTCAAGTATTGTTTTTGCATGATTATGGGAGTAAGATTCGAAAAATATATCTGTGGTTTTAAGACTTGGTAATGTAAGTTTGATGGTCACAGCTCCCACTTAGTTAAAAGTGCAGTTATATTTACTACAGACAGGCACACGGGAGCTGATGCAAGTCAGGTCTCAAAGAATCGAGTACCATCTCATACCATCGCTTACATACGCAGTTAATTTATAGCACACAGGTATTAACGCGATAAAAATTATCTTTTTATTTTACCTGACTTTTCGATCGCGTTAATTCCTGTGTGCTATAAATTAAAATTATGATACGCGAAAGTTTAAAAATTTATACGCAGTTAATACAACGACTTAAAGTGGTTTTCGACGCAAGTGATTCGCAAAAGAAAACGAAACTTGAAAATATATTAGTTAATTCAACACCCGAAAATTTTGGAATCCTGATTCCTAATTTCCAATGAATGCGTCTTTTTTTACTTACCATTCCTTCTATTTACTTCAGAAGAGCCTAAAAGTATTCCGGTGCCCGTTCGACGACCGCACGTGCCGCGTAACCTTGCGCACCCGCATGCAACTGACCCGCGACGTCGCGTACATCGCTGCGAGTTTCCCGCTTGTGACAAGGTCTACACCAAAAGCTCGCATCTCAAGGCGCATAAGAGAACGCATACGGGTATGTTTAGTTCACTTCAAAATATTTAGGTTTTGTTTTAGCTCGGATGTAGCAACAGCTTAAACTGACAAGTGCTACAGAAGATCGTCCAGTATTTTGGACACAAGACAAGATAGGATCCTTCCAAATTAGAGAGGTCCCTTCTATAAGGCAAAGTGAAAGGGATTCGTCCGCATGGTAGAAGACCAGCTGGATGGGTGGATCAGATCGCCGAGCTTCTAAAAATACCAACCTGCCAAGCATTTTGGGCAGCAGCAGATTGGGAAGCTTGGCGAACTTTTATAAAACAACTGACAAACTGAAGGGGTCACGATCTTCAGCATGAAGAGGAGGAGGATATATATGTAGTCATTCTAATTGTTTTCGCCGAGGCTACCGCTTAAAGGTCGATAGCGTACCTACGGCAAACGAAAAAATTCTTGGGTTCTCATATTGTTTGCGAGAACAACACAAACGCTCGAAGAACGCGCATGCCCAATGTGGGGTCGACCTAAAATCGCTTTAATCCGAATAGAAATTACTCGTAATGCAAGCTTTATATTGAAAACAGATAAATGCTACAGTACAAAATGAGGTAGATACAAAGCGAAAAAGTTTAAAGTTAAACTTGTAGTATGTACGTGGAAACCCTGCAGAAAGTTTGAAACGCCTAAACAAGACAAAAAGTGTTTATATAACATCATGCGTACATATCTACAGATATAAATTCTGAGCTACTGCTACAGTTTAAGGCAAATGGAAAGCTTGCAAACTTTTCTAAGTTTGAAGTAAAACTTTGTAGCTATTTTACCTTCTGCTGTTAGTAACGTACGCCATCTAGTGACTATATTGTGTAAATACTGAACTAACTTGCTTACGTTTATAAAATGCCAGGTGCTGGTATATTTGTAAAGAGAGCGGTGCCATCGATGCACATCAGGACCTATATTAATTTAAGGTTCTGAACACTATACAATTATGTACGTTTATAAAACACTAGATGGCGCTGCACGCTGTGCTTCCAAATCGCTACACACATGAAGATATTGATTTTTAATTTACCTGTTGTGTAATGACGATATTTTTTCCCGTTTTCAGGTGAAAAGCCGTACAAATGCTCCTGGGAGGGCTGCGAATGGCGGTTTGCGCGCTCAGACGAGCTGACCCGGCACTACCGCAAGCACACGGGCGCCAAGCCGTTCCGCTGCCGCCACTGCGAGCGCTGCTTCTCACGCTCCGACCACCTCGCGCTGCATGCCAAGCGCCACGCATAAACCGCTGTCACTTCCGCCCGCGCCCCACCCCGCCCCCGCTCTCGGAAGTAGGGTGCGGGCTGCATTTACACGTGTTTTGTGATTCCGAATATCTCGCGAGTTGTGAATACGGAATTGACGTTGTGATCGGTCGGGCGCACTCCTCCTAAGCGTCAAACCAAAGAATGCCGCTACATCGTAGCTGAGTCAACACTCATCGCACCTAATGCTTTAACGTTATTTTTGTTTAATTTTAAGATGAAAAATAAAGATTTTTATTTGGAGAAAATCTCTTCTCATGTTTCGGCTTGTCGTTACGGTTCTTTGTTGCTAGAGATCGATTTATAGCCGTTGAGTTTGTATGATGTATGAGCTTGTGTTAGTCGGCGCTGTCGCTAAGCGACATCGCGGTGTTGTGCCATGGCGCGGGGTAGCGACCCCGCTTGCATTTCAATCAAGGTCATATTTATTTTATAATTATTGGGACGTTCGGCTGATATCCCACCGACGCCGAGCACAACCTTTATATTTTAGGCTTAGTGCGTCGCGTTACCTGATGTTTTGTCGTCGTAGTGATTAGTCGAATATAATTATATGCAATCATCTTTGTCGTTGTAGGTACTATCGACACATCACAACACTAGTTCTGTTCGACTGTTACACGACGAAACAGATTCGTATGTTTATTTTGTATAATTGTTTATCTAATTGTACTCTATTAGTAATTTTAAGCTTCTCTTTACTGTTTCATTCCGATTTGTGCGGTTAGTTGGCCTTTATTTCGTTAGTTTTAAGGTTTATTACAGTTTGCACGTTTTCTTAATGCCATTACACACGAAGCGTCGAATGATTGTGAGCTCACAGGGACATCTGTAGTGCATAATTATTTTGTATATTAGTTAGGTTGGGATCGCTAAGTGTGTAGGGGCCTAATGTTGATTCTGCGGTTGGCGACACTGTCGCACGAGGTCCGTGTCTTCAGTCCTGATCTCAACGTGTAACAACTGACCCCGGGTGTGGCCCTCCTAACACAGTCGCTATTATTTTCTATAAACGGTTAGGCTGGTTGTTTGAGGATATTTTGCTCTGGAAGCCACCACGTTGCGGGCATTTATTTATTTGGGAATTATTTACTATTTGTATTGATGTAGGTATCTTCGCAGTCTGGAAAATGACCGAACTGTTCAGTATTATTATTTTTACGCGCATTATTTTTCATTCGCAATTTAACCGAAGTTTCACAATTTTAGCGAAGTTTCGCACCTTTAGCGAAGTTTCGCAATTTTTGCAATCACTTCGTTTTCTGCTCCATCACTCTCTGAACACTGGCGATGTCTTTAATTCGGAAACATTATATCAATCAATCACGCGGGACAATCTACTGGACTTTACACAACTAACAACATACATTTAAAACACCTTCTCATTTTCAAAGATAAATAACGTTCGTATGCCACTACCATATGAATTTTATTCTGCATTATTTTACACAATGTCATTAGACATTAAGTGCAAAATATACTAGGTACATATTTAACTCCCATTCTCATAAAATATTAGTACCTATATAGATAATAAATGTGGAACGAAATGATTATTTAAATTAATCAAAAACATTTATAACTATTAATAGTTATAAATGTTTTTGATTAATTTTATCATGTTATTCCTCGCTCTCACTTTACGAATATTTAAATTTAAGCAGTAGATGTCTGTTATATCATCGTTCAGCGCACAAATACCCTCACTTTTTAAAAATTATAGGAAAATATATCCTTTTTTTTAAGTTTTTTTAGGATGGGTGTTAGATATGTATCTCAAACCTCCCGGGGGCATTAATTTAGTCTTTCCCTTTACTGAAATACACCCCGATACTTTTATATGTCTTGTGACTTTTGTAGAAATGTAATGAAAAAAGAACCTGACAACCAAAAAGACATCCATATGTTTGGAAGTTATTTAAATAAAAAATAAACTTGTAATTCTAGTCTAGTAAACAAAAGAAAACTTTGAAAATTAAATTAAATAGTCTATTTAATCAGTGTCACTTTTTAATCTCTTTTATTAGATATACACTTTATACTAAATGTAGCAAGCAAAACTACTTAAGTCTGTTTTTAATAAAATTGTTGTATTTCTACAAAAGCTTGCAAACATACTCTGCAGTAACTCACAGTATGTGAAACTATATATTTCGCGATAAAATCAATCAATAGTATTATTTAATATATTCCATTAAATCATGTTTGGAAACTTTTTTTGGGATTGCAATAATAACACTGACGGTTGTTCTTATAAGTGGTTTTTATATTCTAAAGTTTTATCACAAACAAGGTTTTTTTAGAAATATTTATACTTATTTTAACACATTTTTACATTTTTTATATTATTTTATCTAAACCATAGGTGTTTTTTTAATATTCGTAGATGTATGTGTTTTAACTGACGCAATTGTTGTTTATAAATAAATATTTTAGCTGTTAATCTTAACAGAACAAAGGTAACAGTTTAATTAAATATTGCATAGCAGCATCACTAACACTACAAAAATATCTTTTGAATATCTTAAAAGAAATAAATCTACAGCTCAGAAGCATAAGGTCGGATGAGTCATTATACGATAGAAACATTCGTTGTATGTGCCTTTATTGTAAACTGGCACTTACGACCAAACGCTTAATACATACGTCCTTAGGCTCCTGAGCTCCTTCACGGCAATACTGTTGGGTTAACAAGTCAAAAAAATCCTGTTAGTGTGCAACCGCTATTAAATATGTAATAAAACTTGTACGGGTTAAACAGGAGAGGTTTTTACATGTCACGCTTAAACGCAGATTACAAAATCTAATGCGATAGCTTACATAAGTATGGGTAAACTTGTAAAGGCGTGTATATCGCCACAAACTATTTGGTGTTTCAACACAAGAACAGGTGAAATACGTAAAGCTGATGGAACTAGCTGTACGAATTTAGCTCATAAATGTAATTATATAATGTTCTCCACTGATTTACTGGAAAAGTTTAAAATAGAGGCTGCACTTAAGATGGCCTTGAACATAAATGTCTTTTAAATTCTATACAAACACTTTTGAATGATGACTGTCATATTGTTTTGACAAGTAATTGACAGTTTGGAGGTAACAAATAAGTATTTTTTTATTAATACTTTATTGCTTAGGTAAATTGTTGATTGGTCTCGACTATATACCGCCGCCGTAGTTCTTGACAACCGCGAAAAAAAAATAGTACCCGATCCGTCACGCTCTGGTCGAGTAATACGCGTCGTGAATGTTATTAAATGTGTATAAATACACTACAAGAAGTAAGAAGGACATCGCGTCACATCGGTAGTGTCTTATACAGACACGCTATAATAGTGAGTTTTTGTATTTACGGAGATCCGGTTGTAACGTAGCGTGGTATCTAGTCGAGAGCACGAGACCTATAATTTTTCTAAGCTTAATTGTGTAACTAACACTAAGATCAAGTAATTGTAGACATTTCAGTACAGTGTTCAATTTAAACCCTTTTTGAATAGCCATTACTCGGTGGGTTACATTATACATATTTAAAATATCATAAAAAATTAAACTTTTATTCGCATTTTACGTATATATAATATTATACTATAGATCGATGTATTTGTGTAATCGAAACCTGAAAACATAGATGTAAGAAAAAAAATTAATGTGATTCATAAGTTTATTATTATAGTATGAATGTTTCATAGAAATGTGAGTGGTATAAACTGCTTGAAGGGTAAAGTGTCAGTTTAGTAAATATGCACTACGGCTGGTATTTGCATATTTTAGATCAGTAGTTCATTTAGATAATTACTCAGTATGCGTCAATGTCAGAGGGTTAACCCCAAATATATGTCTTGAATGTATTAAAACAAGTTATTTAAAACTTAAATAGGGCTTATTCGAACATTTACAAATATTACACTGTCTTATTAACAGTAATTGATAAATTCCAAGCCCCATTTAAGCCCTTAATCTAAATGTCTTTGAAATAGTGATAAAAAATACACAGAAAACACCCTAAAAAGAAGTTATAAATTATTAATCCATAGTAATGTCTTATCGTCAAAAATCGATGTTAGCGCGTCTATTATATGTAATAAACGAAATATACCTACCTTACATTTTAAAGAATATGATAAAATTGTATATTATAATAGAAAATTTTCGTCATAAATATGCGGCTGTGTTAGAATCGACTATCTGTATTTATATAACGTTTTTCTACTCCACCGTTTCGGGAAATCATTATCGAAGTTTATAATAATTATAATAGTGTTTAAGTTCAATTATTTGAAATTGCTGCGAAAGATATATATTTTTTATTAGATTTTGTAGGCGTCATCTGTATAATCAATACTTGCATTTTTTGGTATTTATGTTACACTGTTTTCACACCTTCGGTGGCGTATCTAGAGAGTAAGAGAACGGGCAATACGCCACGGACCGTCGACCCTCCAACTCCCGAAAATTTACTGTCGTTAATAAAAACACTCGGTAGTCCCATTTGCTACGGGTCCCGGACTATATTTACGACACTGATTATCGGTGAAATTAACTTCGAACAACCTTTGGGTGAAAATCTCTTACCTGTGTGTACGTAGAGATTATTCAAAGAGCTACTACGGACTTCGCAGTACAAACAATGTTATTCAATAAGTGGTTCATCGATCCTTATGTTACATTACACGAACAATAGTTACTGCTTTACGAATATTCTAGTTGTGCATCTATTTTAAATGCGTGTTTTATTAATACTGTATAATACATTTTATTATTTATATTGCACTGGTCATATCGCACTTTTAGGAAAATAATGACTACATTTGAAATCACAATTTTTTTTCAATTGACTTAAACTTTTTAAAGGTTTTTAGTTCTAATGGTTAACTTAACTTTCGTACATTTAGTATTTATACCGTATTAATTATTAATCTTGTTGTTTTTTTTTTTATATTGGTTAGAATACTTCAATTCCAATATTTTTTAATTAGTTTTCACAATAATATTTCGTTAAGTTTCAAGTTCAACAGTATTTATTTATATATTTTTCAATATCACATATTTTGTGTTGCTTTACTAAGAGTGCGATACTAGTTGACATCTACAAATTTATATTAACGATTATTTTTGCTAATTTGGTGCCTTATTTTAATGGTTACAAAATGTGTAATATAGTTTGTTTAATCTACGTTGCATTAGTACATTCCAATGTTCCCGAAATGGATGGAAATTTTAATAGCATTTAATAAAGTGTTTTTATAACCGATTGCTGGATATATTTACTATACTTTGTATTATTGATTAATTTAGGTAATTGTTTATAAATTATTTATAATATGTTGATTATAGTAAAATCTCGATGCTAATGACACAAACATATTGTAATTTTAAAGATCAATCAATTAGAGAATCGAAAACGTATAGCAAGGGTTCGTAACGTTATGTGTGTAACTGAAATAAACAAGTTTCTTCAATGTTCTGTTATAATTAAGAACCCTGTATAAAATTTTACTTTTGTTAGGTTTCATAAAATTATGTTATTTTATTGTATTATTATAATATTTAGTCTTTCTATCTTATGTAAAATCGTTGGTTTTATTATATTTTTGTATTTATTTATGTACGAGATTTGACAAAAATTTGGACTAGAATGGAAGTTAAAACTTCTGTAACGTAAACTTTGAAAATACTAATTGGAGATTAAACATAAATTATGTTATTAAACTTTTAATTGGATTTTAAAGTAACTTTTGATTATTACTTATACTTTAATCAGTATTCATAAAATCGACTGATAATTATTTTTATGCGTTTCAACATATTTTTAAACTATTTTTTAACATTTTTAGCATCGTTGCTAATTTTTATTTTAACTACGTTATTTGTATATCGTTCCATTACTGTCATAATTTTTATTATATAAATTTACACACGGTGATCCTCAATCGGTTATAAGCAGTTTTTAACAATTTTCACCACTATTCAGGGTAATGGCGGTACTATAATCGCTGCTGCCCTAAACATGGTATAATGGGGTGGTCTTTGTGTAAGACGGCCGCGATGCGAAGCGATGCGACTCGACTAATGTTTCAGATATCGTAATCGTTGCACACGACATATCTTCGAATTGTACGATGTACAGAAGGTATAGAATGCAAAAAATAACAACATAACAATTCTGCGTTGATGTTACAACTACTTGACAATTTTCATGTTGTCCCAAAAAATATCTTATATCTTATCAACCATTTACAAGCATAACTAGTCGAAATTAACGGATTCCGTAGTTTAAATTGCGATTGTTGTGTCGCGTTATCCAACGTCTTGTCGCGTCGTGTTGCGTCACATCGTTAGAACATTACACCCATTTAGTCAAAGAGCTGACCTATTTTTAAGTATCAACCTGTGACTATCGAAGTCTGCCTATCCAGATATCGATATTTGTGATAATGAGGGATTGTACCCCGTAGAATGCGAGCATTCAATGTAGGCTCAAATTGTTATTATTTACAATGTCGGCAATGTAATGCATTTTAAACAAATATACATCAATCTTGTTACCTTTTAGCCTTTAAATGTTAGCTTTAAATGTTATTATTCAATTATTTACTGAATGTGTATAAGACATGGGATATTGAGGAGTAACAAAATTTGTTATTTTAATATTTTTTAGATAGTAACGCTTTGCTAGTTATAATTTCATCTAGAATCGATCTAGATGCTTGTTAACGGACATCAAAAAATCACAGCCGGTAATCGAAGCTGTGATAGAATTCATACCTTTGAATAATATTATATATTGCTAGATAAATTAATTTATAAATGTTAAATGTTGTAATATCCCATGTTTTAATTATTATAAATTATCTTTTTATCGTGAGCACAGTTCGTATTATTTATGAATTATTATAAGATATAAATTATTTAATAGGTTATATCTCAAAGAATATTTGTTTTAACGTGCGTTAAATTATTTAAACGTAATTTCTAAATTAAAACTTTGAAATACGAGTTTGCATGAAACTCGGCGTATTTAAATTTCTGATTCTGGATAGTTTGCGACTAACGAAGGATAGTCACGATCCGATATTAAAAAGGCCAATCTTTAATGATACGGTTTAAGGTATAACAAAATTAGCTGCGCAAATATTTAATAGTATTGTCTATTCATTTAACATATTATACTGTGAAATGTAATTTTGAAAAATATGCCTTTAGGCACTTTTCATACAGATCCTTACAGATTCTAATATTTTAAGCCGCTTTAAAACAATATAACTTGTTAGCCATCGTAATAAAATAGCAGTTAGTATGGCAATTTGTGTTAAACAAGGCAGTTAAATAGTAACACCGCAGATGCGTGTCTTTTTTAACCATGAGCTTTTGCTACTTCACCGGACATAATAGATATCATATAACAGCGAATTATAATATAAAATGATTTTTCAACTGCAAGGATAATAAGGTACAAGGGCGTCACTTATGTTTCTAAAACTGCGCCGATGAAGTCAGTTTAGTATGTTACCAGTTAATTTTGTTATACCTTACATCTATCGTATTATTAATCTTGTAGAATTAACGGCATTTATACTTCCAGTGGGCCGTATTTTGTATATAAACACTTAATATAGTTATTAATCATAAATGTTTACAAAAGTAAAATATAATAATAATAAATATTATTTTTCTTCGTTTTCTTTCTGACGTATGTATGTAGGTCCCCTCTGTGTGGGATATGTTATTTAGAATACACATTTTATATTATTAAATTTTTTCTTATATGTGGAAAAAAAATGAGTTTTTTTTCGACAATCACCATCATCATCAGCCCGTTTAACGTCCACTGCTGAACCTGGGCCTCCTCCCGAGGAAGGGTATTTGACCACATAGTCACCACGCTTGGCAGGCGGGTAGGTGACCGCAGTAATATTTTATAACATACAAGAAAACGCTGCTGCCTGTTCCCTGGCATGCGCTTGTTTTAAATGATGTTATAACAATCGGGACCAACGGCTTAACGTGCTTTCCAAGGCACGGAGGGTAATCCCTACACCAACCAAACCCGTAAAGAAATCTTAGAATTTACACAAAGATATCTGTCCGGCTGGGGATCGAACCCACGACCTCCGAGATTTAAAGCTTGCCAAATATCGCTACGCTACGGAGGTTGTCATTCAATAAGCATTTATTTGATCTTAAATTTTGATATTTTTTTAAATTCAAAGTGGATCTTTCACCTTTCTTTTCATAATAAGTAAGTGTTTGCAGTCCTTCATGTCTTTTCAATGTTAATGAGAAATGTTGCAAATTAAGAAAGCCGTTCAAAGCAAAACAATTACCAGTAGATTTACTTAATATTTTATAACTAAAATGACTGAATCTTTCGAAATAGGGTACCACCCATTCTCTGATAATTTTCTCGCCATTGGAAAGATTTCTTTAATAATAATTGTCAGTAAATTTGCTTTCATCGTCATTTATAGGGAAGTTGCATTTGGCGGCCTGTATGGGGCCACGATTAACCAAAATAATATGTCTTTACCTATGAAATTGCCGTTATGTATGAAAAAATTTAAACGAATATTTTCATGTATTTTTTGTTTGTATTAATCGAAGTAATCACCCATGCAATCAATGCATCTTTGCCAACGCAGTGGCAGTTTATTGATGCTTCTTAAAAAAATCAGCTGGACGGGAGGCAACAAATTCTTCAAAGGCATTTTTTACTGCCTCTCGGGTATTGATTTTTTTTCCCGCCAAGAAGTTATCCAAATTCTGGAAAAAGTAGTAGTCTGTAGGCGCAAAGTCTGGTGAGTAGGGCGGATGACGGAGAGCTTTCAACCCCAGTTCTTGCAACTTGGAGACCGTCTACTGTGCAGTATGAGGTTGCGCGTTGTCGTGCAGGAGCAGCGGAGACGAGCGATTGACCAATGCTGGTTGGAGATGTGCCAGCTTCTCCATCATTGTGTTTCGTTCTTCACAGTACATATCTGCAGTAATGCTCACCCCGTTTGGTAAGAAGCTGTGATGATTCACACCGGCGCTAGACCACCAAACTGTGACCATCACTTTTTTAGGGGTAAGTTTTCGTTTAGGGCATTGTTTAAGTGCTGAACCAGGATCCAACCAACTTGCTGAGCGCTTGCGGTTATCAAACAGAATCCATTTTTCATCGCAGGTAACAATGCGGTTCAAAATTCCTTCATTTGTGTGTCTGTTGATCAGTGCAAGGCACGTCTCGACGCGTACTTCGCGCTGGCGATCATTGAGTTCGTGGGGCACCCATTTGTCAAGCTTTTTTACCTTGCCAATTTGACGCAAATGGACCAATATTGTTTTGACGCTAACGTCGAAAGCTGCTGCTAATTCAGCCGTAGATTGTGTATCATCAGCTTCCACAATCGCCTTTAATTCGTCATTGTCGACCAAAGTCTTCGGACGACCGCGAGGTTCAAATTTCAGGTCGAAATTTCCAGAACGGAAGCGAGCAAACCAATAGCAGGTACGTTGGTTTGTAGTGTTAGCTCCGTAAACGTCGTTGATGTTGCGTGCCGCTTGTGCCGCGTGGCTGCCACGACGGTACTCATATTCCATAATTACTCGAATTTTTAACGTACATGATGACGAAAAAGATTGAAATGCGATGAAAATGTAACACTAATCAATAAACAAATGACTACTGTTGGAAAAAAAATTCCATGTTTTTAAAATAAAATTAATTTGAAATTAGAATTCTTAGCCAAACAAAAAATATTTTGATTTGAAATGGCCAGTACTGCAGAACGGCAATTTCATAGGTAAAGACCTAATGTTAACAAAATCATTCGTCATACTGGCAGGCTACAAAACGTGATCATCACCATTAATCTAAATTGCTACTATTACTGATGAAACTGCTTACAGGTTTTGCAGAAGTACCTTCTCTCGTTTTACTGACAGACTACTTTTAATCAGTACACACTAGACAAGTTTTAATATCAGTAATTATGCCAAAATCCACTTTTAAAAGAACTAGAGCTCTAATGTTACGCACTCCCTCCGCCGCTGCGGGGTCCCCATGCCGGCAAGGGGTATGTTGGACTCGTCATCTCCAAAACGGTGGTGTGCTAGTCATACCACGAGGAGAGGGCCCTACCCGCTAAAACCCCCCGGGTACTCCACCGTCCGCCATTGGTGAGGGGCCCAGGAATGGTTTTCTGGGACATACTTCGGCGGCGCCCGCGGCCAGACTGGCGCCGCCGGGTCTCCTGGGCCACTTTAGTGGCCCATTTGGCCAGTCACAGGGACGTCCGGAGTACCAGGGCGTTCCTACTACTCATGGGTCGGCCTCGAAGGGAGCGGGGTCCATATTATCCACACCCCGAGGCCGAGCCTAGGGCGGCAGGTGGCGGGTCTTTGCCCGCACGCCAGCTGTGGAGCGCCAATACACCAGCTGCGGAGCGGATGGGCAGAGGGATCATTTACCCTCTCCCACTCCGCCCAACCAGCAAAATATATCGTAAAAATGCCACCAGCACGTTTCTATTTCAGCTATTGGTGGTGAGAAAATGTCGAGTAAATGATCTGTGCACGTTCTCTCAACGCGATTTGGGCGCACTTTTCTCTGCTTTAAGTGATGTAAATATCGTAAGATTATCGTCTAAATAGCCAAATAGTCGAAAAAATATATAGAGTAATCGCAATTCGAAAGTTAATTGTATCATATTAATCATCAGTATGCCATTTTTCAACACATTAGCTTTTCCCAAGTCGGTAGAAGCGCTTTCATTCGACAAATTTATTGTAATATAGCAGTGCGGTTGCAATCACTCGACACTTTGATCGTGTGAATGCAACCAAGCAGCATTCATAGACCATTTTATTTCTTCAATTACCGGAGCTGTTTGTGAAAAGAAATATTTTTTTTTATTTAGTATAAGTATTAAATTTTGCCATATTATTTGTGCCATACAATTTTACAGTCATATTGACAATTCGTGACCTGAAGTTAGCTCAAAGGTGTTTACTTTTCTATGCGGGGTTAAATTTTTCGTCTACATTCTTTACATTTTAGTTAATATTTTCATGGGCCGTAAGATTTCTTAGTAAATAATTAATTACAAATAATATTAATTTAAAAGTTTATCTAATTCGCCATTCACTTATCATCACAAAGCATTCACTAGTTTCAACTTTACGACTTCTAGGACCGCCATTGCAGTTAGTTTGGGGTTCCATAGCGCAAAATGTTAAATCCTTAATATTATATCAAAAAACTGTTATGAATACTCCTGAGGAATAAAAAAAAATGAAATATAAACAAAACAATTTATTATATGAGTGACTTTTTCAAATTATGTTAGTGGCAATTTAAATGGTTGACAACCATTAGTTTTAACTATATAGTACAGTGCTGTAAAAGATTTTATTCAACTTTCATACCACAACTATGCTGTAAGACGGCTTTCAAATGATGTTTAGAGCACCTTTGGGGCTGTAAAAGATAATTTTTAAGCGTTTTCTCAACTTCGAAATTTAAGCGGAATGAACGCCTTGTAAAAAGCTATTATATGACATTAAGTGCCGTTATCGTAACTGAGATTAACAGCGTTTTCTCTATAATTATGCTGTAATAAATACATGTCGAAAGATAGTGCTATAAAAGCTAGTTTTTCGACAAATTAGCTATTCAGTTGCTTTCAAAGAGCTGTCATAGGACTTGCGGTTGCATGAAGGTTGTCGAGAGATATCTTTATATAATTATCGAGTAAATGCAATATGAATTCGTCGAGTACACGTTTACTAGACATGTTTATAGAGCCAAAAAGCGTTGAAAGCTAAAATATCTAGACAGCTGCTTTTAAACGGCTTTTTGAAATAATAGGATCTTTCATACGAGTGTTTTTCGATTCATAGTCATGAGAGTAATTGCTTATACGATCTCTTTGCTAGTTGGGCGTGGCCTCCTTCTGGGACATGACGCGCCGCAGGAGGTGACCGCCTTCCACGACCTCTCACTTTGGATCATCTTTGAGATGACGGTCGGCAGCGAGAGGTCGTATCCCACCACCCCGACGCGGCGACGAGCTCCGCGCGATCGTCGGATCTCACTGCTTACTCCACCACCGTGTGCTGCGCTGTGCCGTCGGCGCCGTCACAGTGGCTTTTCTGCGCCACGTTGCACAGGTAGTGGCCAAAACAACCGTGGCCTGTTACTAATTGTGTAACGTGGTAGTCGAGTGACGTCGCCGTACCTACCTCCGGCCCAACCTCAACCGTTCGTGATCCGCTCTGTGGTGTGGCCTCTAGCCGTTCCTGCCATTTCCGGAGGGTCTAGTAGTGAACCTCAGCCCGCCACCGTGCAATGCCCTCCGGGAAGGGGTCGCGACCAGAGCGCACGCCCTCACACCTCCCGGTACCGGTACGCGAGGGGATCTTATTAGACAGGCCGCATCGAAGGCGACCGTGTGGTAGGCGCGGGACGCCCGGACTATGGACATGACCCCTCTGCGACGTCGCAGCAGGGTCACTTTACGCCCTTTTTTGGACGATGACCCAAATGGGGGCGCCGTATAGCGCCATGGAGCGGATCACTCCGGCGTAAAGCTTGTGGTAGGTGCTCCCGGGCCTGCCAAGGTTCGGCAAAAGCCCGCTTAGAACATCCGCCGTCGCCACCAGTTTCGGGGCCATCTACGCAAAGTGAGGTGGGAGCCAGGAGGTGACGTTAGCTGTGGCCCATTCTGTTCGAGTAGGTACCTAGGTAAATAGGTTATTTACCAACTGTCAATGAAGCCTGTGGAAATTTCGAAAACCGGTGAAATTTTTGTCTAGAAATTTCGAAAGTTATCAGATGACGGATCTCAGATCTAGTGCGTAAATTACCATAAAAATAGTTCTACGGCTACTACGGACAATATTTTCACGGGTTCTGATCGGATTCGAATCGGACGCAGTGCGAAACGGCTTAACTTAAGTCGAATGTGTCTTTCAAAAATAAAGTCAAATTACTCACCTTCTCATTATTTTCTTGATCAAAATACACTGACACGTGTCGCCCGTGATGTCGTGAACCGAACTAAATTGTAGGTAGTGCCATATATTAGTTTTTACCTGCACTTTATTCAATTAGCCATCTCTCCCTTACGGCCATATACCCCGGAATAACCCTAGTTTAGCTGCTTGACTTTAGAAGGATATACGATATAGATATAGACTTTAGAAAATACTATATCTAGCTAAATAACATTTTTTTTATGAAGTATAGAATCTAAGAGTCGCTTTGTCGGTTTATTTTAAGTTAATGATTATTGGTGTACCAATTGTGTCCCTATTTACCATAAAAAATGCCGTGTGGATTCCGGCTTAGAATATACCATCCCATGCGACTAAGGGACATATGGCTGATGGATGGGCAGCAGCATCTATTAGCTCAAGGTTTACATCTTACTGCGATCACCAATCCGTCTGCCAAGCGTGGTGATTATGGCAATATCCCTCAACGATTCTGCCTTGTCAAGGTCTGTTATGAGGAGGCCCATGTTCAGCAGTGGACGTAAACGCTTTAGTAACAAATTAAAAATACCTTAGTTTCCCTTACTTTATTAAAAGCATTAATTCTAACAAAATGGTGTTCTTGGTAAATGGCGGTGGGAATGCGTAAATGCAAATCCCCCGGACAAAAAAAAAGGTACCTATATGAATACTCGCTATTCTTTCATCCGTCTAATGAGTATACCTAATTATTTGTTATCCAACTACTAAAACTACGCCCAGTATTATTTGTGAAATTTATTCATCACATGACAAATTATAGGTTTGCATAATGCTTTTCCTTAAAACATTTTGGCTTAATAAATTATAACAAAATAGGTATATTTTTTAAGCAATTTATTAAAACGTTACATTATTTTATGGACACTATAACATGCATAATAATATATACTGTACACATCTAATCACAAAAGTTTTAAAGACACCGAAATACACAATAATTTTATACGCAATATAACAATTTGGCCACTACCTGTGGACTAAACATTCATTACACACAAGGTATCGGTTGATACAGGTTAATAATATGCTTGATAGATACAAATGCAGTAATTTTGTGAAAACACAGGTCTATTTCATATCGACATCATATGGATTAAGTTTCTTAGACAAAATACGTAAACAAATATTTACGTAAACACCCTGTCTGAATGGAAATATATATTTTAACACCTTATAAGTACACAGTAATAACTAGGTATTATTCGTTTTATTAAGTTCACAAAAATAGGCAGTTTCCTTTTAAATTCATATTATTTTTTGTATAAAAATATAAGTGCTTAAAGTCATCCAAAATACGATATATCGTAATTATGTTCATACTTATACATATTATACACATAAAAATACGTGTAAATGTCGGTTTAGTATTAAAAATATTCATGGTTGTCATTGGTCAATATTATGTTTATAATAACATTTCTAAAAGACGACGGAACTTTTTATAAATTTTGTTTTAATTAAGTGAACCAGTAACTACTATGGCGGGCCTAAAAAAACATATAAAAAAGTGCTTTAATTGTCCGTAAAAAGTTAATAATAACTAATCAAAAGTCTTCAAACTTAAGACAGTTAATACTGAAGTGAAAAACGCGATGTGAATTATTCACAATAAGCATAAAATTCAATATTCTTCATAAATTCCTAATACTGATACGTTTTAAGGAACGAGGTTTGACTCTATCTAGGTAGGCATGAGACCACATTAACACCTACCTACTAAATAACAAGCATTTCCATATAATTTATTTGAAATAAATACAAGAACACTACTTAGGTACGTTTTAACTACACATAAAACACTTATTTTGTTAAAGTTTAAAAAGAGTTATGGTAAAAAATGCATAATCAAGCGCGGTACAATCGCGGTTAAATCTAACATTTATTATAAATAATACCTTTGAAAAAAAGTCATATTTGTAGCGTGTACAAACACAAAAAACTGCCGTACTTCATAAGTGTTTAGTAGATATTGCTCATTAACAATATCTACTAAAAACTAATGAATATGATGTATGGGTGATTTTCCTAGTCTATATTGGAAGATAACATCAAACTGACAAACGATGTTCCAAAGATGGGCTAAGTAGAGAGCTAGAACTACGGCTAAGATGATTAGAAGTGAATGCCATCCTGTACTTTGGCCATGAGTTGAGCTGAGCTGAGCAGTTGACCTCGCTCGGTGTCTGTGAGCGGTTGTCGAATGACGTCATACACTCCGTTGCGGCCTAGCACGCACGGCAGAGACAGGAACACGTCTTCTTCGATACCGTGCTCACCCTAAAAGTAGGAAATAATATTATATTTATTAGTTCTTCAGGACACAATTCTGCCCGAATGTAAAATATCTCTTAATATAGTCAGAAACAGTAAATTTTGAAACTTCGTCCGCGACGTCCGCGCGTATGTCATTCCGACTAAGACAATAGGATACCATCCTCTTGTCTTAGTCGGAATGACATACAGCCTTCCTCAATAAATAGGCTATCTAAAACTGAAAGAATTTTCAAATTGGCCTAGTAGTTACTGAGCTTAGCGCGTTCAAGTGAACAAATAAACAATCTGTTCAGCTTTATAGGTAGGTATAGTTATTGGTATAGATGAAGGTTAAGATTTGTTAATTATAGGTACATTATACGTAGGCTTATGATATTCCATTGTATACCAACCTTGAGGTAAGTGGATACGGCATGCACACTGTTTGCGTTAGTCAAGATAGCCCTGGCTAGTTGTGAGAGCGACAGTCCGATAGCCCACGAGGTATATCCCTTCAGCCGGATCACTTCGTACGCGCTCTTCACCACCATAGCATGCGTCTCCTTCCAGTTCTCGGGGTCATTGTCAGTTCCAATCTTTTGGTTTAAATCACTAAGCCGAACCCCCGCAATGTTCACTCCTGACCAAACAGGAACTGGAAAAATAACAAGGTTACCTAAGATTTAGTACTGTCGTGTCCGACACCTGTTAACCGTCTATTGACATTTCACAGTTAGATACTCAAGATATGGCTTATTGGGGTCCAGGTGACTAAATTGTGGGTCGGGCAAGTCTGGATTACTTACCATCGACAAAAAATCCAGGACGAAAAGTAAATGTAGTGAGTTATAGACGAGCCTCGTAGCAAGACCGGGGACCGAGGCATGTGTCAATGATAAGGCGCTACCTCTGACCAAAAGGTTTTACTTAACATATACAAACTATCAACATATAAATGTTTAGATAATTTGAACAATCTTACCGCTGCTATCTCCATGTTCGCCAATAATGTATCCGTGGCAGGATGTCGGAGCGACGCCCAGTTTCTCTGACAACAGGTATCTGAACCTAGCAGAGTCCAAATTAGTCCCAGATCCGATGACACGATGTTTTGGCAGTCCACTGATCTTCCAAGACACGTAGGTCAGAATGTCCACTGGGTTGCTTGCTATTATGAGAATCGTATCAGGGCTGTATTTCACAAGCTGTAAAATAATTATAGGAATTTACTATTTATATACCTATGGGGATTTAATGAGTTTAACGGTGATTATGATGGTTATTATTATTACTAAAAGAGTTTTAAGTATACATGTAGATGGATGGAGAGGGAGAGGAAGGCCAAAGATACATGGATTGTGTGAAGAGTGATATGAAATAAAAAGGAGTTACTGATCGTGTGACGGGTGACAAGACAGAATGGAAGAAACAAACGTGCGCCGACCCCAAGTAATATGGGATAAGGGCAGGAAGAAGAAGTTGAAGAAGATTATGGGATTCACCAAGGCACTCAAACTTAAAAAGGAATGTTTAAAAAATCTTCGAGATCCAAGACCCAGCTCTTTGAGAATGATAAACGTATTTGCTGAAATTTTAATAATAGTAGGAGGCTCACCTTTGGTATGATATGCTTGAGAACGTCGGTATTTCTCTGAACAAGGTCCAGTCTGCTCTCGCCTTCTCTCTGGCGGACACCAGCGGTCACCACGCATATTTTGGAACCAGCCGTTATTGAATAATCTGTACACAGATTATAACTCTATAACACCTTACAGCACATAAAGCGCATTCATATTAAAAAAATAGTAGGGTACTGAATGTAGTAACATAATAAATTTTAATAATTTTTTAACATAAGATTAACACACCAACATACGGCCAGCCTTGTAATAAATGGTTATCGAAGCCTATGGTCGCTTCACTGAGACGTTGTCAAGCCATGTAGGTATGGGAGTTTTGTTAATAAGCCGTGGTATTTTGTTTTTAAATTAAGTAATATAGTCAAAGAATAAAATACATAGTTGTATCATACAACTTAAAGTAGCTATTATAAAATAAAACTAACTTGGACAATAATACTATTATAAATCTATTCTACTTGCACAGCAGGTAAGCACAGCCGTGGTATTATGTTAGGTCATTATTTTAATTAATTAATCGATCTAAATAACAATTAATGTTATTTATTTTGAACACGTATTGATCTATATTTATATAAGTAATATAATAAAAGTGAAAGGTTCACTCATCACGAAATCTCAGAAACTACAAATCTCGTTAAAAACAATGGGGTGCTGCTCACATGTTATAAGTATCATTATGTACCCGACCTGCACCCTTCTAAGATGAGGTAATATACAGAATCTAGTGAAAAAATTTAGTGTTTTATTTAATCATCATCAACCCGTAAAACGTCTACTTTCTACTCTGAGCCGGATTAAACGTTAAGAGCGCCGCGCCGTAGGCGAGCATTTTATCGGCTGTTTTATAAAAAACTAGCTTCCCACGCGCGGTTTCACCCGCGTAACTCCCGTTCCCGTGGGAACTTCATAATTAAATATAGCCTATGTCATCCGGGGGTAGTGTAGTTTCGGAGCCTATTCAATACAAACAAACAATCAAATCTTTCTTCATTATAATATTACTAGACTAGTAGGTAGTAAAAATTCGATCACTGTAGTTGGCGTTACTACATGTCTGGTAGAGGTTATTCCAATTTGGAGCTGGCATTTTTTTATTTCAACTTGTCATTAAGTAGGTATTGAGTATTAAGGATTTACCAACCGGTGCTCGCTTGTATCTTAGCGTTCCTCATAAAGGCGGAGCCGTGCTGTAGGTCCATCATCTCGCCCTTCAGCTTGTCGGCCATAACGTCCACCAGCGCGATGTTGTTCGTCACACCCTGAAACATTTACTTACAATAAGCATATGCAATACTAGCAGCAAAGAAGGTTATTTAAATTCAAACCTTGAAGGGATGAAATGTGGTATCAAAATTTGTAGAAAGAAATCAAAATCGACACGCTGTCACAGATAATAGTAGATTTAGGCAACGTGGTCTGGACACCCAGCAAAGTATTTAAACTACTCTTAATAAAAGAAATTGAGACTCTGAAATCTACCCTCAATAGCTTTAAAAATCTCCCAAATATATAAAAAACGTTTTCATTTACGTTAACCTATTACAGGGAGGTATTAGTAAATAGGTAGTCAAAACATATTTAGGCTTATTTTTAATTTATTGTGTTAAATTAATTAAGTTTATTTGGTTACTGCTACTTATTATAGTAGTTTATATAGCTTTAGCCTAAAAGCTGACAGGTATGAAAAAACAATTATTCAAACAATAAGATAGTTATAGGTATTCAAAAAAAACAGATTTTTTTAAATTGAACATTTTTAAATGAACCAGTGTCCCCATTGAAAATTAAATGTCCCACTTTTTGGGGATAACTTGACCTCTATAAATACATAAATATAGTTTAAGGTAAATCAAACTGTTGTAGTTATAGGAAAAAAAAATCGATGGCTAGTTTTGCTATCTTTTGTAAACTATTTAAAACTCAATAATCAAAATACCTAACTATTCAAGAATTCCTACGTTTTTGAATACCTACTTATCTTATTGTTTGAATTATATACCTACGTGTTTTTACTATGTCCCGCTTTTGACGAAAGATTCCTTGCCTTGAACACTCATAATTTTTCAAAATCCTAAGTATCGCGGGTATCCAATGGACATTCCTCCATGCAATCAACCCGCATTCATTTTCGCTTTTATAAATACACCTTTTGGAACCCGATATTAAATGTTGTTTATTATGGATTATGATTATGTTTGGAACAATTGGCGTAAATTATATCATGTATTCTGTTATGATGGCGGTGGTGGTTTAATACATGGGTAACTATTTTATACGATCACTATTATAGTTACCCGCGCGCGGGAATTTTCATATGAACTTCATAATTAATATATAGCCCATAGCCTTCCTTGATAAATAGGCTACCTAACACTGACAGATTTTTTCAAATCGGACCAGCAGTTAATGAGATTAGTGTATTAAAGCAAACAAACAAACTCCTCATCTTTATATATAAGTATAGATTAAGTACTTCGGAACCAACAATTATCTGCAATAGTCGAAGAGTTAATTAGGTACCGTGACTTCATTTTCGTTCTTAAGCTTATCCCACATTGGGCATACGCGTTCGTCGAGCGTGTTAACGATGCAAGTGCCGAGGTCCAGACCCCGCCACCAATGATACTTTTATTTTGTGAAAATATCAAACTTAATTTCTTAAGGTCCGAACTTTAGTACATTATGGCGTCGTCCACGAGTGACACACGTCCGCGTCGGGGAGCGCGCACGCCCAATGATGACTCATATCAGACCAGACACGAACTTAACGTATCGAATCCGAGTCGTTCTTCGCACAATTGTACTATTTCTGGACCGAAATAAGACTATTTGTCTTTTTCTTCTACTTGTATTCATTGCACACATTGCATGCAATCATGGCATTTTTTAGTTTATTTAAAATGCTAAGTTAAGATACTATTTAACGAACTTCAATAGGTACTTTTGTTAAGAACGAAGACATATTTTACTGTGTAATGGTTCAAATTTTCAAATACCTTCATTGGGAAAACAAACTGTTATTGTGCATAAAATGATACAATAACAGATTATCCTACCTACTCTTATTAATATTATAAACGGTAAAGTTTGTATGGATGAATATTCTGTTACCTAGGTACTGTTTTTCAAACAAAAACAAAAAACTACTGATTAAGCTAATATTTTGCACAGTCATAGTTAATAAGCTGGAAGAACATATAGGTATGATACAAAACATCACGCTTCGACCCACAGCGGCAGAGTAAAAATACGAGCCGTAGTAGGTGTTTGAATATAGGTACCTACGGTGTTCAAAAGAGATAGGTTTACACCTTCAGTATCAATCTACCGAGGTATTCATCGAAGCGCTACCATTTTGAGGGGCTCCTAATGAGGCGCTCCTTTTTTATTCCTCGGAGCGCTCCTTTAAGTAGCGCCTCCCGATAGTAATTAAAAATATTAAAATTGAAGAAAACCTTGAAGCCCACCCACGTTTAAAAATAGGGAAGAGCATGAAGTAAACGTAATAAATTATATCGATGATTTTTAAAGACTCATTTCTGCATCATCATCATCTAAGTTGCTTAACCAAAAGTACGAAATTGGGAGAAAAATATGTTTTTGCTTTCGGCACTATAATGTGTATTCAAAGACCAATGGTATTGTGTATTCAAAGAGTAAAGTGTAATATTTTTAATTACTATCGGGAGGCGCTAATAAAAGGAGCGCTCCGCTCCTCAAACTACTTATGTTGTAAATAAATATGTTTATGTAGTAGCAGTACGGTAATTCTTTATAGAACAAGAGTTAGCTGTTAGTTGTATACATATACACATAAACGTGTACTTACCTACTAACATATAAATTTAAAATGCGTTTCACAGCGTGAAAGCTATTTCTTTTGTTGACTGTACCTCCTATTCTAGAGACTATGTAGGTATCCTGGATTCTCTCAGATTCCTAAGGCAGACTAAGAAACGAAGCAAAATTCACAGCGGTACCTACCTTAAGTGACAGTTGTTAATAAGGTATAATTTCATAAAGCAAGAAATACTTTCTTTATTTAGGTTGTAAAGGGCAAACAATTTATTTGCTACATTTGATTTTTAACCTTATTAGTTATTATAATAGAGAAATATACAGATAAAAAATTCTTAATTATTCTTGTATCTATTATGTGTTGTCTATACAAACTACCACCTAAGTAGGTATACATAAAATACAATTGCGCAAGTTGTTATTAATTTGAGGATTTACCCTCCTCAAGTGATGCAATCATTGTGAAATAACTCCGTATGATACATTATTTGCGCGGAATAAATTCGCAGGAAGCGAATGGATAAAACTACTTAAGTCTAGCCAATAATGAAGTATTGTGATTTAATCTTGATGCCGTCACTTGGGGATTCATTTCAATTAGTAGGTATCTAGGTGTTCTGCGGTCGGTAGGTGTATGAAGATAATTGGTCTAGGTATTCAAAACGCTTTATACAGTACCACGGTAAGGATATTTTTTAAAAGAAGCTTAAGCGAATCTACAGACGTTTGTGTTAGTGTAAAAGCCACTTTAGCGTATTGACCGAAGTTAGCACAGCACAGTAAGCACAGTTTAACAGCGTTTAAGGAAAGTCTAAAAAGATATTAGGCTAGGCGATACCTAGCGCTGGTTTTAGTTGGCATCACCCACGGACAAGGGATGCTACACTTAAACAGTATAGGTACCATTCATGGATATTTATTTTAAATGAATATATAATAATAATATATAATATGTATTAGGTATACATATTATATATTATTATTTAAGAGAAAAGAACAGTCATTAGGTATATTCTGCTCATATGCGAAAAATTAAGGATGCCTGTATTATGGATGTTTCATTTCATTCGCACGCAAAAAGGACTAAACAGAAATTTGTTCAGACATAGTTTATAAGCTAGATAAACATATCGGGTATAAAAATCAAGTTTCTGCCACCTAAAGCTGAGTAACCAACGCTTAAAAAAACGTAAAAGTTATGGTTAGAATATTATTACGGAGATTTTAAATATTCCTTAGTACCAATGTTTCTGTTTTTTTTTTTTTTTTCGGTCGGACATATGTAATTAGCCCTTAGCCTTTTGCTACTTCACCGGGCATAAAGGCGAGCAGAGCTCCAGCCTAGATAAATGGTTTAAACACTACAAACTAAGCAACCTGCGCAAGAGGGCGTCCCCTGTGGGACTTGGACCTCGGCTCAGTGCGGTCACTGACGGGGAGATTGAGGGATTATGGCTTTTAGTTTCTTTAGGGGAGTTTTGTGCAGCTGTCGTTCTGTTTTACCGACCTTAGGTTATTCTACCCGAGAATCACGTCGACGAGTAAAAAGTTATTTTTGAGTTAAGTCCTTGAAATTCCTCGTATATTGAATTATATATCTTAATAAGTACATAAAATTCAATATCAACCATGGTGTCGCACCTCAATTAACATTTTACTCGTCGCCATGTTTCCACACACCATAAAACCTGTTAAGTAACCTTGATGTGAGGGAGATTAAAACTAAACGTCTCAAAACACGACTCGATGACTTATTACCGCCTTCAATAGGTACACAATCGCCAAGCTTACAGGAGAGGAGTGAAAGAGAGAGTGCATATAACTTACCTGTGTAAGCATGGAGAAGACGGCCGCCATCCCGACCTGGCCCGTGCCCACCACAGTAACCTTGTTGCCATTGTCTTCCGCCCTCTCTTGGACGGGTTGGAACAGCTTCTCGAGGGTCGCCATCCTCTCTAACGACATAAGATTAAACCATGAAGGCACAACAACTTCTATTCAGAGCTTCGATCTAAAGAGGTTTTGAAAGACTGACGAGGCAAATGACCTGGTGTTAAGTGACATAGGGATTCAAATACAAGGACAGTCATGAAACGTAGCAGTTATGGATTAAATGCAATCATTTTTTTTAACAATTATTCAATAAAATATAGCTATTAAGTATATTTTTATTATCTAAGAAGATATGTTATTGTAGTCAGTTCTTATTTTAATAAAAGGGAAGATGTATTAATGAGGTTTTACTATGATCAGAATGTCATGTCAATTTAAAAATAAATTAGTTGTCAACTGAACTCATATTTGATTACAACAGCTCTGACTGGTCATATATTTCTATTCCTTCTTTCGAAGTCAACTACCTACATACAAACTAACGATGAGTCAGTGACCTTTCAATGTCAAAAGGTTAAACGTGATCTCACTTAACACTTAAAAGTTTAGTTAGGTGTATTATTCTAGTATTCATAGATAGATAGATCATTTTAACTGTGTATCGTAAAAGTTTTTGAATTGAATTCATCCTAATTATAGGATGAATTCAATTCAAAAACTTTGATGGTGATGGTGATTACACCATCACCATCATCAGCCCGTATAACGTCCATTGCTGAACATGGGCGGAGGCCAGTGTTCTGCGATAATAGGAGTCCCAAGGGAGGGTGTTGCCGTAGTCACCACGCTTGCCAGGCGGGTTTGTGACCGCAGTATTATGTTGTAACACAAGAAAATGCTACTGCCCGTTCCTTGATCAACCACCAAAGGCTTAGCGTGCTTTCCTGGGCACGGAGGTAGTCCCTTAGCCAACCAGACCGGGAAATAAATCTTAATTTACACAAAGATTTCTTGCCGGGCGTGGAGATCGAACCCACGACCTCCAAGATTAAAAGCTAGCCAAAAACCGGTCAACCACGGATGTTGTCTATACATACATACATAAGCTCACGCCTGTTTCCCAGCGGGGTAGGCAGAGACAATGGACCTCCACTTGCTACGACCCCTACACACATCTTTTGCTTCATTCACTCTCATAACATTCTTCATACAAGCACGTCGATTTATTTGACCTTTTGTCTATAAAGGGTCGTTAAATATCCACTAAGTGGATTTCTGTTGCAATATAAGATACATTGCTGTGACGTAATTATAGGCAGAACTGGAAAAAAGCTAATTTTAATAACTTATGTGTTGTTTATATTTAATTGTTGTTTCATTATAAATACATATTTTATACTGCTGTTCTTTACAACTAGGCATATAATGGTCGGTGTAATAAATTTACGTTACGTCAGTGATTTGTAGCATTAAACTATCTGACTATAAATATTTTTATGGAGTTTGATACTCTAGTTCGAATGACGTTACCTCGATGGTCATTACCTCGATGTCTCTAGCTCGACGGTACACTTCACCGATGGGTCGTTACCTCGAAAGGTCAATACCTCGAAGGATCTCTTCCTCGACGAGTCTTTTCTTCGATGGTACATTTGATCGATGGGTTGTTACCTCGAAACAACATTTACTGTACAAATTTTAAGTATTTGTGTGTGTAACTAAAAGGTGTAAAAATACAAGTGAATTGAAATGAAAATCGATATAATCATAGAGGCAACATAATATTGTGATCATTAATATAAGTAGGTACGCGTATTTAAACATTTAAACAACAAGCTGTAATCAACTACATGTATTAATTATTTAAACAAAAATCATCAAAAAATGAAATTAATATTCTTCTGTGTTTTAAAACACTTGTCTTCTTTTTATCAAACTAATGAACTTAAATAACCTAATAATTGGACCGATTTAAGCAAAAATGTTCCAAAAAACACAAACCTCAGTGTGTTTTGGAACATCTTTGCTTAAATCGGTCCAATTATTATTACCTATTTATTTATATCAAATAGAATGTGATCAACTACAACGTCATATTATAACGCTGCGCTGTGCAATTTGCAATAGAACGCAAAAAGTCTTTTAATTCCATTTGTTCTCTGTTCTTAGTCATTTGTGCAATTGCCGATTGCAATTTCTTGCTTCATTTTTTGATGATTTTTGTTTAAATAATTAATCATCATCATCAACAGCCCGTTGACGTCCACTGCTGAACATGGGCCTCCTCTTAACAGACCTTGGCAAGCCAGGATCGTAGAGGGATTTTGCCATAATCACCAAACTTGGCAGACGGATTGGTGATCGCAGTAAGATGTAAGCCTTGAGCTAATAGATGCTGCTGCCCATCCATCAGCTATATGTCTCTTAGTCGCCTTTTACGACACCCATGGGAGGACATGGGGTGGTCTATTTTAAGCCGGAAAACACACGGCAAATAATTAATACATGTAGTTGATTACAGCTTGTTGTTTAAATGTTAAAAATACGCGTACCTACTTATATTAATGATCACAATATTATGTTGCCTCTATGATTATATCGATATTCATTTCAATTCACTTGTATTTTTACATCTTTCAGTTACACACACAAATACTTAAAATTTGTACAGTAAATGTTGTTTCGAGGTAACAACCCATCGATCAAATGTACCATCGAAGAAAAGACTCGTCGAGGAAGAGATCCTTCGAGGTATTGACCTTTCGAGGTAACGTCATTCGAACTAGAGTATCAAACTCATTTTTATGTGATCTCATTAACAGTACAAGTTGTCGGTCGGTTATAACACTAACTCAAATTTATTTAAAACTAGCTGAGTCGCATAATATAACATAAAAATTGCCTACACTGTAGCTTATAACAAGTAACAACTATCCCCTAGTGGAGATCACCCGGATAAAACCGACAAACAAACACATCACTTTTTTACCATTCTTATAGGAATATCTTTTATATACAATTAACAGAGACCATTAAAAATATAACAAACTGTCACCTAAACCTTTATAACAGGTTATTATGCCCTTTAGATCACACACTGAGACGAGTTTTCCGCTAACATTTTGTTGTCAACGAACATAGAGGCAAATAAATACTTATGTATGTATTAGGTAAAGGTATTTGTTTTAGACATGTATTAGGTAAATACTTATATATGTATTAGGTAAAGGTAAAGTTACAAGGAAATGTGGACAGCTCCCTATATTCAAAATGTATTATTAGATGGACAACCAATTTATAATACTTATTATTATAAAGATAAAACATATTATTAACAGAAACACTAATTATTTTTTTAATTTTTTATTCGTATCTGTATGTGTATACAGGTACAAGCTATCCAATAATAAAGATCTTGATGTAATTACAGCAAAAAGTTAGATAATAATTTATCAGATACCTAATCAAGAGATAATTATAACTTAACTTAACCAAACCACAGATAAACTTCATAACTATTTCGCAAGCAAGTAACATCAGTACCTAAGTAGTTTATTTTAAATAAGTACATACCAAGGTACCTTACACAGAATATGTATTTATATAAATAACAAGCGGACCCGTCAGGCATTGTCCTGCATGATATAATAATATTAATATCAATTGTATATACGATTTGTGAATCAAAACCATCCAGGGCGCTACCCAAACGCATACAAGAAAAATTCATTCAAATCGGTCCAGCCGTTTAGGAGGAGTTTAATGACATACACTGGTACAGTAGAATTATATATAAAAAGATTATTAAAAATAAAAATAAAATAAATCTGAAAATTAAAAATTTAAATAATAGATATCCTAGTTTCAGAATAGAGAATGTCACGCCGATTTAAAAATTATTTAAGTTAGTAAATAAATATTATAAATAAACATTTGAGACTCACCGCGGTTATTATGGCTCACTCCGTTTTTACAATTATTTTCAGCCATGCTATATTAAAAATTTTGATTTTTCACTTCCAAAATTTTCACTTTCTAAATACACGTTATCGATGAATCTCAATTTCGTCTCTTGTATTCTATATGAATCCAGTGCCAGTGTCAAATGTTGACTGAACGAATGATTCACGGGCAGCGCATTTAATAGTATTACGAGTGAGTGACCGCATGAGTGAACGAAACCTGTTAGCGGCTTGCGTGCACGCGAATATAGAGGATGCGTTCCCAGTGCGCATGCTCAGAGTGCTAAATTCGGGAAGCAAGGTCAAAGAGGACGAAAGGACAAATCAGGAAAATTTTGGAGCACTGCACTTACGGCTACTTGAGTAGGCGTCAAGCATTACTTTTGATTAAGTCATTCTTGGACAACTTACATCATCTGACATCATTGTTGAAGACCTGTTACATCCATTGCTCAAATAAGACAATAATTATTGCTGTAGGTAATCAAAATTTAACTATTCCCACGCTCTAATAGCGAGCGTATCACTATTGTTTATTTATAAACATCTGTAATACAAAAGTCGTTATAATTCTGAAATGAAGGCTAAAATAATATTGTGGTGTTCCTACTTTCTGTATGGTCTCAATTTAAAAATAAAATAGCTTTCAATCTTATGCTATAGGTAAGGTATGACAGTCAAAACTGTTTGTATCAACTTTGTGGGCAATCCCATCGTTGCACATGCCCACCAGCACATATTTTGCAAACATACAGTATGCGACCTCAAAATAAAGTAAAAAGATCCACCGAAGAGTGAGTCAACGAAGAGCTCTAGCTAAAAAATTTGATAGTTGCTTTTCGTCGACTAGGCTAGGTGCCATTCGCCCACCTACTCTAGATGGACCTCTTTATTAATTTATTTTGAGGTCGAATAATTTCTGTTGTCCGGGTGCTCTAGTTGGGTTATATCGTTACAAAAAAAATTGCCTGTAATTGTATGTTTGTATAGTTTTTTTTATAAAAAACACAATTTATCTAAACTAAATTCAATTGGAGTCATTGCTTTGATATTTTACGATTTATACGATAATTTGCGATAATACCACAATACCGCCGGATGGGCGTCATTGCCGAGGGAGGCCTAGAAAACGCTCTGGCGTGACGATCTAGACGCATTCATGAGAGATTGCCTGAGAAAGCCGCACAAAGGGAAGAGTGGAAGGTTATGGGGAGATCCTTGCCCAGCAGAGGAACAATACAGGTTAACAAAAAAACTTTTTGTTTCATAAAATCATCCGTATAAAAATAACTTTTAGATCATTAAAACCGTCACCGGCACCGTTCGCCGGCTGTTTTAAAAGTGTGGCAATTACCTATAAATAATTTATTTTTCAAGCAAATATTCTTAATAGTCGCCGCATCGGTGCAATGAATCACAATAAACTTTAGAAAAAAGTTATATTGCACTGCACTGATGGCCCAGTGGTTGCGATAGTTGCTAATGAGACCTGGTGTTCTGGCTTCGATTCCCTCCCGGGACAATTATTTGTGTGGAAAACATATACTTAGTTATTATGAGTCTGAGTGTGCTTTGTGTCCGTTGGGATTGAGTGTTTGTAAAGTTGCCCGCGCACATAATTATAATAAAATAATCCCTCGAATAATAATAACAAATTATCTAATTATATAATAATTAATTAATTAATTATCCACCAGTAAAAAAAAACAAATAAATATTCATATCACGATGCTGTTATAATGACTAAATATTACGACCTAAAACAAACCACACACCAAACAACAAAACGATTGACTTCATAAAAATCTGTTAGATGAGTTATTACGGTAGGTACGGTCAGAAGAAACATTCAAGGAAATCTTTCGACGTCACGAAAATGGGTAATTTTTCCCCAAGTTCCATTTATGTAGTAACATATTCCTTGAATATAGTAAAGCGTAAATAACTGATCAAATTCAAAACCGAACGGACTCTACTGTAACTATTCAAAACTTTGTTGCCACGCGACTTATTACCGCGCAAAGTTTCCTCGTGCGACATAGAATCAACTTTTCCTCAACTTTTAAACAGTTAGTCTTATGTTTACAACAGGTATGTAATACTCACATAGTTTTAATTTTCGTGTGTCGTGTAAACGGTCACGTAGTTCTGCTGCTCGGTTCGTCACTCGCTTAGTATGAGCGTCAAGCGACTGTTGCATGTACACAGTTGTACAGTGTACACAGTGTGCCTCAAGGTGACCTCCAACGCTCAGTTTGGGATACCACGCCATCGCGCATGCCCGTATCTATAGAGCACACGATTAATTTTACACCATATTACCGATATTTCAAAGTTGCTATTTCAATAACCTATAAAGTCCTACACTTTATTTTTGTAAATAACTGTTAAAACAAATTCAACTTTTAATACTTTGGCTTAAGATTTGATGTTGAATAATCATGAATGCAATCTAGAATGATATCATTTTTACAATATTTATCTAAGTACAAAGATATCTACATGATCTTCGTATAAGAAATGTATTCGGGTGAGTATATAAGTATAAAATAAACGTATGTTAGTATGTAGGTATATGTACCTATATGGCAATGGCTGGAGTTCATTGGCTTATTATATAGGTATGTAGCTACATTACAATATCTAAATCTAGATGTTGACGGTGGCATCTTTAAAAACTTCATCGATATATACCTACATATATTTATTTTTTTACCTAAGTCCATACGCGTTTTTTCGCTCCGAGCGTGATTTTTTGCAGCCTGTCTGTAATCGAGCTTTTTAACTATCCCTGTGAAAACTTTTAGCCAAATTAATTCAGTAGATTTTGCATGAAAGAGTAACAAACATACATTCTTACAAACTTTCGTAGTTATAATATTACTAGGACTGGTACCTATACAACGTGTAAAAAAGTGTCTGGCATTGAAGGTTCAACATACAGTATGTAAATGTAGATTGAAAGTTTATATTCTTATCAAAGTACCTAAAATGAATGACACACACCCATATATGCACAAAAAAGCGCTTCTGATAATAGGTACTATCATAGCAAGTACACAGAACCGTATTCGATAACGATGACTAATCATTCCTTTCACTGTAACTGGCACTGATTCGGTGACTGCAACGCGACGGCGATTACTAGAAAACAAACTCATATAATCACATGTCGGCGGCTGCACTGCAGGAACAACAAGTAAAATTTATTTGTTCGTAGTTCGTAGTACCGGTCCGACCTGGAGCTGTTCAAGGGCATGGTAAAAGGACTTGGGATGTTTTTCCCTTACACAATGTTTCTCATCACGGCTGTAAGCAAAAGCTCATTAGGTATCAGTAGACAGTAGAAGCAGAGACTCTGGTAGAAGGTACTATTTGTACCTAGTAAGATATGTGGGGACACATACGTGAAGAGAAAAAAAAACATATTCGTTGCAAAATCAAAATTAAAATGTGGTTATGTTTTTTTTTTGGGTTCTGTATCCAAAGAGTACAAACGGAACCCTACAGGCTGTCTGATTGTCTGTCGCCAGGCTTTATCACATAAACCGTGGTGGGTAGACATTGTCAAAGATGATGTTGCCACTTTAACAACAAGTAAAAAAAATATTGAAGCAGGACTCCCATACAACAATTATTTTTTTTGCCTTTTCCACGTTATTAGTAACGGCATTAAGTAGACACATTCACTATGCATGTAAAAAATTATTAGGTTAATAAGAAAAATCTTACAAGGACAGGAGTCATGAGGTAATTTTATTAGTAACAATGTCAGTTTGTGGCGGCGAGTAACGATCTGAAGCCGGTAAAAAATCCTGTCTTGGCTAGATACACAGCTGAGGCACACACGCGAACAAAAACTATGCCTTACCTTGTCTGTCGAACTGTAATTCTGTCGCAAAGTACAACAAAAATTATAACAAAATGCCGAATTGTGTCATAAAAGGGTGTAAAAGTTTAGGTTTAACGTTATTTTTATAAAATTACTGTGAAAATCTTAGCAACAATTTTACCCACAATACTGCACGAAAAAACCGGCTACAGTGCATTGTTCAACACCGCTCCTGTCCTGTCCTGAATTATCTTTAATTCCATTTACTTTGACTTTACAGAAAAGTAAAAGTATTTATGGGACTTAAATGGCTTCAGGTCAATAACATATTCCCACCACCGTAAATTTGCGTAGAAAGGACATTTTCGATTATTGACATTTTTATCATTTTATATTTAACTAGCGGCCCGCCCCGGCTTCGCACGGGTGGACTTTTATACCCTACCCCTGCCCTAACCCTACCCCTACCCTAACCCTACCCTACCCCAACCCTACCCCTACCCTACCACTACCCTACCCCTACCCTACCCCTACCCTACCCCTACCCTACCCTACCCCTACCCTACCCCTACCCTACCCCTACCCTACCCCTACCCTACCCCTACCCTACCCCTACCCCTACCCTACCCCTACCCTACCCTACCCTACCCCTACACAAAAGTATCCTATGTCCTTCTCCCAGTTCTTAGCTACCTCCCTACCAATTTTCAGCCAAATCGGTTCAGCCGTTCTTGAGTTATAAATAGTGTAACTAACACGACTTTCTTTTGTTTTTAAAATGTATTCTGCTATTCAGGGCGGAGACAAATCCAACGAAACAAAAACCATGAAAATTGATCCAGCCGATCTCGAGTTATAAGTGTTGCAACAAACCCGTCTTTGTTTTATATATATAGAAGATATGAATTTTTTAAATCGTAATATCTTTTGAATGGAAAGTTCAATTTAAATAATTTAAAAACTATTTTATGGGTAGTTAAATGGTCTTGACCATAAAATAATTTATTTGGATAAGGATTAATATAAGCACATAAATAGCATGGTTTGAATTTGGTTAGCATTTTCATTAATGTTTAAAATGAAAAAAGTTGTTGTAGTGACATAACTACAATAGTTGGACATATGCTACCGCGGAGTTTTTTGTAGACATTATGATGTTCTTCAATATTGTTGTACATTATTTTGTTCTATTGCTAATAGTTTCGGCAGCGCATTCGACGAAAGACATTTTAAGACTCATTTTTCTACACCTTCGGTTACATTGTTCAAATTTTACCAAGGATCCCTAATTTTTTTCAAAATGAAATGTAGCCTATGTCAAATTGGAAAAATGTAGCATTCTATTGGTGAAAGAATTTTTTAAATCGGCCCAATACTTTTTGAGCCTATTCATTACAAACATACAAACATACAAAAATAGGTACAAATCTTTCCTCTTTATAATATTATATAAGTGTAGATTCAAGAAAATTATTTACTTACTAATTACCTCCCTATGTAGGTATATTTATAATTTTGATAACTACTTGAATTTATTTTGATTGCATCTGAATTTCATTATTTCTTCAATGTTTCATTAAGCTGTAGATACAAGTTTGTGTAGTTGGTAGTGATCACGTATGATAGCTTCATATACACACATAGTGTACTAGAAACGGGTCTTAAGATGAGTCATACGCAACATATGCGTTGCCGCGTGTCGTACATACTTATTTTATGTGTCGTACTATACCTATATAGAAACTAGTACTACTATATTTATATCTATTTCTATACTAATATTATAAAGAGAAAATTATTATTTTTGGATTTTTGTATGTTTGTTTCGAATAAACTCAAAACCTACTGAACGGATTTCGATAATTATTTCACTATTAGAATGCGACATTATCTCTGAGTAACAAAAGCTATATTTTTTAATAGAAATAATGAGGGATCCCTACTAAAACTTCAATAATGGAAACCAAGGTAGGTTTGTAAAATAATGCCATAAAATGTCTTTCATCTCTACTATGAATTATAATTATAGAACAAAAAAATGTTCAACAATATTTAAAAACGAATATTTAAAGATATTGATATAATAACTACAAAAAAGTAAACGGTACCATTTGTCTAAGTATAGTAAGTTATGTAACTAATTTTTAGAAAGAAAAGTTAACTAAAACCGGACCATGGCTTAAAGACCACGCTATTCATGTTTTCGTAATAATCCCTATCCCATTAAATTAATTCTTATTTCAGACTGATTGTAGATTACTTTTAGATGATTAAAATCGGTCATTACCTACATTCAAAAGTTGTTACTAGATTAAAAACGTCAATCTAAATAAAATATCAATACTTACACCTACTTAAGGCGTGACACTGCAATAGAAGACATTTCTTTTTTTGTTTAAATTTTTGATTTCGGGTTCGATCGTGGCTACAAGATTAGGATTAGTTGAGCCAATGCCAATCCAATCCCAAAATGTTTAAATAAAAGTCCACCCATGTGAAACCGGGGCGGGCCTACGTGTCTTCAAACACGTCTGCCAGTAGCGAATTTCGGTTCAAATATTAAGCAAACTGTTTGTTGCCAACTGCATTATAAAATTATGTTAATCCAGCTTATAAACTACTTATGCCTGTGTCTCTTTCATGCAAAACTAGGTCCTACAAACTAAGATGTACAATAGATCCTGTTCCCGTGGAAAACTTGACTGTATGAGTACCTATATAGCCTAATACACTAACAAATAATGTGGCTTTCTATTGGTAAAATAATTTGCAAAATCGGTCTAGATATATACCCCTTTAACTTCACAAAAGAATTCACAAACTTTACCTATTTGTAATACTTTTTATAGATCCAATATACATCGACCAAAGCGGTCCTAGATTTTGCGGGAAAGAGTAGCATAAATCCATAACAACTTTCACACATAAATAATAAAGATAATGTTGTAGAGGGATTTAGAGAGCTACGTGTGTAGAATCACGCCTGCCAATAGCGGTGCGTTTTTCTGTTGAAATGTTATGCAAAATGTAACCGACAAAACAGCATTTCGCAATGTATTTATTGTTTTCATTGTGGTACTACAACTTACAACTAGATTTGTTGTTATTAGTGTGTTTAAACATCAATAAATAATCTGTTAAGTCATTATTGCAAAAATGTCTCTAAAACTTTATATTTTAATTTATTAACACATTAGCATCCTGCTTTCCCGTAGGTCTTGTTTCCGGTTCTACTGGATATCGTAACTTTCTATTGGTGAAGAATTTTTAACATCTGGCCTGTAGTTCCGGAGCCTGATTATAAAAGCTAAAGATAAAGATAATTTTTATTTGTCAGAAACATGTGTAGTTACAAAGATGTCAAATACAATATTGTTTCAACATGTTCTACCTTAATAGGTGTACAAAATATAATCATTCCTTATAGTCACTAAATGTCAAACATTTCTAATGGATTTTGGATGTCAATATCTTAAAAATAACAATGAATAATATTAAAAACAATTTATAATTTATCAGTCAAAAATTCATTAATATTATAATAGGCCTTAGTACTTAACATATTTTTAATTCTGATTTTAAACAAGTTAATATTTGAGTCTCTGAATTCCTTTGGTAATTTGTTGTACAGTTTAGGTGCCATGCAAAATATACTATTTCCCATATGTGCAGTTTTGGCGGTATGCAAACATAGTCTGTTATTGTCTCGTCTATTACGTGTGACGAAATCTGACACCCGAGGGAAAAGTCCGGGGTTGGATTTAACAAACATACATAATTCTAAAACGTATAAGCTAGGCAGCGTGAGTATTTTGTGTTTTATAAAGAGAGGCTTACAACTATCAGTAACTTTGAGGCCAAACATGGCTCTAATGCATCGTTTTTGAACTTTGAAAGCCACATCCTTGTCTGTCGAGTTTCCCCAGAATATTATTCCATACCTTAATATTGACGCTACTAGACCATGGTACGCAGTGATCAACGTCTCGGTATTTACGGTAGGGGCCAGTTTGTAAAGTGCATAGGATGACTTACTAATTCGTTTGCATAACAATTCAATATGCGATTTCCAGTTTAATTGTTATCTACACTAATATTATAAAGAGGAAAGATTTGTACCTATTTTTGTATGTTTGTATGTTTGTAATGAATAGGCTCAAAAAGTACTGGGCCGATTTAAAAACTTCTTTCACCATTCGAAAGCTACATTATCCACGAGTAACATAGGCTAAATTTTATTTTGGAAAAAAATAGGGTTCCGTAAGATATTTGGGTTTTTCTGACACAAGGTGTAAAAAATCAACCAGAAAAGTTACTTATTTTGCGTACGCTGCCTAAACTATAAAAGATAGAACCATCAAATGTTCTAATTAATTATAGATCTTATAAATATCTACAAAAAAGTCCTCGACACACTATACCTATCTATGTCGAGTGAGGCACAACGACCATTTTTTTATTTAGAAATCTTGAATTTTTTTTGGACTACATTTAAACGCGTTTATTTTGCTCATGCTATTAATGCTTATCAAAATAAATTATTTCATCACTAAGTACAGTTTATGTAAATAATATTTGGTCTTTGAATGATTAAAATTGGACGTTTGGTTTTGAAGTTATGGCGAAATTAAAATATTACGATTTCTGCTGCACGGCCCGTTGCGAAGTCTAATAATTTTCGTGCGATTTTTTTTAGATTTCGTTCTTAAAACTACACCTACGCAAAAGTTCTTCTCAGAGCTAATCAACAGTTCTTCTCAGAGCTAAACAACAGTTCTTTTCAGAGCTTTGAAAATGCCTAAAATGCCTAATCCCTAAAATGCCTATTAATTACATCATTAATTATAATTTCATCATTAACAACTTTAACATCCACAGAAAGACAATCTGTGCAGCCTGCGGATAATGACTGCGTTGTCGATGTTTATGTCGGTGTCTGTGAATTGACCTGGGAATCATTTTGCTGACCGTGTCTTTCCTGGGTAGGCTTTTTGCAGCGGTAACCGACATCCGCACGGAGCCGCGGGCGACCGCTATCACTACATCACTACATATTATAAACAAAGTCCCCTGCCGCGTCTGTCTGTCTGTTCGCGATAAACTCAAAAACTACTACATCGATTTTCATGCGGATGTTACCAATCGATAGAACGATTCTTCCGGAAGGTTTACGTATATGATTTGTTTAGTTTATGTGTACTTTGTGTACATTTGACTAATATATATTGATATTTGTCAGAGGTGTCGGAAAAAATTAAGCCATTTGGGAGCTTTCAACGAAAACGCTGCCTAAACCCTATGAGATATAACAAAACAATGTATGGTGGCAAATATTCTTCTCTTTTAGATCTAAAAGTCTGCGATAGCATATGTCTATCTTTCAAGGTTAACTTGCTATATCCATTATATCTTAGAAAAATGATAATTTCTAATGCGGTAATTGTAAAGCTAATCAGACGGATTCAGTATTTATCCTTATCATTTTAAATGAGTTAATATTCTTAAGCATTTCATGCAGATTATTTTACCCCTACACTATATACTTTTAATGAATAACTTAGAAGTTATCGCAAAATAACAGCGCGTGTTTTAGGTAGGCCTAATGCGAATATGCGCGCTCGATCCTTAAGAATTATAGGGCAAATTTTTTGTTTTGTGTTTGTTGTAACTATGATGGATAGATAGGGTAGGTGGGGCAACAATGAACCACTAAAAGTTTGACCAGTCATTTCTCCACTTCCATAGCGAACTGTGACACACTAATCATACCAACAACTAGGGAATTTAATAAACTTCCACAATGTGTGCCACGTTATGGTATATTATACGTCATTATATATTTATATATATTTTTTTTAAATATAAGAAATGGCTCACTGTGTACATCTAATAGTACACAATGAACCGGGGGGTGGCACTCAATGAACCGGGGCAGCTTACAATGAACCATAGTACAGATATGGAAATTTCGAATTTTAATAAAAGATGTTAATGTTATTATTTAGGTCGTTTATTAAAACACAAACTTTGTAATTTAAGAAATTTTAGAAAATACAACAATTTGAGCTCGTTTTAAAAACCTATAACTGACAAACTTAACTTAAGATTTAAATTATTAATCTTTTCAGTCTTGGGTTTATAAAAGATATCTTATCATATGAGGTAAATATAATTAGTCTTAATTATAATTATCATCAGTCATATAGTTACAATATCACATTTTTTATGAAAAATAGGTAACAATAAAACTATGTTGAAAGATCAAAGCACAATAAATCAACACTTAAGAACAATATAAAAATAATAACAGAAAAAATTGATTGAAAAAGCATATTATTATGTTGCTTAAATTTTTTTCGCGGAAACACCATGACAGGCGGCAAAGATTGTCCTATTGCATTAATAATGTAACATGTCGTAACTAGCACACCGCGCTCACCACTTGTAACCTTACATGAACTGCGTCCTTTGGGAGCCAAGATTTTTTGTGGGCGTTGTACGGTCGTAGTTGAAGTTTCGTCCAGGTTATAAAGTCGGCTTCCATTTGCGAAAGATGGGTGACGACACATAACTTCTTTAAGTTTTGAAAAGAATGTTTGAATATTTTCTTTGTTAAAAGATGTGGCTCTAGCTAATGAACAAGCTTCTGGTTTTTTTATTGACAAATCTGTATGTCGCTTCCTAAAACCCTTCAGCCAGTCTTTGCCTGCAATATTTTCCTTGTGCCATGATTGAGGAATCTTTATATCATTGATTTTTGCCATCTGATAGGCGACGCGGCGGCATTCTTTAGAGGTCAAACCATAAAATTTGTCAGCACATTCAATAATGTAGGTATTCTTTTAATGAAGGTTCTTGTTCTTCGTTGAAAACTTTATTAACTTCATAATAAGGGACTAATTTTGCGTTCGAATCGTTTTGATGCTTGATTATGTATCTTCGAAGCGTAGGGTAAGCAACCTGAACTTCTTGAACAGCTTTACGAATTGACTTACCAAGACGGTGCAGCTCAATACCTTTTTTTGATTTGTTCAGATGTGTGTGAACCTTTCTTTCGCGCTTCCCTACCCAAAGAGTGTCTGCCCATGCTATAACAAAGAAAAAATGTCGTTATTTTACAATGTTACGTCACTTTACCACTTTACCCCTATAACATAAGCAAAGCTGTACACAGTGAACCATGGTCCACTGTGTACACTTAGAAACTGATTCACTGTATACCACCCCGGTGAGTTTTTATTTATGTTTATTTAGGTACGTATAGAAATACCCAACAAATGAAATAAGCCCACCAAAAAAAGCGTAATAAACCACTGTAACTAATAAACTAACAATAATACATTTGATTGCCGCACAATAATTGTAAAAAAGAATAAATACTCACGTGTTTTTGTTGGTTTTTTCCTTTTGAAACAAATTAATCTTGTTTGCGCGTCTATTTACCACGGCTTCTCGCCAGCAACTAAGTGCAACGTATTGGTGCGCGGGGGGCGTCCTACCATGCGAATTGCACAACGTGGCAACGTCGCATAACCATACTAGATATAGTGATTCATTGTGTCCACCTGGTTCACTGTTGCCACCCCCACCCTACTTGAATACCTATTTATTTAGGTTTTGTTGTATTGTTAGTCCTGAAGAGTATAGGTATTTCATACGATAAAAGTATACCCACCTATTTATTTCACTGAGTTTTAGTAGGTCATCATCATCATCAGCACGTATATCGTCCACTGCTGAACATGGGCCTCCTCCCGAGGGAGGGTATTGCCATAGTCACCACGTTTGGCAGGCGGGTTGGTGACCGCAGAATTATGTTGTAACACACAAGGAAACGCTGCTGCCCCTTCCTTGATATACGATTATTATAGATGATGTTATAACAATCGAGACCAACGGCTTAACGTGCTTTCCGAGGCACGGAGGGTAGTCCCTCAACAAACCAGACCCGGAAAGAAATCTTAGAATTTACACAAAGATTTCATGTCCGGTGTGGGGATCAAACCCACGACCTCCGAGATTTAAAGTGAGCCAATTACCGCTACGCTACGGAGGTAGGCCGAATGCGATTATGCGCGCTCGATCCTTAAGAATTAAAGGGCAAATTTTTTGCTTTGTGTTCGTTGTAAATATGATGGATAGATACTTGAATACCTATTTATTTAGTGTTTGTTGTATTGTTAGTCCTGAAGAGTATAGGTATTTCATACGATAAAAGTATACCCACCTACTTATTTCACTGAGTTTTAGTAGGTACCTATATTAATTTGTTTCTGTTTGTTTTGACCAAATTTCGCCCGTTTGTTAGAGGTTTAAAGACATTATGTAGTATAATTATCAGTATTGTACCCGTGCGAAGCCGGGGCGGGTCGCTAGTGTTTTATATTCATATTTGATGCAGTTTCTGTACGTTGGCTAAAGTGCATTATATTCGTTTTGTCTAAATTTATTTTTAAATTATTATCAATTAACCACGAAATTATAGATGATATGGAATTATTAATGTCATATTCATAGGTTTCTAAGTCATTAAATTTAATAGTTATTGTACTGTCATCGGCAAAAAGTGTCATAGGTTGGTCAATTGATTTCGGCAAGTCATTAATGTAGATAAGAAATAAAAGTGGCCCGAGAACGCTTCCCTGGGGGACCCCAAACTTAACATTGCGCTGTCCTGATGCATATTTTATTTCAGTTTTAGATATTGTATCTATATTTGAGATTGACACAATTTTTTTCCTATTTGATAGATAGGACTCAAGTAGTTTTAGAGTGTTTCCCCTTATGCCGTAACATTCAAGCTTATTTAATAGTATGGTGTGGTCAACGTAGTCAAAAGCTTGGGTCATGTCACATACAAACAAAGATAGATACAAATCTCAAAACAAATCTTTATTATATTTGTATAGATTTATATTTGTATAATTTATTTACAGCCAACATCCTATTAAATTATTAAATGACACTGTTTGTGTTTTAATATAGGTATGATAGAGATGTACCTACTTAACTAAAGTAAGTTTAAAACTCCCTACGGTGTTTGACGTTGCAAAACCAAGAGTTCATATGCCTAGCTACGATTCACACCGTAGTGCGTAGTGCGAAGAGTATCTACGTGGTGTGAGACGATGATTCGATGAATGACCCGCAGAAATGCGAATATTCGATATACCTATTCGCATTTTAATATACGAATAATAATTTATACCAAATTTTCGGATATTTATGGACCGATTTAAATTAACGTTTAAGGAAATATTACCACGAAATCAGGCAGTACGCAGATGAAACCGCCAAAAAATGTATACATCTTTTGTATCTCTGTAAGTTTTGTGTTTCAGGGTGGATGAACGCAGAAGACACCGCTAGTTTTCGATTTAATTTATGAAGGTCGTCTGAAGGACGAACATTTTGTCCTTACATTTTATACGTCTGTAGTTAAATTTACACACCAATGTGTGATGAAATCTTCAGTAATACCACCCCATTTTATTTTATACCTTATTAAAAATGCCTTATTTATTATGTCGCAATAAATATTATCAATTTTACATATTTTTCCGAGGGTATATTCTAACGCTTATCCCCACCGTGTAGGTAAGTATGTATGTGGGGTTTCTCACGCCAGTTGTACCATAAATTAATTATGGAGCAGAGCTCCAACCTAAATAAATGGATTAAAAACTACAAACTAAGAAACCTGCGCAAGAGAGCGTCCCCTGTGAGTCTTGGACCTCGGCTGAGAACGGTTGTAGGCGTGGGGATTGATTATTGACAGTGATTATAACTTTTAGTTTTGTTAAGAGACTTTTGTGCTACTGTCACTCTCCGTAACAGTTCGTGAGCCGGTCTTTGGGGTCTACGAGGACATCAGAAGGTCCCTTGCAAGCTAAGGGCAAGGGGGGACGCGTCGCGTTTGCAAGCTTCTCCGTCAGGTCGACTGGTCTCTATGTAGTGGTGCTAGTTTCTTGCAGTTTTTTACTGCTAGTTGGTAAGTTGATTGGTATCTCCTCGTACCTATTTCATCCACTGCTTGATGGAAGGCAGTTGGAGATCAGAATATAAGTTGCGATTACGAATGAACCACGGTGCCCCGGTGGCACGTCGAGTCAGTCTACTTTGTACAGTTTGTAAGCGGTATAAACTGCTAGACGCGGTATAAGCGACTACGGTGCTCACGTAGGTACGTCATAATACCTAGGTCGTAAATCCTAACCTTGTAATTCAAAAGCGAGATGGGCCTGGCCTGTAGATATATAGGCCTTAATAAGGTGCAACTTTCTTAAAGAACAACAACACCTCGGTTTTGTTTCATAATTAAAGAGCTTCTGAAGGAGGAGGAAGTACCGGTGATCCACCTGCTTTCAGGAGATCTGATGTAATTCCCTCGTCATCCCGGGACTTGTTGTTCTTTAGCTGTTTCAGGTTCATGCTTATTTCGTACGTGTCGGTATATCATCGATATAGAGTCGTGTCAGTTTGGCTCTTGGGTTTATAGCCGCAATGGAAACCGGCTTGGTGACTGAGGTGTAGAGTTGCCCATAGAACTTTTCCACTTCCGTATTAAGGGAATTCCGCTTTTGTAGTCGCAAGACTGCCATGATCGCTCTTCCGCTTTGTTATTATCGTACCAGTAATAAGTGCTCGGTAAATTCAGTCTGGGGCTTTAAATTTTCGGATATTTATGGACCGATTTAAATTAACGTTTAAGGAAATATTACCACGAAATCAGGCAGTACGCAGATGAAACCGCCAAAAAATGTACCTATACATCTTTTGTATCTCTGTATGTTTTGTGTTTCAGGGTCCGTCCAAAAGCGAATGGGAAAAAATATTATCAACGCAACCGACCTGTTTATTATGAAGAATTTAATAATGACTTTTTCCCTATGTCAATGTTGTCAACGCAATGACAAATATAGAAATCCGAATCGCCTTGTTGGATTTTGATTGCAGGCATCAAGATTTATCCAATTGTAATGAAATAATTGGCTTAAAATGAGTGAGGCATGGCGGACTGCTGGCTTGAAGTAAGTCCAAATACAACACACTTCGTTTAAGCAGATCTATTGCGTAAGAATTGCCGCAAAAAATAATTTAACTTATCTAACCTATGTACAGAAAATATTCAAATAATAATTATATCAATAGTTATGAATTATTTCACTTATAACATTTTTTATTAAATACGTGGTGGGATTCAAGTCATTCAGGAGAGCGACATTCCATAGAGAATTTTGGGTGTTCCACCAA